>OZ038489.1:95911974-95914474 GCA_964036315.1 Acanthosepion esculentum | reverse complement strand
GAAGATTAATAATACGAAAGAAAGAAAGAAAGAGAGAGAAGGGATAATTAATAACACGAAAGAAAGAAAGAAAGAAAAATAGAAGGGAAGATTAATAATAAGAAAGAAAGAAAGAGGGGAAGATTAATAATAAGAAGAACGAAAGAAAGAAAGAAGGGAAGATTAATAATAAGAAGAAGAAAGAAAGAAAGAAAGAATGGAAGATTAATAATACGAAAGAAAGAAAGAAAGAGAGAGAAGGGATAATTAATAACACGAAAGAAAGAAAGAAAGAAAGAAAAATAGAAGGGAAGATTAATAATAAGAAAGAAAGAAAGAGGGGAAGATTAATAATAAGAAGAACGAAAGAAAGAAAGAAGGGAAGATTAATAATAAGAAGAAGAAAGAAAGAAAGAAAGAATGGAAGATTAATAATACGAAAGAAAGAAAGAAAGAGAGAGAAGGGATAATTAATAACACGAAAGAAAGAAAGAAAGAAAGAAAAATAGAAGGGAAGATTAATAATAAGAAAGAAAGAAAGAGGGGAAGATTAATAATAAGAAGAACGAAAGAAAGAAAGAAGGGAAGATTAATAATAATAAGAAGAAAGAAAGAAAGAAAGAATGGAAGATTAATAATACGAAAGAAAGAAAGAAAGAGAGAGAAGGGATAATTAATAACACGAAAGAAAGAAAGAAAGAAAGAAAGAAAGAAAGAAAAATAGAAGGGAAGATTAATAATAAGAAAGAAAGAAAGAGGGGAAGATTAATAATAAGAAGAACGAAAGAAAGAAAGAAGGGAAGATTAATAAGAAGAAGAAGAAAGAAAGAAAGAAAGAATGGAATATTAATAATACGAAAGAAAGAAAGAAAGAGAGAGAAGGGATAATTAATAATACGAAAGAAAGAAAGAAAGAAAGAAAAATAGAAGGGAAGATTAATAATAAGAAAGAAAGAAAGAGGGGAAGATTAATAATAAGAAGAACGAAAGAAAGAAAGAAGGGAAGATTAATAATAAGAAGAAGAAAGAAAGAAAGAAAGAATGGAAGATTAATAATACGAAAGAAAGAAAGAAAGAGAGAGAAGGGATAATTAATAACACGAAAGAAAGAAAGAAAGAAAGAAAAATAGAAGGGAAGATTAATAATAAGAAAGAAAGAAAGAGGGGAAGATTAATAATAAGAAGAACGAAAGAAAGAAAGAAGGGAAGATTAATAATAAGAAGAAGAACGAAAGAAAGAAAGAAGGGAAGATTAATAATAAGAAATAAAGAAAGAAAGAAAAAAGGGAAGATAATAATAAGAAAGGAAGAAAGAAGGGAACATTAATAATAAGAAAGAAAGATGGAAAGATGGGAAGAAAGAGAGAAATATAGCAAAGAAGAGAAGATCGAGGAGGCGATAATGCTTTCATGCGTTTAACGTCTGCTTCAGTGAAATGCAAAATCTTGTCTTTTAATTTGTAACTTTTTACTTCTTTAAATAATGAGCAGCATTCGTACTTACGTAGGTGCCTAAAAAGAATGATACCTACGGTTTAAAATGTATTTTCACAAACGAAAAATCTTTCTTGAAAGTTTTATTTAATTTTAATTCTAAGCTAATAGATTATATTTAATATTTCCAACAACCAAAATACTTGTATTAGCAGTATTTCAAATCGATTTTGAATTGATTGGAAATATTTCTTTTTTATTGATAGAAAAAATCTATAAAATCATCCATATTGATAAAAATGTCAACAGAACATTATTCTCTTTATTAAAAAAATCTTTCTAAAATAAAATATTCTTTTCTCAAAGGTTATTTTAAAAAATAACTGATTTAATATTTACTTTACCCAAAGTGAAACAAATATTACTTAATTTCAATTTAAAATGTCACAGAAAAACATTTTTTAACAAGGAGGTAAATGTTTTTTTGACGTGTTAAATGATGTATTGACAACCTGATATTTGGGAAGTTTAAGTTTATCAAGGACACATGGCACAGTGGATAAAAGCGTTGGTTAGATCCAGTGACAGGACCCAAAAAGTGTGAGTTCAATACCCGGTTAAGGCAGTGGAGAACTTGCAGAGGGGAATTAACCGGAGGTAACTGCTAATTGAGATCCATTAAACATGGCACTGGAACTAGAACAGTCTACCACAGTGAGCGAAATAAAGCGTTCAGTTTGACATTCCAAACACCTGAAGAAGGCCGGAGCGTACAACGGCCGAAACGTTGTAATAAATATGAGGACAATAGTCCGAATAATGTAAAGAATGGGAATCATTGAAATAAAAATTACACGACGAATACAACGTAAGCACCATTTTTATGTCATTTTTAACTACTCCGTAATTTTAAATATATAAGATTTTTTAATCATTCTGCTATGTTTTGAAGATTAATGCCCTAATCCTTACTCTAATCCTAAGTGTTTAACAAGTAGAACGCCTACAGAGATAGATAGATACATAGAGAAGAGAGAGAGAGAGAGAGAGAGAGAGAGAGAGAGAGAGAGAGAGAGAGAGAGAGAGA
>OZ038489.1:95824474-95906974 GCA_964036315.1 Acanthosepion esculentum | reverse complement strand
GATTTGTCACTCAAAAGAATTAATCAAAGAGCTTTGTATAAATCTTATGGAACTCTCCTCTGATTACGTTCATTCTCCCAGGTGGTTAAGTTAGACGCTTGCATACGTAACTACCCTAATGCGTTTTAAGTGTCAAGTCATATTTTTTTATTTTTATGTCTTGAAGAAGACAGATATTCTGTTGAAATATTATTTTACATTGTCAAACAAAACTCTGTTTTTCTTTTCGTAAATCGCTCTCGTCTCTTAAGTGTTAATAATAATAGTTATTATTATTATTATTATTATCATTATTATTATTATTATTATAAAAAATAGTATAGTATTAATGAAAACAAATAAGTAAGAGATAAAATAAATGAAACTAAAAATAATAAATACTCTAAGTAAATATGTAATTACTAAATATCTCTATGGAGAATCTGCTGAAGGAATAATTTTCTTTTAATCATGAAATACGTAATATTTTACTAAACTTTAGCGCTAACAGTCGAATTAATGCAAGCAGTTTCCAGCACTCCGAATGACAAGCATAATACCCCAAACTCTTCTCTTTTAATCGTCATAAAATATCTTTTTTGTTTTTGCCTTCCGGTAGCATGGCTGATACTCATCGCCAGGAGAGTAGCTCATTGCGTCTTCTCCGTTTAATATTTTCCACTGATAGGAATTGGAACGATTATAGCGAATCAATTGTTGTTGGTTGGTTGATTTTATTTAGCGGCATATCAACCTCTATGATACCGAAATATAAATAATTTGAACACAATTTTATGGGTTCAACTAAATATGTTTTGAACGCAATTGTATGCCTTCAAATACAGAAAAAATATTTCTTGTCATGATGCTTCAAAAATTATTGTTGCTAATTTTACTATAAATAGGTATTGTTACTAATTTTTTTTTCACATAAAAATGTATTGCAGGTATTTCTACTAAAAAAATGTATTATTATGCTTCCAAGTTTCGTTTGGGGTTTCACTATTTTCCATAGCTGGGACCCTAACAGGTACTACCACCCTGGGTCAGTGAACAACAGTAATTAAAAGGTTATATTTGTTGGTTCACTGTGTCGAGCCAGAAAATTTTTAACCCCAGAATCTATCTTGTAGCTTTGCAAGTCTACCATTTGTGGATGCATTTGATATTGTTGCCACATATGATTTTGGGATTCTGCTATATGTCTAGAGTTTCTTGACAAAATAGAAAGAAGAATCTGCAATTTTATCGAACTTAAACTGGCATCTCGGCTTCAGTCAAATTTCCACCGGGTAACGTAGATTCACTGTGCATTTTCTATGAATGTTTTCATACATAAGTGTTCTGATGAGTTTCCCTTTTTGGCAGCCCTACGTCGCGAATTTATGCGCACTATTAAATTGGTCGCTAGATTTGTACATTTTACTGTTGAAATTACTATTGACAGTCGAAATTTCTGTTATAACGGTTTCTTCTCTCTCATTTCTCTCCGATGAAACTTTCTTCCAGCATCTTACTTGCTTATCAACTATACAATCTTCAAAAATATTTATGCAAAGTCAATCATCATCTTCTGTCCTCTTGGGTTTGTTTTATTGTGCTTTTTCTGTGATATTATTTGTTGTTACCACGGTAAAATAAAACCTAAGAAAGTTTTCTTATCAATAGAAAGTGTTATGTGCTGAGAGACATTGAAATGAGAAGGGTTAATACCAAAAACCCGTGGGAAGAATTAAGGATTTAATTCACACATAAACGACTCGAATTGTATGTCGAGCAGTTTGAACAATGGAAAAATGACTTAGGGGGCGATGTTGATTGACATATAGCTGCAAATGCAAGCTGTAAAGCGAAAATTTTATTTCTCGTAAACAACGAATCTGTAGTTGATTCCCCTGGTCGAAAGTTGTGTTGAAATACCAGGAGGGGGTGGATAAGCTCCCCACGCTCACTGAGGAGATATAGTGAGGGATAATAAAAGAGAGGGTGGAGAGAGGGAATTCCCCAAAGTTATGACGTAAGCCCGGGGTAGGGATTCACCGAAATGCTCCTACTTCGCCATTCCACCCATGCCAGGTTGGGTATGTCCATAAATACGAATACGCGAAGCGAATTCAGCAGACGAATCGCAGAAGAGAGAAGAGAGACAGAAGAGACAGAGACGGAAAAGAGTTCCTTCCAGACACCGGATGCCAGACACCCCACGTGATTATCTGCCGACGAAAAGAACCTCCGACTTCAGTCTTGTGCCAAACTTTACCAACAGCATCAAACCATATTTTACCAGGTTAACAATAATATCACTTCCGATTCAGTCGTGGATTGAGCTGATAATTAATTACATGCGAACTCTTATAAACCAATTATTTTATGGAGTACTGATATAAAAAATATTTGCTTTTGTTTATTCGAGCGTCCTGGGTATGACTATCAACTACATCCGCGTCCTGGGTAAGACGATAAACTACGTCTAGCAGCAGGGCCTCTGATCAGGAGGTTTTGAGGAGCATGGAACCACCTCTTAATTGCTGGTGTTCCCAGATCCCCCCTGACCCGGAGTGGTAGCACCTGTTAGGGTCCCAGCTATGGGCAAATAGTTAACCCCGAAACTGGGGTCAAAACACTATGAAAGTGTAAAAATAGGTTTTAATATCAGAAATAGTTTGTAAAAAATTATTATCAGCAATACATTTTTGAAAAAAAAATATTACCAACAATACATTTTTGAAAAAAAATATTACCAGCAATACATTTTTGGGAAAAAATATTACCAGCAATACAATTTTGAAAGAAAAAATTATTACCAGAAATAGATTTTTGACAAAAAAAGAAAAATATTACCAGCAATAAAAATTTTGTCGCCATAAATAACCCATTGAGGTTGATATGCCGTAAAACAATACAAACCAAACCAAATCAATTTCGAGTGTTATTTTTCCTGTACATCATCGCCCTGCTTGGATCTTGGCTGTCTTGTGATTAAACTTAAATCACAACGTGGGATAAGGTTAGCTCTGGATTGAAGCAGTCATTTCAGCAACTAGCCGCGGTGATGGAAGTCTTGGACGACCCGGGAGTGTGTTGTATGATTACATTTCCACAGTAAGGTTTTTCCCCAGTTTCTTTAACTGTATACCATGTCCATAAAGGGTTAAGAAACCGTAAAAATTAACTAACCAATCAATCCTTCCATCTAATGACCTTTGAATTTATTTCCCTTGCGTCTTAGTTGCTTTATTGCCTTGCTTGTCGTTAAATGTTTAAAAGATATCACGGGGGTTGAATCTGACTGAACATCTCTAAAACAGTCAGACGTAAACATGCTTAATGTTTAAATAATACATCACTATGCCTACGGTAATATAGCGCTCAAACACCAGTTCCCGTACGATTACATAAGTTAAGCAACGCCGAGCCTGGTTAGGAATTAGATGATAGACTGCTTGAGAATACCGGGTGCTGTAAGCTTTGATGTGCCGGAAGTGAAATGGACCTATTGACATGTAATTGTTTATCGGCGGGCAGACTTCTTATTTCAGTTGGGTATATTATCTGTACTACACACCCTTTGGGAAGGCATGAGTCAACCTCTTTGGGCTAATTATTAAGATTTTTATCAATAAAGCATTATTATCACCAAAATAATTCTTACAATCTACAAATATTTTCTGGCTTTAAATAACCTTCAAAGGGTTGATAAACCGTAGAAAACGAATGAATCAATAAAAAAAAAAATATTTTTCTTAATCAATTGACTCCAGGCGACAACGCAAGTAAAAAGCAAGGGACTGCTGGGAGTAAAAGAGAATGGAAACACTTTGGAGGGAGCCGGAGACACAATCCTAAACAGCAAACATCTCTCGACAAAGAGTTCCCAAAGCGTATATAAGTTTTCTCACTGTAGATATTTTCTTTATCTCATATATTCATATGATCATTTTTTTTTCTTCCTTACTTTCTTTCTTTCGCTTAACCCCTTCATATATTCATATCTTCTTTTCTATTTCTTTCTTTTTTCTTTCTTTCTTTTTTCTTTCTTTCTTTTTTCTTTCTTTCTTTCTTTCTTTCTTTCTTTCTTTCTTTTAACCCCTTCATATATTCATATCTTCCTTTCTATTTCTTTCTTTCTTTTTTTTCTTTCTTTCAACACGTTCATATCTTTATTTCGTTGTTTCCGTACCTTCTTTCTTTTAACCCCATTCATACATTCACGTGATTCTTTCTTTCTTTCTTTCTTTCTTTCTTTCTTTCTTTCTTTCTTTCTTTTAACCCCTTCATATATTCATATCTTTCTTTCTTTCTTTCTTTCTTTCTTTTAACCCCTTCATATATTCATATCTTTCTTTCTTTCTTTCTTTCTTTCTTTTAACCCCTTCATATATTCATATCTTTCTTTCTTTCTTTCTTTCTTTCTTTCTAATTTGTTGGTGTTGTTAGCTGCATTGTTTATTTGTGTCTTTCTTTCTGTTTCACTGTCTACTTTTCCTTTCTTTTATTTTTTTAAACCTCTGCCATATGCTTGACGGTTGTGAATCACAGCCCCCGGTCATTGGCACCGTCTACATAAATCCTGCTTGATATACCGATCAAATATACAAAAGCTCTTTTCTTAGAGAAAAGTTAGCCCTCCCACACTGAGTCATGAAATAAAAATGAAAAACACTTGTTTATCGGCAGGTAGTTGGCGTCAAATATGAGAACTGACCGATGTCCGGTTTGGCTTCTGATAGTATTCGTAAAACCTGGAGAGGTTAAAAGCTTTTACTTGTTATTTTTCCTGTTTCATTGTTTTTAGGATATTCTGTTATTGGGGGCGTTATTATAAAACTCCACTTTAATTCTGTCAAATTTGCGCCTGTACATCCCCTCAAAAGTGTCCCTCCCCCAGAAAAAAAAGAAAATATGTTTACACATGTTTGAATGTGAAGAATAGGCTTCACGAATAATATCAAAGAATCGATTTTTTAAATTATGGTTGACTTAAAATTGCGTTCTCTTTGCAGAAATGCTCTTGAGATGCACATGTATCTTCACCCGCTCATAGGTCGGGGCAGCCATTTGTCCCCCACTCTTGATATCGTATAACCTTTTATAACAATTCTAACCATGGTATCTATGCTAATGACACAACCATTTACTCCTGTCCCGGTGGTGGGTGGGAGTGGCGAAACGGTGTAGTGGTCAGCAAGATTGTCTCGCTAAAACAATTACGACTGAGTAGTGAGTTCGATCCTCACTGGGTGCCCTATAATTTCGGCCTTGTGTCACATCTAAGCTACGCTTAGAAATTCACTACTCCTGTCCCGATGGTAATATCTGATTAGTTCGATAAGCTCATATTGTCAGCTGATCTTAAAAAAAAATTAGACCTACAATCTGTTGTTAACTGGGGTAAGATATGCTTGTTTAATTTAACGACTCCAAAACAAAACTTTTCTCCTTATCATCTGAGAGACCGCTTTTGCCTCCCGTAAGCATGGCTGATGCGAACCTTCAGGTGAGTGACTCTCGATGCGCCTTCTCAGGCTAATCTTCCCGGCTGACAAGCGGAATTATAATCAAACAATGAAAACAGAAATTAAAGCTTAACCCAATAATTTCGCCTTATGCCAGCTTGTTTTCCCCGAATGCTTGTTGCATTTTTATCTGAACATATCCGTGTGTTTTTTTCGAAATACCTCGTAAATTTCCTGTTTCAGAACTTAACATAATCTTTATTAATTCTTATTTTTAGTTCTTGCCAATGGGATAAAAATCTAACCAATGTTAAGTTTAGCTGCTACAAACTGTAAAAATTCATTGCCTATTTTAGAGATTTTATTTTTAGAATTCCGTAGCCTGAAGTTAAGGGTGTGTGTTATACACGAATAATTACAGTAGTCATAAAATTCGATTCATGATTGACTTGGAAGAATAATTTCCTGCAGTTGGATGCCGTTTCATTCGGTGGTAGACTGGTTTCCAGCCAGGGCTATAGGACCCAGTCTGTTCTGCGGGGTGGGAAGATAAGATGGAATCATTCTTTTCCCAGGGGTTTTTTTTAATCGAGTTCACCTCAAGGAAGGCAGAAAAGCCACTGAGACATAAGGGGTTAATGGGTGTGGATGAGTTAGAACAGAAAACAATTGCAAGGGAGTGAGAACATTAGAAGAGTAAAACGGAGGACAGTAGATAGTGATAAACATTGCATTTGAATTTTTGCAGATTAAAGCGGACTGGAAAGTATGGAACCGGAAGGGAGTTCCACAATCCAGAGAAGAAACTGCTAACATAGAATTTACGGTTATATATCACCAGCTCAACTGTAAATTGGTGAGACCTCGTCGCCGGTTTAGTACTGCGCTTAAATTCAAAGACACTTGGCACCATAGCGAAGAGCGATATTTATTTGCATGAGAATACAAAATGTGGCACATGGCCACAAAAAGGGAGTGGGAAAAAAAGGACAATCTTCTTTTGTTTTAACGCTAAATTTAGCTATCCATAAACACTGATCCAAACATACAACAATATTCCTTACACCAAAACAACGCATTCTTACTAACCTTTCTTATTACATCCACCATAATACCTCATGGTCTCTATGAAAGTTCTAACTAGTCCCCATAAGTACAATTCGTTGTCGGGGAGGATAAAAACAAAAAATTTAACCCCAATGATTATTTACAGAAATGTACAAAACTATTTACCAGAAACTAAACGAAATAGTATTAGTAATGACCCCACCCCAGAATCTTAATGAAGATCGATATTTATTTCTGCTATGTACAGAAAGTGTGGCACAAGGCCACAATGAGGAATGGGGATAAAAGGACGGTCTTATTCTGTCTTAACTTTAAACTTAGCTAGCCACAAACACTGACCCAAACATACAGCAATATCCCTTATACGAAAACAACGCATTCTTACTTACCTTTCTTACTACATCCACCGTAATACCTCATTGTCTCTATGAAAGTTTTAACTAGTCCCCATATGTACAATTCATTGTCGCGGGTGGGGGGTGCGTGATAAAAGCAACAAATTTAAAAAATCTAGCCCCAATGAATATTTACAGAAATGCACAAAACTGTTTACAAGAAATTAAACGAAATAGTATTAACCCTCCCCACACACACACACACACATAATCTAGAATTGTTCTAGTTCCACGTGCCATGCCTCTTCCGGATGTCTCAGTTATTTCCCTTTAATTCAACTCTCACGGTTTATCCTTAAAGACGTTGGTTAGATCCAGTGACTAGACACATAGAGTTGTGAGTTCAATACCAGGCTACAGCAGTGGTGAATCAAAACTTGGGGAGTTGAGTTAAAGGGAAATAACTGAGACATCTGGAAGAGGCATGATACGTGGAACCAGAACAATCTACCCTGGGTGACGAAATAAAGGATTCGGTTCGAAATTCCTATCCCCTGAAGCAGGCCGGAGCGTACAACGGCCAAAATGTTGTGAAAATGGCATTAAAGATGAGAATAACAGTCCGAAAAATGTAAATAGTGCATGAAATTTTCCTGTTTCTTTTACTTTGTTTAAGTTTTGAAAGCAATATTATTATAGAAATTTAACATTTATATAATCAAATAACATTTTCAAACGTTTTTGTTCAAGGTTTTGAATGTTGCGTAAACCATAATCTCTTGCACGTTTAGGTACTGTAACGGTTAGCAGCTTTTCACGTTAAATTAATTACGACTGAGTAGTGAATTCGATCCTGATGAGGTGCCCCATACTTTCGGCCTTGTGCCACATCAAAGCTACCCTTAGACACCGCGACGTGGTGTGATTGTAAGCAAACTTGTCTTGGTAGGACAATTACTATTGAGTAATGAGTTCGATTACTAAAGGGCGCTCCATATTTTTGGCCTTGTGTCACATCTGAAATACACTTTGAATGAGATTAACTAATTAATTGAACTGATTTTACCGGCGTTTTTTGTATGCTTTCTTAAATTCTCAAATGGCTTGTTGGGGATAAAATATGAGAATAGTTTTTTTTTTCGGATAATTGAGGAAGTGCTGTTACGCCTCTCTTGTAATTGTTCAAGAATTCTTTTCGATCGCATGTCCGTCATTCTTTGTCTATCTGGAGAGTCTCGTAGCACAGACATTACGATTAAGATATTCTCGATAGGAAAAAAGCCAAGTGACGCTAATCCTGGTAAAAGCAGTCGGAATTCAGCCTCAACTGTTTCCGATTCATCAGTCTGGAAATATTTGGTTCAGAGAAACACTGGCACCAAAATGAAAATGGGGAAATTCCTGTTGAAAATAAAAGTCATCATTTCTATCAAGCAGTCGAAGAATCTCGTTTAAGAATACCTATTCTTTTGTGAGTACAGGTTTAGTACACCGGATATATATATATATATATATATATATATATATATATATATATATATATATATATATATACATATACATATATATATACATATATATATACATATATATATATATATATATATATATATATATATATATATATATATATATATGTGTGTGTGTGTGTACGCTTATTTATGTTTATATGTTTGTGGGGCGAAGGTGTGTGTGTTGGAGGATATAGACAATCTTTTTTCCGATGTTTCTCTCTTCAAAAGTTCAAAGAACTATTTCCCGTTATTTCCTGCTTTAATTTTTATAGTCTTTTTATTGTTTACTTATATTTTAAATAATTTATTATAGCGTACCTAATGTATAATATTTGTAGATATTGATATGCAATTTATTTAATGTCTAACATTTACTCGTTTGGTTTTTGGAAGTGATTCATTCTTTCTTTTTTTCTTTTGGTCACGTTTCTTTCTTTCTCTCCAGTTTCCAAAACTGTTCTCTTATTTTGTTGTTTCTTTTTTCTTTTTTCAAGTTTCTTTTTTTCTTTCTTTCTTTCTTTCTTTCTTTCTTTCTTTCTTTCTTTCTTTCTTTCTTTCTTTCTTTTCCCAATATTTCTCTCATTCTTTTTCTTTTTTTGCTTTTCCGTCTTTGTTCCTTATTTTTTATTTCAACTCAATCTTTTTCTTATTCTCTCTCTTCTTTCTTTCTTTCTTTCTTTCATTTCCCAATATTTCTCTCATTCTTTTTCTTTCTTTGCTTTTCCGTCTTTGTTCCTTACTTTTTATTTCAGCTCAATCTTTCTCTTATTCTCTCTCTTCTTTCTTTCTTTCTTTCTTTCTTTTTTCTTTCTGTCTTTCTTTTACCCTCTATACATTTATATTATCCATTTTCTTTAATTTTCTCATATTTTCGTTTAACTTCTTTCTTTCTTTCTTTCTTTCTCTTTTCTTTGTTTATTTGTTTCCTGAATTTTAATCTCATTTTCTTCACTTTCTTTCTTTCTTTTACCCTCTATACATTTATCTTATCTACTTTCCTCCATTTTCTCATACTCATTCTTAACGTCTTTCTCTCTTTCTTTTATTTCCGCTTCTGAAAACACTGTTTCCTTTTCCGCGGCCTGCCTACGTACATATCTACCTGCTCACAGCTGCGCCTGTGTCCGCCATTATTCTCACAAATACAAATACATCTATTCAAATGGAAGCACAAATATACTTCCTTTGATGTAGGATTTGGGACTGTTTGCCTTTATGTTCGTTTCAGTTGTCTCCTTGTTTTCAACATTTCATAACAGAAACGAAAAAAGTGAATTAAAGATGAAGAAAATCTGAAACCATTTCATGAAGTTGAATAAATCCTTATTAAAGTTTAAAAAACAAATTAAAATGTTTATGTTTAAATGATACGCTGACTGAAGTATTCAAAATGTTTTCCTTCGGCACAAAGGGGCGGCTAGTATCATCAAGAGACACAACTGCGAACATCAATGAAGATATCTCTCTTTTAATTTTGCGAGAAATCTCTTCGATGGTCGTCCATTATTAAACAAGAGTAGGGACCCTCGTGCAATTGATATCATTTTAAAGATACCCCTGTTGTATAAAGATGAAGAAAGGAGCCGTCGGCTAACTGTGCCATGGCGGGAATATGGCGGGGAGTTCACGTGAGTTGCGAGACTTTGTTTTTTAATTAGAAGAAATCAACAGAAGCTAAATCTGGTAACAATAGTTGGAATAATTCCAAGATTGGCATTTGTAAAGAAGAAATAAACAGGAGAAATTAAATATGTTAATTAGCATTTAATAACACACACACACACACACACACACACGCACACACATACATACATACATACATACATACATACATACATATATATATATTATTTGAAAGAAAGTTTTGTTTTTTTTCGTAATAAGTTTTCTACAGCCACCAATAAACTAATTTGTGGACTCGGAAAAAATTAAAACTAAAATTAATAGACAAAATACGTCTAAATTATTTAACCAAACCTGTTCGAAAGAAATTATGCTACCTACCTATATATATATATATATATATATATATATATATATATATATATATATATATAGAGAGAGAGAGAGAGAGAGAGAGAGAGAGAGAGAGAGAGAGAGAACTTCAATATTTTGTCCGGAGCCCAGAACCTCTGCACTTATATCTGTAGACTGGACAAGAACAACGGGAATATATATATATAAAAGTGAACATCCAAGTCAACACTCAGAGGGGACAGATTGGGCATAGCATGAAACAGCCTGTCACCTCTGAGTGTTGACTTCAATGTTCACTTTTATATTTATATTTACATAATACGCTCTATCTCTGATATTGAGCACTTCATCCCATCATATACCACACCGTAAAACTATATTTCTTCATATGTATATATATATATATATATATATATATATATATATATACATGGAGAGATAGATAGATGGGCAGACAGACTGATCTTGTTTTATAGTAATAAGAAATACATGCATACATACAATGTCTCTGAAGCCTAGTTTATCTTGCCTTTCACAATGTCTATGAGCGTTCTTAAACTTAAAAAAGTGTCAAAGTAATTTTATAAATTAAAAAAAAAATCCTTACATTTGCCTTGGTCACGTCCATCAGAGGACAAAACTTATCGGAATAGGTTTTCATTTTGTCTTTATTCACACACACACCAGACCCCATATATATATATATATATATATATATATATATATATATATATATATATATATATATATATATATATATATATATATATGTTTGTATGTAACTTCTAATGACTTAATGGATTCATGTTTAATCCGACATTTTTATTAGTTCAAATATCTACTGTAATAACGTTTGAATATGCATGCGTTTGTGTGCATATGAATGATGGACAAGAATTCTGATTTAATTCTTTTTAATATTATGAAATATTAAATTATTATTATTATTTAATATTATTATTATTATTATTATTTAATTCTTTTTAATATTATGAAATATTATAAAATTATTATTATTATTAAATTTTATAATTATTATTATTTAATTCTTTTTAATATGAAATATTATAAAATTATTATTAAATATTATTATTATTTAATTCTTTTTAATATTATGAAATATTATAAAATTATTATTATTATTAAATTTTATAATTATTATTTAATTCTTTTTAATATGAAATATTATAAAATTATTATTAAATATTATTATTATTTAATTCTTTTTAATATTATGAAATATTATAAAAATTTTATTATTAAATATTATTATTATTATTAAATTCTTTATAATATTATGATTTAATTGTTACGTTTGTAACGCTTGTTAGTCACTAATCCAACTGGAGAGATATGCACAAGATCCATGACTGTAACTTCAATGGATTTCAGAGCGTGTTGACGGTTTTAAGATTAAATCTAAGAATGTTTTATTGTGTCGCCAGAATTTGTTTACGCCATCATGAAGCTGGCAGTATATGACCTTCTTAAATTATCACCGCAGAAATATCACCCCATCAAGTTCTTAAGTGTCATTAACATACTCTTTGTCCCCCTTATCAACAAGGGACTTGTTGATCACCTCATCAGAAATAATTTGTTTCTTTTGCTGTCTCTTTATTGATTATATCTTTGTATATCGGGATTCTTTCACCCCCAAGCAAGGCAATAAAGCCACTAAGACGGAAGAAGTTAATGAGTGTGAAAGAAACTTAATAAAGTTGTTGAGAGGAGGGGGGGGCAACAAAAGATCAGATTTCAAGGAGACAAGAAAGACGACTGACGTAGCAGTTATATTTTGAAGATTGCAGTTGGCAGGAATCCGGAAGAAAGTTCGACAAGTGCGAGAGAAGAAACGATTAGCATAAACATTACGGTTACACTAAGCTATTTCAACAGTAAAACGATGAGAACTAACTACCAATCTAGTATTGCGTGAAGTCGGGTTACCAAAGAGGAAATGTCATCATAAAAAAGATAACTACCAAGAAAATATTTATGGAAAAAAACACAGGGAAACTCAATTACGGCGGTGAGAAAGTGACTGAAGCCGAGATGCCAGGTCAGAACCTATAACTTTGCAGATCCTTATTTGAATTTTGTCTATAATATCTAGATACATTGCTGAAGCACAAAACCAGATGTGGCTGCAATATTCAATTTATGGTTGAATGGTAGATTTATAAAGATGTAATGTTGATTCTGTCGAAAAAAATATCTAGCACTACACAGTGAATCCACAGCAGCAGATTTGCCAATTGATTTATGTTGGTAGTTCTATTTCATGTTAGTGGAAAATATTTGACCGAGAAAATACAGTGAAAGGCTCTCCTGGATTTTTGCACGGTCCAAGAAACCATTCTTTGTCCCAATTAACAAAAGATTGAAATTATTTTGAAAATGCTGTCATCCATATTGTTTAATTTTCTTAAAATGGGCTTCTGGGACAGCGACATTTACTATTTGTCAAAACTTTCAAAGTTCGATGAGTATACCAGACTAAAATTTCCATACGTAAAATTATTGTTTACTTACTTCTGGACAGGAAAGTACGTGGTTTTGGGTACATCGAACTTTCTAATGCGGTGTGGAGTCAAGCGTTTAAATAACTTCTTGTGATCCACTATCTTCTGTGTGAATACCCTAATTTCAGATGCGTTGACTTCCTGTTTTATGTTATGTGCGCAGTCAACAAAACCCCCCAAAATCCCGATTCTGTACTTAGCAGCTATGAGGCTACCTTCACGGTCAATTCTCTTAGACTCCGAGCTCTTTTGCTGTTCTGATGTGACACCGAGTACAAAGCTTTCTTTGATATCGCTTAGGGTTAATCCAGTACATATTAGGATCACCACAGATCAACTCCTTTTAGATCAAATACTCTTAAGTTATATCAAATTTGATTCAGACCTCAAGTAATTTCGGGTATAAAGCACATGATCCGTTTGAAGTGCAAAATACGACAGAACTTTTTATTCTTTTAAACAGATTCTCGTCTGTTCGTTTATTTGTTGTTGTTTTTTTACTAAATGCTCACCCAATCCAAACCCCAAGAACCACTCAAATGGTTACTGAATGAGTTTTGTGTTGTGGACTTAAGAGAAGTAAATAAGTGCATATGATAATGATATGCGGGATAGATAACTGTTCACCCTAGATACGTAGTGATTTCAGTGGTCAGGAAAGCACCCTCTCGGGAGTATGTTTCACAAAGTAGCGGTTCTTGGGAAGAATCTGTCATCCTTCTTCTTACAAAGGGAAAGAAGATGATTCGAACCTGCGTACCGTGCATAGCGGATGCTTGTGTTGAAAGTTTGAACTGGTGGAACTAAGGAATGTAACTTTTCAGAACATTTGCCCTGAAAATACCAAGTGCGTAGTGATAGGCATCCAGCGTTTTGTCTGCGGGAAAAGGGGTTGTAAGGTGGAAAATGTCATAATTTACAAGGCCGCGTAAGCGCTTTTTAAGTCTATCGAGGCTGGAAAGAGAGGGTTTGGCCGACCATTTTTCCAGCATCTTTAGCGATAGAATATATATATATATGAGTTCTACTTGAGGTGTAGGTGAATTTGAGTCCCAACAAACTTTCAAAGCAAAGGATATCATTAAGAGTACAACCACTTATAACTTATTTGAAGAAAATTCAAGTTCTGCTCGATGACGGAACCTTCTGTAGAAAAATATACTATTTTGTGCCAATAGCAATAATCAGATTCAAGTCAGTTCCTACTCCAACCACATATGCCTTTGTATTTCGTATGCGTTAATTAATTACTGGTTTAGCAAATTTCAGTCTTTTGCACAGTTCCCAAGTATCCGCTACTCAACTGACTCCTGTTCTCTCTAAACACTACAGTAAATGCGATGCCGCTTCTTGCTTTCCTGCTTGTAGGAAATCCACTACTATAGTTCAAGTCTTTTAGAACTCTGATCCTTCTAACTCTCGACATATTGGCCTTCTGTCCCCTTTTTGGCAAAATACTAGAGGTTTTAATAAACTCTGCAGTGGTCAAGTATCTCGCACTGTCTTCTTTCAGATAAGCAATATGGCTTTCGCTTCTCTAACTCAACTGCCGATAAGAACGTTTATTGACGAAAGAGTTTATCAAACTTTAGATAAGAATGATGAAGCTTGTGATGTTTCTTTGTATATCTCAAAGGGATTTGCAATATTGGTCTTTTCAACAAATTGAAAAGGTTATGGTATTTCTGGACGAATTTTTTTAACGGATTCAGTCTTTCTTATCAAATCACGAAATAAAAGTTGTCTTCGATGGTCATTCTACTAGATATTTTTGCATTAACGCAGGTGTCCCCCAGGGATCTATCCTTGGACTTACGTTGTCCGTAATTTTCATCAACGACTTTCCTGATGGAATCATTTATCAATCTTGCATCTATGCTAATGAGACAACTATTTACTCCTGTATTAATATTAAGTTTAATAATTCCGGCAGCTGATCTAAAAACTTACGTGGGTCAGGAATGGCTTGTTAATTAACTGGGGTAAGGAATGGCTTGTTCATTAATTGGAGCAAGGAATGGCTTGTTAATTAACTGGGGCAAGGAATGGCTTGTTAATTAACTGGGGCAAAGAATGGTTTGTTAATTAACTGGAGCAAGGAACGGCTTGTTAATTAAATGGGGTAAGGAATGGCTTGTTAATTACCTGGGGTAAGGAATGGCTTGTTAATTAACTGGTGTAAGGAATGGCTTGTTAATTAACTGGGGCAAGGAATGGCTTGCTAATTAACTGGGGCAAGGAATGGCTTGTTAATTAACTGGGGCAAAGAATGGTTTGTTAATTAAATGGAGCAAGGAACGGCTTGTTAATTAACTGGGGCAAGGAACGGCTTGTTAATTAACTGGGGCAAGGAATGGCTTGTTCATTAACTGGAGCAAGGAACGGCTTGTTAATTAACTGGGGCAAGGAATGGCTTGTTAATTAACTGGGGCAAGAAATGGCTTGTTCATTAATTGGAGCAAGGAATGGCTTGTTAATTAACTGGGGCAAGGAGTGGCTTGTTAATTAACTGGGGTAAGGAATGGCTTGTTAATTAACTGGGGCAAGGAACGGCTTGTTAATTAACTGGGGCAAGGAATGGCTTGTTAATTGTAAGGAATGGCTTGTTAATTAACTGGGGCAAGGAATGACTTGTTAATTAATTGGGGCAAGGAATGGCTTGTTAATTAACTGGGGTAAGGAATAGCTTGTTAATTAACTGGGGCAATGAATGGGTTGTTAATTAACTGGGGCAAGGAATGGCTTGTTAATTAACTGGGGCAAGGAATGGCTTGTTAATTAACTGGAGCAAGGAACGGCTTGTTAATTAACTGGGGCAAGGAACGGCTTGTTAATTAACTGGGGCAAGGAATGGGTTGTTAATTAACTGGGGTAAGGAATGGCTAGTTAAATAACTGGGGCAAGGAATGGCTTGTTAATTAACTGGGGCAAGGAACGGCTTGTTAATTAACTGGGGCAAGGAATGGCTTGTTAATTAACTGGGGTAAGGAATGGCTTGTTAATTAACTGGGGCAAGGAATGACTTGTTAATTAATTGGGGCAAGGAATGGCTTGTTAATTAACTGGGGCAAGGAATGGCTTGTTAATTAACTGGGGCAAGGAATGGCTTGTTAATTAACAGGGGCAAGGAATGGCTTGTTAATTAACTGGAGCAAGGAACGGCTTGTTAATTAACTGGGGCAAGGAATGGCTTGTTAATTAACTGGGCTATTAATCGTCTGTGAAAACCCTTTCTGCCTTCCATCAGCATAGCTGATGTTAACTTCCAGGACTTGATGTTAACTTCATTCTGCCTTCTCGGTCTAATGTTTTCTGCTGACACGAAGGCGTAGGCGTTCATGGGTCTCCACTTTACCTTATCCATTGCAGCTCTGATGTATTTTCGTCCTTCTGCCACCTCCCCCAGATCACATTCTGTCATCCAACTTGCTTAATCCCGCCAGGTATGTCAGGCGTTGCTTTCTCTTGTTTCTCTTCCCCCTATTAGACCCGTGAGTATCAGATTCTCCAGGCCCTCCTATCTCATTACATGTCCCAGAAATATCATCTTCCTCTACCTCATGTTAAGTATAAGCTTCCACAATGTTTGCATCCCCTCCAAAACCTCATCGTTGCTCACACGCTCGGTCCATGATTTCCTTACCATCATTCTGTAAAACTAAACCTCCGTTGCCTCGAGTCTCTCCTTCATCTCTGAGGAGACCGTCCAACATTTACTGCCGTAAAGGACAGATGTCTCGTAGTGGCTCAGTAGTCTTTTCTTTGTTGTCTGAGAAATCCTCCTGTCTCGCAATACTCAGCCCAGCTTTTGGTATACATCTTTGGCCATCCCAGTACGTCTTCGGATCTCAGCGTCCCCCGTCAAAACATTTCCCAGGTATTTGAAGGTCTGCTGCTAAGAAAGTTGGTTGACTTTATCGTGCTAGATGAATTTTCCCTTCAAGAGCAATCTTATATGTCTTTAAGTCTACCAAATTCCCCATCCTTTTAATACTGCTGCCACATATGGTCCTGTGTTCCTGCTATATATTAAGGGATCCTTGATAAAATTTAAAGAAGAATCAGCAATATTATTGGTCTTGTTATTGATCCTATTTTCTCGGCTTCAGTTACTTTCCTACCGGCGTAATGAAGCTTCACTGTGCCATTTCTATAAGTATTTTCACGATAATTGTTCTGACGGCAAGCTTTCATCATTTTATAGTTGAAATGGCTAGATGTAGTCATAAATTTTATGCTAAAAGTTTCTTTTCTCACACTTCTCGTTTGTGTATCTATCTTCGGGCTTCTTCGATTCCAGTTTGATCGTCAAAAATTTAAATTCAATGCAAATCTGTTGTCTTTTGATTGATTTTCGTCTATTGTACTCGTATCTTAATAACGTTTGTTTTTTTTCTTATTCTTTCATACTCAGTAACCACCTTCATGTTTGTGACTTTATTGCCGTGCAGTGGAAAATTTCATGATGCCATTTCTAACCTTAGGTCCCTGGGCGGGACCTGGAAAGAAATGTGTACACATCAGCAATCAAAGGAAATAAAATAATAATAATAATAATAATAATAATAATAATAGTAGTAATGATAATAATGATAATAATAATAAACCAATCCTGATGCTAAAGCAGGCTTGGCTCACACAGTTTCTGATCTGAACTGATCGGAGTTTTGCCATGGTTAATTATAACAGTCTACACTAAATATCCCATTTTAATACCACGGATTTGTTTGTCCGTTCGCATAGACAGTTGTGGTTGTCCTCTAGAGGCTGGCACATTGTGCATCTATGTTCATGTACAGGCGTGTTTGGTCGCATCATGACTGAGTGGCGAGAGGGTTGATATGGTTTGAAGGTTGAGGCTGCCAGGACGATGTTGCAGTCACATATAGATATTTGGGAACAACCGCGATGGGAAACCGTCTCAGCGGACCGAGTTACTCGTTTTCACCGGATTCATAACAGGCATCAACTGCAAACTTATGACTTGCTTTTTTGAAAAACAAAAAACAAAAAATCTTATAATTTCGCGCACTTTTGGCTGTGATGCATGTGCTCGAGATATACTTATCAGGCCGAGTGTCATGGTGGATATGTTAGTTTCAGTACATTTGTACCACAACGTTACTTTGTGGTTTGATGCCCTCTCACTCAACAAGAACAGAAACAAAAACAGAATCAACCACAATAATAATACTATTAAGAAGAAGAAGAAGAAGAAGAAGAAGAAGAAGAAGAAGAAGAAGAAGAAGAAGAAGAAGAAGAAGAAAAAGAAGAGGAAGAAGAAGAAGAAGGGGAAGAAGAAGAAGAGGAAGAAGAAGAAGAAGAAGAAGAAGAAGAAGAAGAAGAAGAAGAAGAAGAAGAAGAAGAAGAAGAAGAAGAAGAAGAAGAAAGGATGATGTAGATGAAGAAGAGAACAAAGAATATAACTGAAAATATTCAGAGAAAATAAATGAAAAGAAGAAGAAGAGGAGGAGGAGGAGGCGGAGGCAAGGAGGAGGCGGAGGCAAGGAGGAGGCGGTTACAGCGGCTGTTTTTAGAAGGACGATCTGCTATATTTAAAGATGTTTTCCTAGTTATATTTTATAAGCTAAAATAAGTATTTCAGCATTTAACTTGATCCCGCCGATTTCCAAAAATTTTGCAAAATGTCTTGCTCTTTGTGCGATCATTTATTCAATTTTGATTTTCGATTTTTGATGTTACCAAGAAGAACTGCTTTGAGTGACCAAAACCTAACAAGCATTCCACGCACCTTCGTAAAAATGTTGCCATCGGCTCATTTCAAGCTTATTTATGGCTTTGTAGCTGCGATACAAGGATACATGATTTGAGTTCACAGGCTGGGTTTTTGAAAGACTGGCTGCGGAAATTAGTTGTATTACGGTCATTGCTTATCACGGACAACACACATACATCGAGACGCACTCATTCATTATCAAATACTTTCAACACGCCAACTTAAATATATGCAACTGCAAGTTAGTGTCTGCCACGAAGCCCAGTCTAAAAAGTATTCAGGAGCTTTAAATCAATTAATTAATTACCCTTTATGTGATATAGAAAACAAATCACTTTAATTACATAAGATTTCAACAAAAGTAGGCACAAAGCCCAATCTAAAAAGTATTCAGAAGATTTAAATCAGTTAATTAATTAACCGTTATGTGAAATAGAAAACAAAAAGTCACTTTAATTTCTTAATATTTTAACAAAAGTAGGCACGAAGCCCAATCTAAAAAGTATTTAGTAGCTTTAAACCAGTTAATTAATTACCCTTTATATGAAATAGAAAACAAAATGTCACTTTAATTTCATAATATTTTAACAAAAGTAGGCACGCAGCCCAATCTAAAAAGTATTTAGTAGCTTTAAACCAGTTAATTAATTACCCTTTATATGAAATAGAAAACAATATGTCACTTTAATTTCATAATATTTTAACAAAAGTAGTCATGAAGCCCAATCTAAAATGTATTTAATAGCTTTAAACAAGTTAATTAATTACCCTTTATATGAAATAGAAAACAAAATGTCACTTTAATTTCATAATATTTTAACAAAAGTAGGCACCGTGGTGTAATGGCTTGCGACTCCGATTGAGGAATAGGAGAGTTCGAATTACAGTCGAATGACATAACATTCACGTGCTAATACCCTTGGGAAAGATAGGAATTCTTTCCTTCTCCTCCAAGCTATGGGTTCTAGAGCCTTGAATAGCAACTGGTCTACCGCAGAGAAACCTACTGCGGGAAAAAAATCTGCCTCGTCACACATGTATCGAAAGATACATGATCGACTACGCGTGTACCAGGCATGTCACATACCTGACTGATATTCTCTTACGTGCCCGTACTCTTGGGAAAGGTATGAATCCTTTTTTTCTCTCCCCACCTACCGATACGAGTAAATAGCAGGACAGACCGGGTTCTTTAGCCTTGGATGTCAACTGGTCTACCGAAGAAACAAGTGGCAACCTACTGCGGGAAAAATATGCCTCGTCAGTCATGTATCGAAAGATACATGATCGACTACTCGTGTATCACGCATGGCACATAACTGATTGATTGAATTAATACTAAATGACTGATCTCGTTATCACAAACGTTTTTAGAATAGATTCAAGTATAAATCCTTCAGTCTCACCCTGAACTCCTTAGCTACGGGTAGGTTGGGAATTGATCGACGACAGCATTTTTGCTTCGGAGAAGGTACGATGTAGAGGCTTTTGGCTCCAGCATTTCTTTTATTGAATTTTGGTGTAAATTCTTCGTTTTTTGTTTCGATTTTCTTGTTGATTTTTGGCAGTTGTATCTACATCACCCTTATTTTCAAGATTTAACCGAAAGTGTCTTGCATATTTATGGTTTTCTTTCGATACAAGATTCGGCTTTGCGCTTATTTCATATGGCCGAATGGTTAGAACATTCGCTTTCTAACCCTGAACCTCGGGTTCGAATCTCATCATGGGCGATTTGTCAGGAAGGTGTTTGTTAAGATGTCTGGAGCCATTAGATAATTGAGGAAAATATGTTCATTTGTAAAATTTAGTAGCTAGTTACAAACCAAAAAAGTGTGTTCGCTTAGATTTCATAAATTTCATGTCAATTCTAGTCAGTTAAATTCGTCACTCAATCGTCCATCAATCATCGCTTCAGATAAACACCTCTCCAGAATTTTACACGATTTTAAACTATTATTAATTATTATAATTAAAATTATTAAAAAAAAAATGAAAAATTCTTGTAAAAATTCATTATTCATCAGAAAAAATGTATTTCTTCAGGCAATAGAAAATAACTTATTTACAAAAGCAATTAAAAACTTTTCTAATTAAATAATGTCATAGTTTTATTGCATTCATTATTTTTTAAAATTCAGAGCAGATTTTCAGTTAGAATAGTCCAAGTCTGAAAAAACAATAGGCGATTTACATTCTCCAAGGTGTCCTACTTTTAACGAAAAAAAAATTCAGGAAATAGAAAGTTTTTTTTTGTGTGAAATTCCATGAATTTAAGTAAGTAAAAAAAAATATATATATATTTTTTGCCAAAATTTTCTAAAAAAAATAAAAAAAATAATTTCATTCATTTGTGAATAAATTCTGAAAATTTCATTAAAATCTGACAATTATTTGTTTTTTTTTATGTGTTTTTTGATGCCGTCGGTAATTGTGAAGTCACAAGTCATCGTGACCAAGGGTTTGAGCGATTGTTAATCCCGCCATGAATGCGTTCTCTCTTAGAACTAAGCTCCGTTCAGCATAGTTGCAATATAGATCACAGGTGGGCTATGTGGGTGTTGCACAAACGCAAATGTGCCTGAGCAATCTTCTGTGATGGGGATTAGTTAGCCGCCCTAGGATTCGAGTAGCTGTGTAGACTTACTTATCCCATGTTCCATTACGAGTTGAAGCATCCGATCAACTATAGTTGCAAGATATTTATAATGTCTCATTGTTGAAATTGTGAATCATAATTCCAGTTGAATCTTTTTTTAAGCGTTTCCCCCCAAGAAAGGCGGAGAGTACCACTAGCACGCGAGGGGCTACAGAGAGTGGGGTCAAGAGTAAAGAGGCTTGATAGAGGAAAGGATGAAGAGAAGGACGGGGAATAGATCAAGATATACGTAGATGTCGATTGATATTGTATTTGAATATTGGGAGATTATAGCTATCAGGGAAGTAAGTGAGAGGAAGGAGGTTCCACAGACGGGAAGTGCGAGACATGAATCTATTGGAGTAGAAGAGACGGCTATATTTAACAGTTTCGACACTGAAAGGGTGGGACTGTGATGGCAACCTCGTAGCACGCTTAAATTCATGCAGTTTGGGAACCAGCGAAAGTAGCTCGTCGGGGCAGTTATCGTGAAAGTATTTGTAGAAAAGACAGAAGGAAGCGAATGTGAGAGAGCTTCTGTAAACGAGATGACAGATCAGGGCTAATCGCATTGCATATCCGTATCTGCCTTTACCACCACTGCTTCTTGGTAGGTACAGACAGTCAACATCTGCCTTAAGTTATCGCATTGCATGTGAGTTGTTTGGTTTGGTTTGGTTATTTTTGTTTTACAGCATATCAACCTCAATGGGTTATTTAATGCTGACAACATTTTTAGGATAGATTCGTATGAATAGGATATGTAATATTTAGTGGAGTTTGGTTTGGTTTACTTTGTTTTAGAGCACATCAACCTGAATGGGTTATTTAATGCTGACAACATTTTTAGGATAGATTCGTATGAATAGACCATGTATTCTTTGGTTTAGATTGGTTTGGTTTATTTTGTTTTACGGCATATCAACCTCAATGGATTATTTAATGCCGACAACTTTTTAGGATAGATTCGTATGAATAGAATATGTATTCTTTGGTTTAGATTGGTTTGGTTTATTTTGTTTTACGGCATATCAACCTCAATGGGTTATTTAATGCCGACAAATTTTTTAGGGTAGATTCGTATGAATAGAATATGTATTCTTTGGTTTAGATTGGTTTGGTTTATTTTGTTTTACGGCATATCAACCTCAATGGGTTATTTAATGCTGACAACATTTTTAGGATAGATTCGTATGAATAGAATATGTATTCTTTGGTTTAGATTGGTTTGGTTTATTTTGTTTTACGGCATATCAACCTCAATGGGTTATTTAATGCCGACAAATTTTTTAGGGTAGATTCGTATGAATAGAATATGTATTCTTTGGTTTAGATTGGTTTGGTTTATTTTGTTTTACGGCATATCAACCTCAATGGGTTATTTAATGCTGACAACATTTTTAGGATAGATTCGTATGAATAGAATATGTATTCTTTGGTTTAGATTGGTTTGGTTTATTTTGTTTTACGGCATATCAACCTCAATGGGTTATTTAATGCTGACAAATTTTTTAGGGTAGATTCGTATGAATAGAATATGTATTCTTTGGTTTAGATTGGTTTGGTTTATTTTGTTTTACGGCATATCAACCTCAATGGGTTATTTAATGCCGACAGCATTTTTTTTATTGCTGGTAATATTCTGTTTTGTCAAAAATATGTTTCTGGTATAATTTTTCTTCAAAATTGTATTGCTGTAATAATTTTTTTCAAAAAAGTATTGCTGGTAATAGTTAACTATTTGCCCATAGCTGGGATCCTAACAGGTGCTACCACCCTGGGTAAGAGTGGACCTGGGAACACCAGCAATTAAGAGGTGGTTCCACACTCCTCAACACTTCCTGATCAGAGGCCTTGCTGCTGGATGTAGTTTATCGTCTAACCCAGGACGCGGATGTAGTTTAACGTCTTACCCAGGACGGCATGTGTGTTGTATAAGAAATGTTGCCTTCAATTATCTTGTGATCCTATAAGTTCCACTGTTACGTTGAAGTTATAAGTTACACCGGGGATAGCAAGAGTGTTAATCTGGCATCCCGTTTACAGTCGCTCTCTCACAGTTGCTTCCCTCTGTCTTTTCTACAAATACTTTTACGGTAACTACCCCGACGAGCTGGTTTCGCTGGTTCCCAAACTGCATGAATTTAAGCGTGCTACTAGGTTGGCATCTCAGTCCCACCCGTCATTATATTTTTCGAATTCAGTTTTCATTATTACTCAGACTAGCCTGATTCTCTTCTTTCTGATTTTTCTTTTATCTTCGAATGCTGGATTCTATTGCATTCATTCACACCCAGATATTTGTAACTACCTTCCTTTCCGAGTTCGTTAACCATAACATCTACATCAGGACTTATATTCCCGCTATTAATAAGAACACTTTACAAAGATAAATTCTGGTGAAATATTTATTCCGGCCATCCATTCTACTTCCTTACGACTGACAGATAAGGTAGAAAAGGATGCATGCTTATCCCAAGGGCATTAATGCGTAGTGAACGCTAACAATCCCGACGTAAATTCAATCTCAGTTCGCCGATTCTGTTTTCAAAAACCGTTCAGCCTTACATTCTTATAATAAAATAAATTACAAATATCCATATGAGGATTAGCAATTGGTAATAATAATATTAACTGTTGAGTCTTGACTCATTGTTGAATCTCGCCTAATGCATGGAATAATAATGCAACACAAAATGTACTTAGAACAAGAATGTATTATAACAAGAAAGTGTACACAATAAGTACATATAGTATTTCTGTATATTTCTGGGAAGACGTTCCTGGAGAATGTGTTGACTAGTCGCAGTCGATCAGAGTCTCTAGTTGGATCTCGTGATTCCTCTTCCTCGTCTTCCGGTACCAACCATTATTTATATAGCTGGTAGTCACCTATGCAGATTAGGTGGATCCTACCACAACATTAACCGTCTCCCTATAAGGAAACATTTGGTATTAATTGATCAAACAGCCAATGATGTTGAAATGAATAAAAATAATCATTCTATTAAAATAATTTCCCAGGAAAATAGTTTTCTCAAGTCCACTAACGGTCATTGCTCTTTCCATTAGTAATGACGATTTCCTTCCTAACCTTTTTTTTTTTTTGGTCATCAGAGAATTATATCATGACTTTCTCTTTGAATGCTATTCATTTTAGTTCGTTTTGTTGAATGTCTTCGACTGTTGTGCTTTCTGTTATTTGGCAAAGTTCTTTGTGATTTTGTAGCGCCAGTCAACAAAATGCAATAACTACAGTGTTGATTCGCTAGAAGCTATGCAAATAATATATAAAAAAAGAAGTAAGATAAAATGTAAAAAAAAAAACATAAAAATAAAGTTATATATACATATATATATATATATGTATATATATTTATATATATATATATATATATATATATATATATATATGTATGTGTGTGTGTGTGTGTGTGTGTGTGTGTGTGTGTGTGTGTGTGTGTGTAGTAAAGGTAATAAATTCGTTGGTATATAATCCAAATGGTGCCTACTAATATAAAATATTAAAACTAATCCACAAAAAGAACTCAATGTATTTATTAATACAGAGCAAATAATTAATCTATATATAAAGTACAGTGTATGTGTGTATATTTGTGCGTGTGTGAGTCCAAGCAACTCCTCCGCTTCCACTGGTCCGATTTCAATGATTCATAGTTCATTCAGAATCCCTTGAAAAATTTGGATCAGGGAACGATTTTCGTTGAGCCTAGATACAGGGTTGCCATATTATGCGAGGTTAAAAATATATATTAATATATTATACTAGCCATTATCGGTGCTTTCATAATTCAAGGGGGGTAACTCTTATTTTCCTTTTGTATCTACAATTGCAGCGCACGTTTTATTATAAGCTAGCTTAAAAGCCGCCCTTTCGACCGGCATTTAAGCTAACACCTATGGAGGACTCTTGGTTTCGCTATCATCTAATATCTAGGGAGGAGTAGATGCGATAGGCATCAATAAACTATAGAACTCAAAATTGATCGCTGCATTTAAGAAATGAATTAATGTTTCAGCTTACCTTTTAAAAATTCAACGATAGTTCTTCAGCTGCCACTTCAAGACGATTTCTTATTTTCCGTGCAAACAATTATTTTTATTTCATGGGTGACAGAACAGGGGACAATTTATAATATAAAATTGATATAGCGTAAAGATGGGAAAATAGAAATTAGAATTAGTTATACATTCAACATTTGAAGAGTCAGAAAAACATAATAGCTAATTAAGTAAAATCTATGTTATAATAAATTACAAATATTCATATGAGGATTAGCAATTGGTAATAGTAATATTAACCGTTTCACACAATAATATACAAAATCACCTCATATGGTGAATAAGCTTATTTCTGCAGACGAAGATATAATTCGTCTGTCTTATCAACCCCGGTATATATATATGACATGTCTCTAATTTGTATTAAGAATACATTGTATTAATTTTCAATTTTTCAAGGTGTATTGTTCACCTATACTGCATATGATCTTTTATCGTGGTCTGAAAGTCCTGTCTTCCCTTACCAAAAAGTTATTTCCATTGGCAGTAAAATGTTTTCTAAACAACTGAATATTATTTACAGGAATGAATAAATTTTATTCTGATCTTTTTGTTTTTGTTTTTGTTTTTGGTTAGTTGATTTCATGTTTTATGAAACCCTATGGATTATTCACTTGGAAAACAGTAATGTAATTGATATATATATATATATATATATATATATATATATATATATATATATATATATATATATATATATATATGTATATATATATATATATATATGATATTAGTGGTCAGTATATATATATATATATATATATATATATATATATATATATGTGTGTGTGTGTGTGTGTGTGTGTGTGTGTGTGTGTGTGTGTGTGTGTGTGTAAACTTCCAAGAGGAGAGAATCCAGGTAGAACTTAATATCCAGGACAGAGTAATAATATAATATAATAAAAAGCTCAAACACTAATATTCCATGGTTATAATTTATTGCACTGGAATCGTAATCACGATACAATTCATCAAACCTACAAATTCAAAAAGAAATCGCAAAATACACACACATATATATATATATATATAAATATAAATATATATATTGTCATCCACAGACAGACTGTTTCGCTGTATCACAGCTCATCATTGTGGCTAGACGTCCGGTTGCCTCTGGCTAGAATCGAAAACCGGCTGAATTCGCGTCAGTCGGAAATTTTACCCTGAAGCCATTGGCGCACGGCTGAGAAGAAGGTGAATTTAAGCGTATTTATTTTTAGATAAACACACAGTGACTGAGATTCGATTTACCGAAGAGTCTTGCGTTATTAGCAGTAATAGTCACTGTTTACAAACCAATATGTATGTATATATGTATGTATATATATATAAAGAATTGAAAAATATTTTAAAAAAGGATAAAATGACAAAATTGAAAGAATTGTAACGTAAAATAATTCAGACGGAATGAAATAAAGACAAAGAGAAAATAATTAAAGAAAAACGAAAGAAAGCTGAAATAAATTTTTGCAAGAAAGAATACGATAAGTGCACGAAGGAAGGAAGGAAGGATTGATGGAAAGGAAGGAAGGAAGGAAGGAAGGAAGGAAGGAACGAACGAACGAATAAAACCGAAGTCATGACTGATGCGGAAAATACTTTATTTTTATATTTTCATTGTTGGTTGGTTGAGTTTGCTTAGCGGCTAATCAATCTTCATGGATTATTTAATACTGAAATCTAAATATTTTGTACACCATTATTTTTTAAAAATTTCTTTGGGGAATAATAATGGATTTAGTGAAACAGTTCTTACTAATTAAACCATAGCTGGGGGAGAATAAGTGGATTGATACGTTTCCCTCGGGTACTTGCCCGTAAGTGAATATAACAAACCCAACTGGAATTGGAACTCCGCACGCTGATTAATAATTCTGAGCTATTATTTATTTCACCACCAACACATCCAAGATTATAGCACATGGTATTCTCAAACGGTCATCCATCTAAGTACTAACCAGGCACGACGTTGCTTAACTTCGGTGATTGTACGTGATGTGTCCGTAAACACCATTCTAAATTTAATATTTGGAAGAATAACAAGAAGAAATATTCAAATAAAAATTAAAATACCCAGTAACTGAACATGACATTTAAATATGCTAAATTCACACACACACACACACACACACACACACACACACACACACACACACACACACACACACACATATATATATATATATATGCGTGTGTGCGTGTATATATGTATACATAAATATATATAAATGTATACATATATACATATACATATATATATATATATATATATATATATATATATATATATATATATGCATGTATGTATGTATGTATGTATGTATGTATATGAGTATGTGCCTGCGTGTAATGACAAAAGAAAATGTCCAAGTCTGAGAAATATTATCCGTTTGATCTGGAGGTAACATCTGGAGGCAACATCTGATTGTACTTTTTGGTTATCGACCCATAACAGATGTCCATCAGAGCGTAATAGCTAAGCGTCCGCAATTGACTTACGATAAACCCGTAGAGAGAGAAAGGCTTAAAAAAGAAGAAGAAACTAAATAAAAGAAGAAGGGTGTAAATGGGCGTTTCCCACCTGCTCCCTTTTCGTTTTGTGTCTTGATCTATAATGAATAGTTGTTGGCGGGTGCTTAAGATTTGAAGAAATACCCTGTACCTACTCTTGGCGGATAAGATAATTGCATATTGCCGATGGTTGATGCTTGGTTTCGAAAATTTCAAATTAATCATTTTGCAGATGGGCGCAAAACAACCTTCATAACTTTATACTTAAATTCCAGTACGTCTTTTTCTATATGCTGTATTCCTTCAGAATGCAGACGACCATGGCGCTCCCCATTTTCCTGTCCTTTTTCGTACTTAGCAAAGCTTGTTACTCTGATATCTCTTAAACCCTGTACTACCGACCGTTTACACAGGCTCGTTAGATATGTTAGACGCTGCTTTACTCCGCCCCGCTTGCCTTCATTATGACTTTTCACATTATGCATTTTCCTAATTGTGTCCTGTCCTCATTATACATTTCCCTCATTATGTCCTTTCCTCGTTATACCCTTTCCTCATTATGCACTTTCCTCATTATACCCTTTCCTAATTATACTTTTTCCTCATTATGCCCTTTCCTCATTATACACTTTCCTCATTTATGCCCTTTCCTGATTATGCCATTTCTTCGTTATACCTTTTCCTCATTATGTCCTTTACTCATTAGGCCCTTTTCTCATTATACCCTTTCCTCATTATGCCCTTTCCTCATTATACCCTTTCCTCGTTATACCCTTTCCTCATTATACCCTTTCCTCGTTATACCCTTTCCTCATTATGCCCTTTCCTCGTTATACCCTTTCCTCATTATACCCTTTCCTCATTATACCCTTTCCTCATTATACCCTTTCCTCATTATGCCCTTTCCTCATTATACCCTTTCCTCGTTATGCCCTTTCCTCATTATACCCTTTCCTCATTATACCATTTCCTCATTATGCCCTTTCCTCATTATACCATTTCCTCATTATGCCCTTTCCTAATTATACTTTTTCCTCATTATGCCCTTTCCTCATTATGCCCTTTCCTGACTATGCCCTTTCTTCGTTATACCCATTCCTGATTATGCCCTTTCCTCGTTATACCTTTTCCTCATTATACCCTTTCCTTATTATGCCCTTTCCTCAATATACCCCTTTCTCATTATACCCTTTCTTCATTATGACCTCTCATTATGTCCTTTACTCAATAGGCCCTTTCCTCATTATACTCTTTCCTCGTTATATCCTTTCCTCATTATGCCCATTCCTCATTATACCCTTTCCACATTATGCCCTTTCCTCGTTATACTCTTTTCTCATTATACCCTTTTCTCATTATGCCCTCTTATAATGTCCTTTCCTCATTATGACCTTTCCTCGTTATACACTTTACTCATTATACCGTTTCCTCATTATACCCTTTTCTCATTATACCCTTTCTTCATTATGACCTCTCATTATGTCCTTTACTCATTAGGCCCTTTACTCATTATACTCTTTCCTCATTATACCCTTAACTCATTATGGCCTTTCCTCATTATACACTTTTCTTCTTATGCCCTTTCTTCATTATGCCTTCTCATTATGTCCTTTACTCATTAGGCCCTTTCCTTATTATACTCTTTCCTCATTATACCCTTAACTCCTTATGGACTTTCCTCATTATACCCTTTCTTCATTATGCCTTCTCTTTATGTCCTTTACTCATTAGGGCCGTTCGTCATTATACTCTTTCCACATGATACCCTTAACTCATTATGTCCTTTCCTCATCATGACATTTCCTCGTTATACTCTTTTCTGATTATACCCTTTCTTCATTATGCCCTTTTCTCATTGTGCCCTTTCCTCTTTATGCCCTTTCCTGATTATACCCTTTCTTCATTATGCCCTTTCCTCGTTATACCCTTTCCTCATTATGCCCTTTCCTCATTATACCTTTTCCTCATTATACCTTTTCCTCATTATACCTTTTCCTCATTATACCCTTTCCTCATTATACCCTTTCCTCGTTATAACCTTTCCTCATTATACCCATTCCCGATTATGCCCTTTCCTCGTTATACTCTTTTCTCATTATACCCTTTCTACATTATGCCTTCTCATTATGTCCTTTACTCATTATGCCCTTTCCTCATTATACCCTTTCCTCATTATGCCCTTTCTTCATTATGCCCTTTCCTCATTATGCCCTTTCCTCGTTATACTCTTTTCTCATTATACCCTTTCTTCATTATGCCCTCTCATTATGTCCTTTCCTCATTATGACCCTTCCTCGTTATACAATTTACTCATTATACCCTTTCCTAATTATACCCCTTTCTCATTATACCCTTTCTTCATTATGTCCTCTCATTATGTCCTTTACTCATTAGGCCCTTTTCTTATTATGCCTTTTCCTCATTGTACCCTTTCCTCATTATGCCCTTTCCTCATTATACCCTTTCCACATTATGCCCTTTCCTCATTATACCCTTTCCTCTTTATGCCCTTTCCTCATTATAGCCTTTGCTCATTATACCCTTTCCTCATTGCACCCTTTCCTCCTTGTGCCCTTTCCTCATTATGCGTCCTAGAATATTCAACTGTCTTTCCGCTGCTAAATATAAGTGATTTTGTGTTCAAATTCGTCATTGCTCGAATATTCCGTCCATGATATCCTCAACATCCTTCTGTAGAACCACATACCTGTTGCCTCAGGTCCCTTTTTCATCTGTAAGAAGATTGCCCAGAATTCACTGCCATATAGGAGAATTGATATTACGTAAAATTTCAGTACAATTTCCTTTTTCTCTAACGAAATTTTCCTGTTTTTTAATACTTTGCTTATCTTTTGAAAATCTTCTTCCCCTTTCTGAACACGACTTTGCGATTTCGATGTTGCATTTCCTTCCTGTATTAAAACACTTCCCAGGTATTTAAATTGTTTTACTTGTTAGAATTTGGTGCTTCCAATTTGTTGTTAAGATTGGGGGAACTAATAATGAATTCTCGTGGAACTTCTTATTATCTCAGTATTACTTTACTGTAATGTTTGACCGTCCTGGGTATGACGATAAACTACATCTGCCTCCTGGGTAAGAGGATAAACTACGTCCAACAGCAAGGCCTCTGGTAAGGAGGATTTAAGGAGCGTGGAACCACCTCTTAATTGCTGGTGTTCCCAGGTCCACCCTGACCCAGAGTGGTAGCAGCTGTTTAGGGTCCCAGCTATGGGCAAGCAGTTAACCCCGAAACTGTGGTAAAAACACTATGAAAGTGTAAAAAATAGGTTTTAATACCAGAAATACTTCGTAAAAATTATTAGCAGCAATAAATTTTTGTAGAAATAAAAACTATTACCAGCAATATATTTTTGAAGGAAAAATATTACCAGAAATAGAATTTTGACACAAACAAAATATTACCAGCAAAATAAATGTTGTCGACATTAAATAGCCCATTGATGTTGATATGCCGTAAACCAAACCAAACTGTAATGGCTGAATAATTGTGGTGAGAAGACACATCCTTGTCTGAGGCTTCTTTCTATTTTTGTGTATTTATGGAATTCATTTTCTATTTGTATGCAGGCTGTTTGTTCGGAGTATATATTCTGGATTATTCTAATATCCCACCCAAATAAACTTACTGAGAAATTCTAACAGTTCATTGAGACCCACTTTATCAAACGAAAATTTCTGACTACCCATCACCAGCAATGGTTTTGGTGCCGGGCATAACCAGATTTATTAATTATACCATTTTTCTTGTTTGTATGTTCGGTCGTTACAATTATCTACCGAGGATCAGAGTATAATATCTGTTCAATCGCAGGATGGAACCAATTACGCTTTCTGACCAAAAAACATGAATAATAATAGTAATAATATTACACAAGAAGAAATTGATGATGTACTTGCCTATATATATATATATATATATATATATATATATATATATATATATATATATATATATATATATATTAGTTCTTGAAAATATATTAACATTGAGCACTGTTGCATGACAAGCTAATTCTACAAACAACAGCCGTTATTGCGAAGCTCTTTAGTAAAATGAATGGAGCACTCCGGCTGATTGACATTTGTTTACATTTGTAAAAATAAATTGATAGATTTAGCTGCCTCATTCTATCGAATAAAGATAGCTCAGTGGTAGAAACTCGGACTTAAACCAAATCAGTTGGGTTTCAGTCTTGGCTTGAGGCATTCGATCGTCTAGCGCATTGAAGAGTTGCGAAACAGTACTGTCTGCGAATGACAATATATATATATATATATATATATATATATATATATATATATATATTTGTATATATATCGAAAAATATATTTTAAGGCTATAGTATATTTATGGGTAAAAGGGGTCAATATCAGAGAGCGTATGTAAATATAAAAGTGGACACTAAGGTCAGCACCAAGCGGAGACAGTTTGTTTCCTGATTGAAAAGCAAACTTCAGACTTAATGCTTGCTTTCAAGCCCGAAACAGTCTGTCGCCGCTTGGCGTTGAATACAGTATCCATATATATATATATATATACATATATATATGTTCCTTAGGTTCCTTACCCCTCTATATCTATATAACTCCCACCTCTATTACAGGCTAATTCTTACTCCTTTTTCTTTTTTACGTATATATACATATATATATATATATATATATATATATATATATATATATATATATATATATATATATATATATATATATCAAAGTGTAGGAGAACGAACAGTAGGATTACAGCGTTCAAAACATTAATTTAAAAATAGTGCTCAATGCACAAAATAGAGCCGTAAATATTTATTTATCTTATGCAGTGTTACATTAGAACATGCACATATCCGCTACGAAATTGAACATTTTTATTTCAATGTCAAAAAAAGAAGAAAACCTTTTTTATACGTCTCATCAGTAATTCCCCACCTAATTAGACGTTTAAAAAAATGTTTTCCCCCTTTTTTAACGTTGAAATAAAAATGTACAATTTTGTAATAGATATGTTCATGCTCTAATATAACACAGCATAATATATATATATATATATATATATATATATATATATATATATATATATATATATATATATATATATATATATATATATATATATATTAGAATTGGACATAGTCCGACAATTTATTTAAAGACATTTATATTATGTTTAACTTAAATTTATTTATAATAATTGTATCTATAAAAAGAACGTTAAACATAATATATAAATGTCTTTAAATAAATTGTCGGACTATGTCCAATTCTAAAATATATGACGTCATTTGTTTACATTTGATACGCTAGAGCAGATATGAATAGAAGAGATTCATGGAAGATTTAAGTTTAAAGATAGTAAAATCGACCTTGCTAACCAGACGCTCATCTGTGGCCGAACGGTTAAGGCACATAACGCGAAATGATGGTTCCGTATAGGATACAGGTTCGATTCCTGTCGCAGAGCGAAAATTTTCTATGAAAATTTCTCGGACGATCAGGCCGGTAAATGTTATTTAATACTGTTTATTATAAAACAGAGCATTTGCTTAAATACTTGTATCTATAAAAAGAACGTTAAACATAATATAAATGTCTTTAAATATATATATATAATAATAAATTTGTGTATGTAATCCGTACAGAGTTGTAAGTTATTGACATTTGGAAAAACGTTCCTGAAAATGTTTCCAAAATAATATCCGATATTGCATTAATTAATTATTAAAGGATTACATTAAATTTACATTAATTAATTATTAATTGATTACAGGGAATTTATTTCATACTGTTGACAGGGTGAACATATGGATAAAAACAATTCTTTCATCTGTTTTCTACCCATTCTGAAGGATTTTCAGCTCAAATGTCGGATACTTACGACGGAGAATATAAAATGCTAAACGAATTTATGAAAGTCACTGATTTTCTTTCTCTTTTTTAGTTTCAACCATCACCAGCTTGGAAGAAATAATATAAGATTTAATTATTTTAAACACACACAAATGCAAACACAAACAACACGTTTTTCGTTATACATCTGATGAAGCCATTAGAGGCGAAATGCATTATCGGATATTATTTTCGAAACAATGAACTTTCCTCCAAATGTCAATAACTTATATATATATATATATATATATATATATATATATATATATATATATATATATATATATATATATAGGGTGCCCATAATTTTATTTGTATTTTCGATAGAAAAATAAAAAGGTATAGAAAGAAGTAAATCTATATTTTTTAAGGTTTTATTTAAATTTTATTTAAGTTTCCACGTGTCCGCCATCATTAGCAATACAAAGGGTAATACGATTTTGCAGTTCACGGAAAACATTTGCTGATTAACAATAATTCCTGAAATCACCTTAGTTATTTTAGCTATACTTAAAACTAGGTACATTAAAATTTATAACATTTTTTACAGATTATTTCTATTGCAAATACAAATAAAGTTATAATTTTTTTTAAGTGCACACGAACCTTATGGACACCCTGTATATAATTATTTATTCGAAAATTATATCATAAATATGTCATAAAATCACTACAAAAATTGCCATTTTGTTTCAACACTTCTGGTGTCTTATCAAGTGATAGTGTTGAATGTATAATAACGTATATATATACATATACATACATATATATATATAAATATATATATATATATATATATATATATATATATATATATATATATATATATATATATATATATATCAAGTATGTGGTGCAGTTCAATTTACATTACATGAATCATTCATACAGAAATTCACTATCTGCTTTTTGTATGAATGATATATATATATATATATATATATATGTTCATAGTCAATATGATATAACCTGAAATATCAAGTTCCCATAAAAGTAGATAAAAGTACATAAAATACTCCCATTTGATTTGTTACTCCACAATATAAAGCATTTGTTTACCAACATTTTTAGAGGAGTCTAATAAACATCTGGTATATTAAAATTTCGTTTTCGACAAATTTACTTAACATTTAAGTCTGTTTTTCTCACACACACATACACACACGCATATACACATATATATATATACAAGAATGTGTGTCAATATGTTAAACATGTTTTTATCGGTACTTGACACGCATGGACCACCAATCGAGTGTCATACTGGAGGGAGGTGACGAGCAGTATGTCCGTTTCTGGACCTCGCAAGCGATGACGATATTTTGAATAAATGGAGTAGAAATTTGTTAAGTGGCGTATAAACGAGAGTAGGCTCAAACTTTATCTCTCTCTTCTCGCTCACTCACTCACTTCCTTTCTCTCTCTTCGTATAAGTTTTATTTTATTTTATTTAAATATTATTAAGCAGACTCCAACAGGACCGATCGCCATGTTTGTCACGTGATGTAATTAAATCAAATGGGATTAGTCACTAATTACTTGTGATTCATGTTTTACTCATATCGTCAATGGCGGGAAAAATCAGTTAATTTCGTAGTAATGACGAAATATCTTTCTTTTTTTGTAAAGTAGCTATCGTCTGTATTCTTCATTCCTGTTCTTTTATTGTTCTCTCTCCTTGATGATTTTTTTTTCTTTTTCTTCTATTCTTTCAAAAATCAGTAAACCACCCATAGAGTTTTAGTGTCTTTATGGCCTTGCTTTGGTGGGAGTAGGGGGGGAATGAAATGATTTTTAAAAAAAAGTTATATCCGAGTTGTTCTCTTTATTTTTCATTGTCTCTTTTTCTTCGATTTGATAAGCTAAAGACGGAAAGAAGAAAAATGGGAAAAGAGAAAGATTCGAAAAGATCATTTATTTTTTTAATAGTTGCTTCCCTTTCTCACTTTCTTTTTCTTCCTATTTCATGACTGTTTTTCCCTCTGCCTTTCTTTCTATTTTCTTTCTTTCATACTTTCTTTCATTCTTTCTTTTTTCTTTCTTCACGTATTTGCTTGCTGTTTTCATTCATAGTGTCTTTCATTTCTCCGTTTCTTAATGTTATATCTCTTTTCCTTTTCTGCGTTTTTCTTCTTTTCGTCCGTTCATTTTTCTTTCTCTCTTTTTTCTTCTTTCCACGCATATTTGGTATGCTATTCTTTCTTTCATAGTTGTTTGCATTTTCACTTTTTTTTTATTTTTCATTTTCGTTTTATTTTTGTTATTTCAACACATTTATTTCTTCACTTTTTTCTTTTAGTCCTCCTTTGTTATTTTTTTCATTTTTCTTTCTTTTCATCATTCTTTTTTCTTTCTTTTCTTCGCTTTTTCTTTTTCTTTCTTTCTTTCTTTTTTCTTAGTTGCGTTCCTTTTCTTTTTGCTTTCTTTTGTTTTCTTTTATTTTTATCGTATCGCATTTACTTGATTTTCTTTTTTCTTTTCTTTCTTTCTTTCTTTCTTTCTTTCTTTCTTAGTTGTTTACGTTTCTCTACTTTCTTTTATCTTTTTATGTTTGTTTGACTTTACATGCTTTTCTTTATTTTCTTTCTTTCTTTCTTTCCTTCTTTCTTTCTTTCTTTCTTTCTTAGTTGCTTAATTTTCTCTTCTTTCTTTTATCTTTCTTTTATTTTTCTCTTATGGTATTTACTTTTCTTTCTTTCTTTCACAGTTGTGTACTTTCTACTTTCTTTTATCTTTTTTAATTTTCTCTTATAGTATTTACTTGACTTTCTTTTCCGCAATTTTTGTTTGTGTCTTTCTTTCTTTCTTTCTTTCTTTCTTTCTTTTAACCTCTACATATATTCGTATCTTTTCTCTTTCTTTTTTCTTTCTTTCTTTCCTTCTTTCTTTCTTTCTATTTAACTTCTACTTCTTTTTATTTACATTGATTTTTTTTCTTTTTTCTCTGATTGTCGTATTTTTCAATTGTTAGTCATTTTCTTTTCTCTTGTTTGCTTCAGCTTTCTATTTCATTCTTGCTTTGTCGTTTTCCTATATTTTTACTCTTTTTATCTTCTTTTTATGGTTTGTTTGTTATTTTTTATATATATTTTCAGTTTTGAATTGGGGGCATTCAAATATTACCCTAATTTTATATTTTAATTGGAAAAAAAACTATTCTTACTTATTTTTTCTATTTGTTTTTATTGTTTAATTCTCTACTTTCAATTATTTTTTTTCAATGAAACGAAATTTAATCTCTCCAGAAATAACTGGAGGCCTTAAAAATAAATAGACGCAAAAAAAAAAAATAAATAAATAAAATTAAAAAAAAAAATAATAATGACTGTTTGCTTTCCGTGTTCCACCCTGTATTTTGCGCGTAATTAGGCCTTTTCAAGCCTTAACAACATCGAAAATTAGTTCCAAATGAAACAGTAGTAGAAAGGTCTGTTCAGAATACATTTTTTCGTCCATTTTTATTGCCTTTAAAGCCTGCGCATGCGTGTATGCGTGAATAAAAATTTGAATTATTTAGTGCACGTATGCATTCACTTTAATACGAACCGATTTCGCACGGAAATTAGTTTGAAATAATTTCTCCGAAACAATTCTCTTGAAGTAAACATCGCAATATTTTCAATTTTAAGAAAAAAATATCCAACATATCATTCTATATTTAAATAAAGTGACATGCAACAAACTTGGAACCAACCGACATCTTGTTGAATTATGAGCAATCGTTCCATGAGTGCGTTAATTGAATCTATAAAAGTAGTATTCTCTTGTTTCTTTATGAAACAGTATATTTATTTATTTTCGTCTGTGGACTTGAATATTTAAGAAAAAACTAAATAAAGAAAAACATTAACTCTTTGGCAGGATACGAACCTGCGTACCTCGCCTTAACCGACTCGGACACCGATAAAGCTTTGCCGATGAAGCAAGATCTGAACAGTGTCTTTTAAGCGAAATCCTTCTCGTCATAGATCAAATGGGTATTCACAAGTTACACGCATTTTAGCGAAAAACCCTCGTTCCCTTTTGTATAGTGACATGTATGTTCTACTCAAGCAACTTCTTAACACGAACCACTGCCTTATGGAACCAACTCCCAAGAGGGTGCTTTCCCGATCATTACAATCTTAACGTCTTCAAGTCTAGCACTAACCGTTATCTTCCACACATAACCCTATAAACTATGCTGCTTCTATTTTAATTATTTTTTCGTCCTCTGTCGGGTGAATTTATTTTTATTTTTTTTCTTTCTTCCTTCCTTTCATTCTTTCTTTCTTTTTGCTTTCTTTGATTTTGATTTTATTTTATTTGTTCATTTTTCTCTTTCTTCTTATTTTATCTGGTTTGTAAAGAAAATATTAAATGTTTATTTTGTTTCTTGGGTTGTTTCATTCATTCATTCATTTATTTATTTATTCTTTCTTTCTTTCTTTCTTTCCTTTTCCGATATCATGTTTATATATTTTTCTACGTATTTTAGTTACTTTGTTTTCCACTGTACCTTTCTTTTTTTCTGTCTATCAATCTGTTCATTATCTATCTATCTATCTATCTATCTATCTATCTATCTATCTATCTATCTATCTATCTATCTATCTCTGTTCACTCTCTCTCTCTCGGCCCGTTCATTATATCTCTGTCTATAACAGTCCATTATCTATCTATCTATCTATCTATCAATCTATCTATCTATCTATCTATATTTATTTATTTATTTCCTCCTTTGATATCCTCCTGTTTGCAGGCTTTTCTCCGTTCTTTTAGTTCCTTTGTTTTTGCCTATTTTCTTTCTTTCTTTCTTTCTTTCTCATTGTGTTTCTATCATTATATCTTATCCTTTTCTTTCTTTCTTTCTTTCTCATTGTGTTTCTATCATTATATCCTTTTCTTTCTTTCTTTCTTTCTCATTGTGTTTCTATCATTATATCTTATCCTTTTCTTTCTTTCTTTCTTTCTTTCTTTCTTTCTTTCTCATTGTGTTTCTATCATTATATCTTATCCTTTTCTTTTTTTCTTTCTTTTTTCTCCTTTTTTTGTATCATTATATCTTATCCTTTTCTTTCTTTCTTTCTTTCTTTTTTTCTCATTGTGTTTGTATCCTTATATCTTATCCTTTTCTTTCTTTCTTTCTCATTGTGTTTCTATCATTATATCCTTTTCTTTCTTTCTTTCTTTCTCATTGTGTTTCTATCATTATATCTTATCCTTTTCTTTCTTTCTTTCTCATTGTGTTTCTATCATTATATCTTATCCTTTTCTTTCTTTCTTTCTTTTTTTCTCATTGTGTTTCTATCATTATATCTTATCCTTTTCTTTCTTTCTTATTGTGTTTCTATCATTATATCTTATCCTTTTCTTTCTTTTTTTCTTTCTTTCTTTCTCATTGTGTTTCTATCATTATATCTTATCCTTTTCTTTCTTTCTTTCTTTCTTTCTTTCTTTCTTTCTTTCTTTCCTTCTTTCTTTCTCATTGTGTTTCTATCATTATATCTTATCCGTTTCTTTCTTTCTTTCTTTGAGATTCAGATATTTATTCGCTCTTCTCTCCCTTCTTTTATTTTCTTTGTTGTTACCTATATTGTTTGTTTTTTTCTTTCTTTCTTTTTTGCTTATTTGATTTCTTACTCTTTTTCTCCACTCCCCTTTTTTCTTTGATTACTTGCATTTTTTACTTGGATTTTACATTTCGATTTTTAAAATTTTCCGTGTTTATTTCTATTTAGCTTGATTTTAAAATGTTTTGTTTATTTGTTTGGTTGATTTGTTGTTTTCTTTCTTTCTTTCTTTTTCTTTCTTTCTTTCGTTCGTTCATTCTTTCTTTTTTTTTTGCTTACTTACTTTCTCTTTTTAATGTTTCCCCTTTTCCTTTTTGCTTTCTTGTTTCTTCTTATTGCCTTTACCTTTTCTATCTATTTTTCTTCCTTATTTTCCTTACTTTTACAGAAAATGTTTTTGTTGCTTGTTTGTTTGCTTGATTCTTTCTTTCTTTCTTTCTTTCTTTCTTTCTTTCTTTCTTTCTTTCTTACAATTCCACTTCTTCCTAGATTTCCTGTATTTCCTTTCTCATCTCTCTCGTTTTTTTCTTCTTAATATGACTCTTCGCAGATGGTGAAAATTATTCCATTAGTCTTGTCATATGAATATCATTAATCTCCTTACTTTCTTTATCCTCATGAAAACTTGTTGCCTTTTCTTGTCCCGTTTGCGGTTGTGTCTGTTTGTTTAAACATGAGCGTCTGCTTTTTGACTGATCCGCTGACAACCTTTCCGTTTTGACATCAATTTTCTTTCTGCATCTGTGATTTTCGCTTTTGCCTAATTCTTCACTGACATTTTACTATTCCATTAAAAGATGTGAACAAAAACTCAGAAATGTTTCTCTCTCATTGCGATTTAGAATTCTTCTTCGATTTTTTTTCTGATTTTCCTCTTTCCTTTCTCTATTATGGCGTATCGTCCTATTTTTTTTTATTTCTCCTTTCTTTCTTTCTTTTTTATTTTGGATATTGCGGGATATTTCCTTTCTTTGATATTTACTAATGATTTACACGTTCTTTTCTTTATACTTTCTTTTCATTCTTTTTTTTTCTATTTGTCTTTCTTTCTTTTTTTTGCCTTTCTTTCTTTCTTTCTTGTATTTTTTCTTTTTTATTTCTCATGTTTTTTCTATCTTTTATTAATTGGATATTGTAATTTACTTTCTTTTCTTTCTTAATTTTTCTTTCGTTCTTTGTTTTGCTCTTTCTTTTCCGTTGTTTTCTTTCTTTCTTTCTTTCTTTCTCACGTTCTTTCTTTCCTTTCTTAATTGGAAATTATAATTTACTTTTTTCTTTCTTTTTTTCTTTCTTTTGTTCTTTCTTTTCTCACTATTGTTCTTTCTTTCGTTCTTTCTTCTATTCTTTCTTTTTTATTTTTCGTGTTTTTTCTTTCTTTTATTAATTGGATATTGTAATGTACTTTCTATTCTTTCTTATTTTTTCTTTCGTTCTTTCTTTTGCTCTTTCTTTTCTTTTCTTTTCTTTCTTTCTTTCTTCTATTCTTTCCTTTTTTTCTTTCTCGTGTCCATTATTTCCTTTATTTATTGGATAATTGGATATTGTGATTTACTTTCTTTTCATTCTTAATCTCTTTCTTTCTTGCATTCTTTTCTTTCTTAATTTCTTTTGCTTTAATTTCTTTCTTCGATAGCGAACACCCGCATTGAAAGATCTTTGTTTAATAATAATAATAATAATAATAATAACAATAATAATAATAATAATAATTGACCGTCAAAGTTACCTGGAAACTACAGAAGACAGGATGATGACATGTGTCAAAGAACATGAAAGTAGTAAGCGACTTTACTAAGTAATAAAGGAAGCCAACAAATTTAAAATCGAGTTTCAAATGGGTGAAGAAATGCAAGTAAACACCGGCTGCAGCTGCAAAATACTGAAAATAGAATGCAAAAGCAAATGCAACTGATCAGATATAAAACATGGCTAGATAAACTGCTTTACGGTCAATACTCTGCCGTACCAAACAAACCGATGTAGGCAAACCCCGTACCCATCAGTGGCCACATAGTGCAGCGTTAAAAGCTGAAACCGAAAGTTTTATTCTTGCTGCGCAAGACCAATGCTTGATAACTAGAAATTATCAAGCACACATACTGAAAAATTGTGTTAGTCCAAAATGCCGATTCTGTGATAAATATCCAGAAACAGTTGACCATCTTGTATCTAATTGCACGGCATTGGCACTCACTGAACATAAAATACGGCATGACAGAGTGGGTCAATATCTGCACTGGAAAATCTGCATCTTCTACGGAAAGGAATTGGTATGAACACGATTCATACCCAGTTACGCAGATAGGACCTGTTACAATTTTATGGGACTCCACAATACACACAAACAAAACAATCAACGCTAATCACCAAGACATCGTTATTAGAGATCGCAAACAAACAAAAAAATGCTTCCTTATTGATATAGCAGTCCCTGCAGACTGCAATGTATCTTTGAATATCTTCAAAAAACTATCAAAATACAAGGAGCTAGAAATCGAAATTTCAAAAATGTGGCACATGAGGACATCAACAATTCCTGTTGTACTTGGAGCCCCCGGAATTGTTGGAAAAATTCCATTAGAATCAATTGAAGGGATTCCTGGTAGCCCATGCCTTAAAGAAATAAAAGCTGTTCTCACGAGTACAGCCCACACGAAGGGCTTTATCTATGTAAAATATGTGTGTGCATGTGTGCGTGTGTGTGTTCTTTTTAATTGCTCTGTAGAAATATCATGATGCTATTTCTGACCTTATGTCTCTGGTCGGTTCCCGGGAAAAATGAATACACACCAGAAATAAAAAGGAAATAATAATAATAATAATAATGAGTAGAAGAAGAAGATGAAGAAGAAGAAGATGAAGAAGAAGAAGATGAAGAAGAAGAAATGTCAAAGATGTGGCACATAGGAACATCAACAATCTGCGTTGTAGTTGGAGCCCTCGGATTGGTAGGAAAAGATTCCAGTAGACTAATTGATAGGATTCCTGGAAGCCCATGCCCTAAAGAAATACAAAAAAACATATTCTCACGACTACAGCTCACACCTTATGAAGGGCCTTTTATATGTAAAATGTGTTGTTTTTTTTTCCAGTGGAAAATGTCATGATGCCATTTCTAACCTTAGGTCCCTCGGCGGGACCCGGAAAGAAATGTGTACACATCAGAAATCAAAGGAAATAATAATAATAATAATAATAATAATAATAATAATAATAATAGTAGTAGTAATAATAATAATGATAATAATAATAATAATAATAATAATAATAATAATAATAATAATAATAATAATAATAATAATAGTAGTAATAATAATAATGATAATAATAATAAACCAATCCTGATGCTAAAGCAGGCTTGGCTCACACAGTTTCTGATCTGAACTGATCGGAGTTTTGCCATGGTTAATTATAACAGTCTACACTAAATATCCCATTTTAATACCACGGATTTGTTTGTCCGTTCGCATAGACTTGTTGTGGTTGTCCTCTAGAGGCTGGCACATTGTGCATCTATGTTCATGTACAGGCGTGTTTGGTCGCATCATGACTGAGTGGCGAGAGGGTTGATATTGTTTGAAGGTTGAGGCTGCCAGGACGATGTTGCAGTCACATATAGATATTTGGGAACAACCGCGATGGGAAACCGTCTCAGCGGACCGAGTTACTCGTTTTCACCGGATTCATAACAGGCATCAACTGCAAACTTATGGCTTGCTTTTTTGAAAAAAAAAACAAAAACAAAAAATCTTATAATTTCGCGCACTTTTGGCTGTGATGCATGTGCTCGAGATATACTTATCAGGCCGAGTGTCATGGTGGATATGTTAGTTTCAGTGCATTTGTACCACAACGTAACTTTGTGGTTTGATGCCCTCTCACTCAACAAGAACAAAAACAAAAACAGAATCAACCACAATAATAATACTATTAATAATACTAAGAAGAAGAAGAAGAAGAAGAAGAAGAAGAAGAAGAAGAAGAAGAAGAAGAAGAAGAAGAAGAAGAAGAAGCGGAAGAAGATGAAGAAGAAGAAAGGATGATGTAGATGAAGAGAACAACGTTAGAATATAACTAAAATATTCAGAGAATATAAATGAAGAAGAAGAAGAAGAAGAAGAAGAAGAAGAAGAAGAAGAAGAAGAAGAAGAAGAAGAAGAAGAAGAAGAAGAAGAAGAAGAAGAAAAAGAACAAGAACAAGAACAAGAACAAGAACAGGAAAGGATGATATAGGTGAAGAAGAGAACAAAGAATATAACTAAAATATTCAGAGAATATAAATGAAAAGAAGAAGAAGAAGAAGAAAAAGAAGAAGAAGAAGAAGAAGACAACGACGAAGACTTTCCTCTGGTATAGGAACTAACCTAGCGTGGAGATGTTCATAGGCGAAACCACTTACGTGGATCATGTATTATGTCATAAGCCAGTACATTGGGGAATTTCAAATTGGCTGCATCTTAAAGTGTGTGTGTGGGGGGGTAAGCGGGGTTAAGGTGAAGGAACGTGGAAGTTTAATAACCGCAAACCGAGAGGGTGTGGATGATTCGAATAGTGACTATAAAAAAATAATAGAAAACCACTTAAAATAAGTACGAATGAAAATTCGTTCATTAGAAAAGACGGGAAAATATATTTTATGTCACTCATCGAAAGTTATCTAAATAAAAAATAAAAAAAATAATCCGCCTGAAATTTGTCAAGGCGATAAACTTGACCTCCCAGCTGAAGTGATATATTCATCATGAGCTGTGTTGGATACAGATTGAATACTTAAATAGACTTTTCCAGATGTATATATACTTTTCAGTAGGATCTTTTTTTCTCTGTATTGTTTGTCAGTTTGGCCTTAACTGTTGTTATTGCTTCAGGAGTATCCATTTATTTGTTATGGTAATCTGACCATTTCATTCAGCTCTTTCTTTTGGGTAGTGTTCAGAATTCTAAAGGAAAGATTAGTTTTTGATTTGTTTTTGATGGCTTATCGACCCATTGCAGGTTATTTAAAACCAGAAAATATTTTTAGACTGTAAGAATACCTTTTTGTGGCGATAATAATGGCTTCAAGTCTAACTAATTAAACCATACTTAAACGAGAAGAAATAGCTTCATCCCTATCCCAAAAGTATTTGTATAAGTGAATACAACGAACCCAACGGGAATTGGAACTCGGCTCTCCGATTAGCAATTTCGTGCCATTATCCATTACACCACCCGCACACCCAAGCTTACAGAACCTGGTATTCTGAAGCGGTCACTCATCTTGGTACTGATCAGTATATATATATATATATATATATATATATATATATATATATATATATATATATATATATATATATATATATATATATATATATATATAAAGGTCAAACACTAATATTCCATGGTTATAATTTATTACATTGAAAGCGTAATCACTATCCAATTCATCAGACCTACAAATTCATATATATATATATATATATATATATATATATATATATATATATATGAGTTTTTTTTAACAATCCAGTCTAATTTCTCTTTGAGATTTTCCAACTTCTGACTATGTTTATTTCAGATTTAAAATTCGTTCTATAAAATACTTCGGTGTTTTTTCCCCCAATCATTTCACCCACGAAGACGCAAGAAGATACTGAGTATTAGAGAATATGAAAAAAAAACAACAAAAAAAAAAAACAAACACTATTACCCCTTTGAGCCCTGTCCTTCACTTTAACTGTGGCAGAGAAAAATGACTTCATCCCCAGCCACCGGTTGAACGGTGGGTAAACACTTGTAACTATTTTTATATCTACCGTGGAATATTACATACCAATTATTTGCGAAATTTGACTCAGGTGCTCAGGCAGAATGGTTAAATTTGTTCAGGAACGCAGGGCTCAAAAGGTTACGGTGAGAGAACAATAAAAGAACAAAAAATTAAGAAGACAGTAGATAACGAGTAACATTGCATTTAAATTTTTAAAGATCAAATTTTGACTGGGAAGCAAGAAGCCGGAAGAGACTTCCACAAGCGAGAAGTACGATAGAATAAACTATTAGCAGAGAACTTACAGTTATATCTAGCCATTTCAACTTAAGTTCATATTATTTTGGCTAATTGTGACAAATTGATCTACATGTGCGCGAACTGACCTAAATTTTGACAAATGACAAGACAACCTACGGGATAATGTAGTGCGTATGTGGCCAATGTAATAACTTATTGTTGTTTGTTGATTGTCAGTGTTGTAGATGCAATCTTTCAAAGGACATGAGCATTCAACATTATTTTTACATTATATATATATATATATATATATATATATATATATATATATATATTCAGAGAGAGAAAGAGAGAGAGAGAGAGAGAGGGAGGGAGATTTCTCTATATATCAATGTGTGAATATAGATGAAAGTTTACTTTAATGCAAATTGCTCCTTTAATATAAAATCTGTATCTGCATCTTTTAATGTGAGATATACTCGAAATTAATTATAATTTTCATCGAATTACCTGTTGCGGAATGCATTCATGCGTGTTGAAGAAAGCGCTCTTTTCGCAGTCATGAAACATTAATTCGACGCACATGCGCGTTTGCGGCGTAATAGCGACGAAAATAAAAACTTCCGCTTAATTTAATTTCGACTTTCCAATTTAGCGAGTAATTGCCATCTTTGTCGTTTTTAATGGAAGGAAATGAAGAAATGGTATCGTCGAGATTGAATATGGGAGAAAAACAGCTACAAACAAATAAAAGGAGATGAAAAAGAGGAAAAGTAAATGAGGGAGACGATATAGAGGGGAGGGAAATGGAACGCAGAAAATAAAAAGGGAGATAATAAAAAGAAAGAAGACGATAGAGTGATACTATTACTCTGCAACTTTCTGTGAACGATCAGACTTGTTAACCATTGCTTAACCGACACCTAGAAAGTGTCACTTGCCAATTTATCTGAGAGACCATTTTTAATATCTCCCAAAACATTGTTTTTCTCCATTTTTCTCTCAGTTTTCTTTCTTTCGTCAATCTTTATTTCATTTCATTTTTTCTCTTTCTTTCTTTCTTTCTTTCTTCTCCCACTCCTTTTCTCATTTTCCTCATCCGTTCTTTCCCAATTTTTTTAGCATTTTCATTTCTTTCTTATTCCTTTCTTTTCCCACTTTTCTTTCTTTCTTTCCCAACTTTTCTTTCTTTCTTTCTTTCTTTCTTTCTTTCTTTCTCTCTTTCTTTTCCCACTTTCTTTCTTTCTTTCTTTCTTTCTTTCTTCTCCCAATCATTTTCTCATTTTCCTCTTCCCTTCTTTCCCAATTTTTTTCTAATTTTAATTTCTTTCTTATTCCTTTCTTTCTCCATTTTTCTTTCTTTCTTTTCCCTACTTTTCATTCTTTCTTTCTTTCTTTCTGTCATTTTTGTTTCTTTTTTCTTTCTGTTTCCTCACCTTTTTCTTTCTTTCTTTATTATTATTATTATTATTATTATTATTATTATTATTATTATTATTATTATTATTATTATTACATAGAAACAAAGTTGCATAAAGAACCCGTAAAAACAGAAACTGAATCCTTTTTAATAGCAGCTTGGATCATGCGCATTAGAATAAGATAAAATGAAGCGAACGTACGCAGAACACACTCGAGTACATCGAGCTTTGGCGTCGGAGAGAGGTCATAAACTGTTAATCCTCGTTAAGCTATTTCGTTTAGGATTACAAATGTAGACATGACTGGGTAAGGTGAGAGATCTATTGAGAATTGTTCAAAAGCCTACCTGGGATGTTGGCTTTTCTAGACGGACAGACTCTCAACATTGAGAAAATAGAGTTACCCCCACATTATATTTACTCAGCTTAGTAAATATACAATTTATGTGAACTGCCTCATTATTCTTAAACATTATACACTCCACAGATTCACTTTATTTTCTGAAAATTTCCATGACTTCTTGGAAAATAGAGTAGAATGGCTACCTGTTGCAGTCTCCATGGTTTTTAATGGTTTGGTTTGGTTTATTCTGCTTTACGGCATATCAACCTCAATGGGTTATTTAATGCCGGCCTGAATTTTAGTTTAGATTCGTACGATTAGAATATGTATTCTTTGGTTTAGATTGGTTTGGTTTATTTTGTTTTACGCCATATCAACCTCAATTGGTTAATTCATGCCAGCAAGAATTTTAGGATAGATTCGTATGAACAGAATATGTATTCTCTGGTTTAGATTGTCTTGGTTTATTTTGTTTTACGCCATATCAACCTCAATGGGTTATTTAATGCCGACAACGTTTTTTATTGCTGGTAATATTTTGTTTTGTCAATAATATGTTTCTAGTAATATTTTTCTTTCAAAATTGTATTGCTGGTAATAATTCTTTTCATAAAAGTATTGCTGGTAATAGTTAACTATTTGCCCATAGCTGGGACCCTAACAGGTGCTACCACTCTGGGTCAGGGTTGCCTGGGAACACCAGCAATTAAGAGTTACTTCCACGCTCCTCAAAACCTCCTGATCAGAGGCCTTGCTGCTGGATGTAGTTTAACGTCTTATCCAGGACGACAGGGCTTTGAATTCTGTAGAGTTTTTCTAGACTTGCCGTCACCCAAGCCTCGAGGACTATTTATACCACGCTATTTAACCCATAGTGTTGGTGGAGAAAGATGAATAGATGCGAAAATTAATGCAACAGACTAGGCCGGAATTTAGACTTAGGTGATCATGACTCTCCGCAAAGACTTATTGTTTATTATCTGTGAATTGCCATGGCTTCATGGGAAAGATATAGGAGTAGCTAATCGCTGTCTTTCTAGGCTGTCCCGTTACCCCTGGTTAGAATGTCTACCCTGCTATTTACCCCATAATTTGAACTTGGCTAGACGATTCCACCTTCCTCGTCTGAAACCTATGCTTCTGACCAAAGTTATATGATATGCCGTGACCCTCCAGAACTTGGGTGATCACGGCTCTCCACAACTTCCTATTAATAGGTTTAGTAACGTTTGTCTTTCTAGAACGTATCTCACTCTCCGTTCTAACATACCTCACCCCGTCCCAATGAGGTGGTATGTCCTCCTAAAACTAAAATATTATTATATAGACGCCAGAAACCCCAACCAAAAAATCTGTCTGGCTGTGTCGCGCCAGAAAGTTATTTTCGCCTGAGTCCATCCTTCAAATCTACAAATCTACTATTCATCCTTGCATTGAATACTGTTGCCATATACGATCTGGTGCCCCCATCGTTCATCTCGAGGTCCTTGACAAAATACAAAGACGGATGTGCAATGTGATAGGTCCTGATCTGGCATTTCGTCTACAGTCACTTTCTCACATTCGTGATGTGACCCTCTCTCTGTCTTTTCTATAAATATTTTCATAGCAACTCCTCTGACGAGCTACTTTCACTGGTACCCCAACTGCATGAATGTAAGCGTGCTACTAGGTTGGCGTCTCGGCCCCACCCTTTCACTGTCGAAACGGTTAAATGAAGCCGTCTCTTCTTCTCCAACAGCTTCTTATACCGCACTTCCCGACAGTGGAACTCCCTTCCTTTTACTTTAGCTACAATCTTCAAATATTCAAATGTAATGTCAATCGACATCTTCTGATGCCTTGATCTTGATCCCCGTCCTTCTTTGTATCCTTTCCTTAAACACCCCTCTTTACTCTTGCTCTCACTCTCTGTAAACCCTTGCGTGCTGGTGGCACTCCCGCCTTTTATACCATTTGCACATTTTAAGATTTGCATATTTCTCGTCAGTGGTAGATGTTCGAGCTGAATGGAAAGCTAATGTCTCAAATGTTGATTTTCTAGGCAGCATTCCTTTCTCTCTATGGTAGGACAGTAGTAGAATTTTCCTCATACACTTCCTGCTTCGACTTTCTTCTTCTTCTTCTTCTTCTTCTTCTTCTTCTTCTTCTTCTTCTTCTTCTTCTTCTTCTTCTTCTTCTTCTTCTTCTTCTTCTTCTTCACATCCTCCTCCTCCTCCTCCCTCTCCTTCTACTTCTTCTTATGCTCCGCCTCCCCTGTTCCTTCTTTTTTTTACCGTGTCCCTTCCCCACAATTCCCTGTCCTTTGTAGCTCTTAATAAAGTTCGTCTTATTTTCTATCTCTCCTGGTCCCTGTTTTTCCAGCCTCTTACACAATCTCGTAAGGTAGGTTATACGCTATTGTCCTTGTACCGCTTGCCTTCATTTAATCTTATGAGTGACAAATTTTCTAAGCCCTCTTTCCTCATTATGTGTTCAAGAAATTTCAACTATCCCTTTCTGATTGTAAGTAATTTTTTCTTCCATTCTTTTCTAAATCCTCGTTCATGGAATCCACAACATCCTTCTGTAGAGAAATTTTCTGTAGCTTCAAGTTTCTTTTTCATAAGGTAAATTGGTTAATATCGTATAGTCATTTCTCTCTTTTACTTTTCTTTTTTCATCCGCAATTGATACTCTCAGCTCCAGGGTGTCATTCCCACAAGTGGTAGATTCCCCAAATGTTCTTAAGGATGGAAGATCAGTGTTAGTCGCTTATAGCTGAGGAGGTCCAAAAGAGAAATGCCGAAAGCTACACGGCAATTTTTGTTTCTAATAGAATGAACGTGTGGGAATCTCACATATAAACATGGATATAAATTTTGGTAAAAATTGTGCCATTTTCCACCGGAGAGATTTGACGTATACCAAGTGTAACAGCAAAATTGCCTAAATCGTGTAACAGCATAATTATCTATCCCACAAAATCTTTAATAGCTAAAAACACACTAAACTAATTGAGTTCCTTTTTTTCTGGTTTTTAGACAAGACATTTAGCTATCTCGACACCATTTGTCGTAAGGATCAGTGAAACACATTTTGAGTTATTTAGCTTAAAATAGAACAGGTTAAAATTGATTTGTGTCAGTCCCACTGTCTTCCCAACTGAGCAATGGTGGGAGGAAAAAGATCACCCAGGCCTTCAGTAATGGCACCAACATTCATACTTTGGCTTCCATCGTCAAGGTCTGTTCAAGAACCATCACGAAAACGGTGAATAGGCTTAAAAAGAGGGAACAGTAGAGAGCAAAACTGGATCAGGAGGTCACAATAGGAAAAGGGATCATCATTTCAACTTAGATCAATTAGAAAGATCCAACTCAATTCATAAGACGTTTGGTTCAGCTATGACAGTCCAAAGACCAGGAAAAAAAAGACTTGAAAATGAAATTGTACGTGAAACGTGTGAGGCAACTTGTTACTCCAGGACAGAAAGTTAGAAGGTTAGAGAGGGCGAAGATCATCTTGAATAAGTTGGAAAGTGATCCTGGAATAATATATATATATATATATATATATATATATATAAATATATATATATATACATATATATATATATATATATATATACACACACACACACACACACACACACACATATATATATATATATATATTTGAACTTTATTTGAATCCTTCATGAGCTTTCGATCCTTAGGTATGATTTATTAATGATTAACGTGTCATTTTCGTTTATGATCTATGACATAACGATACATCTGTTAAGGTAAGAGAGTAATTCTACATTCTTATTGCTCAAAGTAGAGACCAATAGTGTTATAAAAACCTAGGGAATTTCCAGTAAGATATCTTTAATCATTTCTAAGATACAATTGTTCAGCCCTTAATCTAAAAATTTGGACAATTTTGATGTTACACACGGTATTTAAACTTTCTTTTTATACATAGATAAAAGCGGCAAATAGTAGGAATAAAACATGCGAGATAGAAATAACGACGAGGATGGTCATGTTGAAAATGGCCTTTCCCCTTACAGGAAACATTCGGCATTCCTTGAACGAATAGTTATTGTTACAGTCGGTTGAAATTGAATGGTTTTCCTTAAATGAGTTTTTCATAAAATTAGACTTTATTAAAATTATTTATCGCAGGAATAGAAGATTCGTTTCAAATTTTCTTTTTCTTGTATTAAAGTTTCGATTATATCTTTATTTTCTTTTTTAGTTACGTCTCAATTTTTGTTTGTCGGGTGATAGGATCTCTTAGGGCCTCAGCTAAGGGGAAATAACGAACCTGCAAACAAAAAATAAAACAGTATGAAAGTATAAAATTTTCAGCAATACAATTTTATATAGAAAAATGACCAACAATACATTTTAAAACGAAATGACCAGCAATACATTGTACAGAGTGTTTCCAAAGTCTTGTCACCCCTACATAATATAATTTTTTTTATTTCAGATGGCTGACATGAAAATGATGGTGTTCATACAGGCCTTCTTGTTATGTGACAGCGTCAATGAAAGTGAATAAACTGAATCCAGTACATTTGTACTACTCGTTCTCATTATTTTTTGTTAGAGGATGACAAGACTTTTGGACCACGCTCTACAGTAGAATTACCAATAACATATTTTGTAGTAGAATTAGGTACAATATATTTTCTCTGTAATTGAAGACATACAATTGTGTTCAAAATATATTTAGTTGAAGTCATGAAATTGTATTCAAAATATTTACATTCCGGCATTAAATAACCCACATAGGTGTTGATATGCCGTTAAACAAAATCAACCAACCGAATTTTTGTTTATGATGTTTTGGGGAGTCTTTTTCGTGATGAGGTTATTTTTATTTGTTTAAGCTCTTTATTTCTGATTTTGTAGCATCAGTCTATATAGGACCTGACGAAGAAATGCCTTCTTTAAGATTTAATTGTTTGAAGCCATGTCTATCTTTAATCATGTTGCATACAGATAATAGTTAAAACAACTCTGACAAAATTCGAACGCCATGCATGGCATAGTGGTCGACATATCTTAGCTGAGATATTTATCTGTTCTTTCCGCCCACTGGGACCACTTCGACGTGAATGGAAATAAAGTCAAGATTTGGCTTAGGAAAAAAGTCACACACTTATTGTTATGAAATAAGCAATATTTTAAGATACATCATATTTAAACTGATGTCTGTATACACAAACCCACCACAATTTATATATCAATGAATTGTATCATGGACATTTAGTGTTTTGACGTTAATAAGAAACTTCCAACCGGTGCGCGAAGATAAACTGCCGCGATTTTGTGATCCTTCCACTGAGTAACGTGTTTTTAGTTACATACAGCGTTTACGTGGGTTATGGCAGCACATTGACAATCGATAATAGACGTTGTTGATTCTTCTGACTGAAGCCATTACATGACGTACAAGACTAAAAAAATATTAGTAACCAATTTGGCTCAAGAAATTTTTATTCCACTCTTCACAGGTGTTATTGGTTTCAGGTTAGGACTTGTAGATATACGTGCTGTGACGTTTTTCCGTTACGCTTTCCTTCGACATTTTCCTGTGACATTTTCTTTTAAAATTATCTTGTAAAAATATCCCGTGACGTTTTAGGTGATGGTTTCCTTTGACAGTGAATTTTACCATGTTTTTTCCATTGATATTTTTATGTGATTTTTCAGTGTTTTTTTTTTCCTTTGATATTTTTCAATGACATTTTGCTTTGACATTTTTCGGGAAACATTTTCCGTGACTTTTTCTGTGATTTTTTCTTTCATAATTTTTCATGAATTTTTCGTTTTTTTTTCCTTTGATATTTTTCTGTGACTTTTTTCTTTTGGCATTTTTCTCTAACTTTTTCTAGTGACTTCTGAAAATTTCTTCCTTCGATAATTTTAAGTAATTGTTTTCTTTGACATGGTTATATACCATTTTCTCCAGTTTTTTTTTTCTGTGACTTTTTCTATTGCTATTCTTCTATGACATTTTCCTTGATTTAGTTACCCTTTCACATTATTTTTGTGACATTTTCCTTCGATATTTTAACACCATTTTACCTTCACCAAGTTTCATTTCTTTATAAAATCTATCATTTTTCCCGCGGCTTTTTTATTTGATTTTTTTTTGCAATTTTTCCATTTCATTTTTTTCTGTGACTTTTGCTTTTGATTTTGCTTTTTAATATTTTTATCAAACCCTCGAAAATGAAAAATCAAGTTCAAACTCTAGAAATATTTCAACATTTAACTGAAAGTTTAAAAATAATGTAAATAGAATATCCTTACTTCAAGTTTAAGTATATAATCTTGCTACATTCACCTGACCCTAATTTTCCTTGTGCCATATTAACCTAGACTTAGAATATGTCACAGATTTGGGAAAGAAAATAATAAAAAACAAATTTAAGAGGAAGCACTTCCTTTTTGTAGAAATGGTTTTCGATTTAAAGAGTTATAACATGAATAAATTCCTTTGCGACTTTTAGGGAAACACATGTTCTCAAAAGGCTTGTTCAACCGGATGCCGATCGATAGATTAGAGAATTATTTTTTCTCTTTATTCTAGGGAAAGGAAGAGAGTGAGAAAGAGATCGAGAGAGAGAGAGAAGACAGCTGAAGGGAGGAGGAAGAGACACAGTCGCAGACAGCAGGTTGGTCAAAAACATGTTGAAATGTCTTGCAAGCGTAGGAAACACTGAAGACAACCTTTTGTTTTTCTTTTGAATAATGACAAAACAAGAGAATAAATTACCAATAATTTATTCTACGGTTCTCATATTACAAAATGTATTTAAGGAACAGAATAGGATAACTTATATACAGTTGTGTATCATGCGTGATACACGCGTAGGTGATCATATATCTTTCGATACATAACTGACAAGGGAAATTTTTTTCCCCCGCAGTAGTTGCCATTTCTTTCTGCGGTAGACCATTTGCCATCCAAGATTATAAAATCCGATCTGTTCTGCTATTTACCCATACGTGAGGGGAAGCAGAACAGGATTCATACCTTCCCCGAGGGTAATAGCACGTAATGGAATCGGCCGGAATTCGAACTCGGTTCTCCAATTCATCAAGCCAAGCCGCTATCCATTACTCCACCGTGCCTAATAATAATTCGCTATTAAAATCATACTGCATTTCTATTGGTGTCAAAATTTCAGGCAAATTGCTGTGTGTTTTACCAACCGCTGTCAGTTTAACTGAGTACTTTTATATCAATGACAGAAAAAATTCATATATATTTCAAGCGTCTGCTAATGCATAGTGTATTTCCGGTGTTGAAGGCGTTTCCTTCCTTAAATTAACCTTAAACATTAGTCCAATAAGATGTCTACGTTTAATTATACAGAAAGTAATTTGAAACGAGACGATAATTTGAAAACCTGGATATAACTCCAAAATGAACTGTGCCATATAAATAAATATACTATTCATTATTAATAAAGTAAACATATTTACCTAAAATAGATTATTCATTGGAAATCTCGCAATATTAAGACCGCGTATTCATCAAAGATTTAAAGCTTCTATTTTGCGTATGTGTCTGAACGAAACTAACATACATACATACATATATATATATATATATATATATATATATATATATATATATATATATATATATATATATATATATATTGTCACTCAGTGTGTGTAGAAATATGATGTAAGACTGTGACATCAAAGAAAGAAATATTTTAGTTTATCCACATGATCACATGATCACGGAATATGGTAAAAGGTCAAGTTTTAAATGGGGGCTCCGCAAGTACATGTGATGTGTACTTCTTCATTAGGACGCCTCCAGTTTCAAGGATTTACCCTAACCCTGTCCGTTTAAGTGTAATGGAAATGAAGCAACCCGGTTCTATGTCACCTGCATTTTAATATAATAAATACGCAAATTTAGCATTTTATATATTATAAAGTTTATACATATATATAAGATGAAATGCGCGTATTTATTAAGCTATAAATAGCATGTGTTTTATATCCGTCCCAACTTAGAGGTTCTTGCTAAATTAAAATGAACTAATTTGGAAAATAAAACAAAACAAATAACTTTGTAGCTATGTTTCTGAGATGAGGTATTATGTACACTATTTACATTGTTCGGACTATCGTCCTCAAGGACACATGGCACAGTGGATAATGGCGTTAGTTAGATCCAGTGACACGACCCAAAGTTCAATACCTTGTTAAGGCAGTGGAGAACTTGGAGAGGGTAATTAGCAGGAGATAACTGATAACTGACACCCATTAGACATGGCACGTGGAACGAGAACAGTCTACCCCAGCGAGCGAAATAAAGGGTTCAGTTCGTCATTCCAACCACCCGAAGATGGCCGGAGCGTACAACGGCCGAAACGTTGTGATACATATGGCAACAAAGATGAGAACTTGGAGATGGGAATTAACAGGAGATAACTGACACCCATTAGACATGGCGCGTGAAACTAGAACAGTCTACCCCATCGAGCGAAATAAAGGGTTCAGTTCGTCATGCCAACCACCCGAAGAAGGCCGGAGCGTACAACGGCCGAAACGTTGTGATACATATGGCAACAAAGATGAGAACTTGGAGATGGGAATTAACAGGAGATAACTGACACCCATTAGACATGGCGCGTGAAACTAGAACAGTCTACCCCATCGAGCGAAATAAAGGGTTCAGTTCGTCATGCCAACCACCTGAAGAAGGCCGGGGCGTACAACGGCCGAAACGTTGTGATAAATATGGTAACAAAGATGAGGACGATAGTCCGAAAAATGTAAATATTGTAAATAAATTTGTTTTTTCAGTAAGGTTTACCCTGTACAGGGCTCGGGGGCCACCCGATGTAGAAGGATACGTTAAGGGGTAGTTTATATGGATATGATGGGAAGATAACAGTTAACTCTAGACTTGAACAGGTTAAGATTGCAGTGATCGGGAAGCCTATTCTACAGAGCAGGGGTTCACGGGTAGAAGCTGTTTGAGTGGAACTTACTTATCGCTAATAGAATAGGGAAAGAATGTGGGTTATTTGCTACAATGTAAGTGGCATGGCGGGTCCTAGCCGTGAAGGTTAGACCTGGCGAAACCAAGGAATGTAGCTCGTCCGAGCACTTTCCATGGTAGGAGGAATATAGCAGAACATACAATAATAATTTTAATACTATAATAGAGGCATTGATTTTAAATTTGTGCATAAAATAATCTTTGGGTTAATGATCTTTAAAAAAAAGGATAATTCATCTGATACAGCATAATAATAATAATAATAATAATAATAATAATAATAATAATAATAAGAAGAAGAAGAAGAAGAAGAAGAAGAAGAAGAAGAAGAAGGATTGGCCATCTTGTATCATGTTGCGCGGTATTGGCACCCACAATATAAAACACGTCACGACAGAGTGGGCCAATATCTACACTGGAATATTTGCAACACTTACAGAAAGGAAACTGCAAAAAATTTGGAATGAACACCCCCACCTCCAACCCCAATCGCGTTTACGGAGACAGGACCCGTAACAATTTTATGAGACTTTAAAGAACAATCAAAGTTAATCGCTCTGACATCGTGATTAGAAACCGCAAAGACAAAATGTGCCTCCTTATTGACATGGCAGTCCCTGCAGTCTGCAATGTATCTTTGAAGATCTTCAAAAAACTATCAAAATTTCGCTACTCAGATTCACTCCAATTTCAATAAAAAAAATATACGTGTGTGTGTGTGTGTGTGTGTGTGTGTGTGTGTGTTTCCCCGACTCTCTCTCTCTCTCTGTCATATTAGGGGTCCCAGCTATGGGCAAATAGTTAACTATTACCAGCAATACTTTTTTGAAAAAAATATTACCAGCAATACAATTTTGAAGGAAAAATATTACCAGAAACATATTTTTGACAAAACAAAATATTACCAGCAACAAAAAATGTTGTCGGTATTAAATAACCGATTGAGGTTGATATGCCGTAAAACAAAATAAACCAAACCAATCTAAACCAAAGAATACATATTCTATTCATACGAATCTATCTTAAAAATGTTGTCGGAATTAAATAACCTATTGAGGTTGATATGCCGTAAAACAAAATAAACCAAAACAATCTAAACCAAAGAATACATATTCTATTCATACAAATCTATCCTAAAAATGTTGTCGGAATTAAATAACCCATTGAGGTTGATATGCCGTAAAATAAAATAAACCAAACCAATCTAAACCAAGGAATACATATTCTATTCATATGAATCTATCCTAAAAATGTTGTCGGAATTAAATAACCCATTGAGGTTGATATGCCGTAAAACAAAATAAACCAAACCAATCTAAACCAAAGAATACATATTCTATTCATATGAATCTATCCTAAAAATTTTATCGGCATTAAATAACCCATTGAGTTTGATATGCCGTAAAACAAAATAAACCAAACCAATCTAAACCAAAGAATACATATTCTATTCATATGAATCTATCCTAAAAATGTTCTCGGAATTAAATAACCCATTGAGGTTGATATGCCGTAAAACAAAATAAATCAAACCAATCTAAACCAAAAAAATACATATTCTATTCATACGAATCTATCCTAAAAATGTTATCGGCATTAAATAACCCATTTAGGTTGATATGCCGTAAAGTAAAATAAACCAAATCAAACCAAAAAGCTGACTATCATCTACCATCTATTCAATTGTGAAAGTAGAATAACATTTTTATTACTTTAACGCTCCCAAGAAAATTAAATTTCGCCATTAAATGACACATAATGAGTTGATATGCCATTAAACTAACAAACGAATTATTTTTTCTTGCTTAAACGTTAACTCAGATTCGAGTATTTGATTGCGATGTAATTCCAGTTTCATGCCTATTTTAATTTGTGATGTCATTAACCAGATTTTGAAGTTTCGTTGTTCATTCAACATAGCGCAGTAGCTCAGCATTCCTTCAATTAGACAAGCGACTTTAGCTATCAGAGCCTCAGTCCTTCTTTGCCCGACGCGTTAACAACAACAAGCCACTTGACTCCAACTAGAATCCAGTTCACAATAAAAGATTTATTCGACAATCTTTCAACCGGAAAGCAAAACAGCGATATAAGAAGCAGATATGAAATAATTGTTTGAATTCATGAGCTGAATTTAGAAATATTTCTTTGTAAGATAAAAAAAAATAATAAATTGCGATATCTTAATCACATCGCAAAACCAACACTAAGTAACAAAAATAATTTACACACATACATTAACTGAAACAATATATATATATATATATATATATATATATATATATATATATATATTGTGTGTGTGTTTCTGTGTGTGAATGTATGTATTAATAAAAAAAAAAGGTCCCTGAGTTCTGCTCAGTGGGTATCAGCCTAGCACGATTTGGTACTTTTCTTGTCGCGATTGCTAAACCCAGCGGTTGTCAGCTGTAAGCAATACGTTCTAATTTTTGATCAGATAAGAAGTTGGAAACACATAGGAGGCAGTTCCTAATCTTAGGAAATAATTTGTTCAGATTTACATTATCGTAAATATCATCATTATTGCTGGTGACACGTTATCATCACCGTTATCATCTAAGAAAGTACTGTTTCCCTCTCGTAATATTTGGTACATGGGATGTATAAAATTGATTCGAATATGTAGCAGTTATTGTGGGAGATAGGTAGTATTGTAAAAGTTGAGTAAAAAGCTAAATAGACTTATTTATAAGGTTGACACAAACGTTCCCAGATTTTTTTTTTATATAATATCATAGCATCATTTTCCAGCGATCAAATTATTTTCTCTGGTTTTGAACGTACGCTATCTTTCAGATAAATTTTCAGATAAATTTTGTAATCCGTTATATATGAACGAGTCGCGTTTTGATTTTAGAAAATCTTCGGGGAATTGTTCAGCATTTGCAATTTGTTACAGAACTATCAATTATTATTATTATTATTATTATTATTATTATTATTATTATTATTATTATTATTATTATTATTTCCATTGATTTCTGGTGTGTACACATTTCTTTCCAGGTCCCGCCCAAAGACCTAAGGTTAGAAATGGCATCATGACATTTTGCACTGACCAATTAATACAAAAAATAAAATAAAATGCAACAAACATATTTTACATAGATAAAGCCCTTCGTGAGGTGTGAGCTGTAATTTGTGTATGTTATGTTTCCCGCGTTGTATCCTGTAGAGTCGGGTCCAAACTATGGTCCTTAGGACCTGTAGGATAATTGTCATTTAATTGATAGCACTTTTATTAGTATATGGGGTGTTCCTAGTAGGTTAATCTTCTGGGCAACTTGTATGTTGATGTGAAGTTACCCGGGACATTGTTAGTAAACTTGCCATTACTTTTCTAACGAGACCCAGAGCTCCGATTACTATTGGTACAGTCCCCACATCCTGTTAATCTCGATCCCCAGGTCTTTGTATTTGGAAAATTTCTCGATAATTTTTATGGACGTGTTTCTCTCAGATTAGCACTGCTATGTCAATAACCATACACTTCCTGAATTTCTTGACTTTTATGATAATATCAGGTCTTTTAGCTTTTATTTCCCTGTTAATTTACAGTTGGCATTGTTATTAATTATTATTATCATTATTATTATTGCTGTTGTTATTATTATCATTATTATTTATGTTACGTTTCATGTTTTGTATTCTTTAGAACCGGGTCCAAACTGTGGCCATTAGTCTCTATAGGATAATTGTCATTTAATTGATAGCACTTATCTTAGTGTATGGGATGTTCATAGTAGGGCGATCTTCTGGGCAACTTGTATGTTGATGTTACCTGGGACACTCTTAAAATTGGAATTATTAGTAATTATTAATTATTAACGTTATTATTATCATTATTATTATTGCTGTTATTATTATTATTATTATTATTATTATTATTATTATTATTATTATTATTATTATTTCCTGTATTTGAATGTTCAAACCAGATGGTGAATTGTGCTTGCCACCGGATGCTGAATGAAAACAAAATGAACTGGAGACCCAGTGCGTTGAGCGCCTATTAGGACTTACATTCAATCTAGACATCAAGTGGAACTTGTAAATACGATCAATCACTAAAGATGCTGGAAAAATGATCGGTTCCTTGTACCACTCCAGTAAGGACTTGGCTCTTGCTGTCGTCTCCCTTTACAAGAGCCAGATCAGGGCGAAAATGGAATACTGCTACCCTACATGGACATGAGCTTCCCATCTTCACATTACACACTTGACAGAGTCAAAAAGCGTCTCCGCGACTTTGTGGGTAATTAATTATTTTATACCCTACAACCCCTTACTCACAGTCGTAAGCTTCTCGTTACTCTATCGCTCTTTCCATGGAAAGTGTTTAGACGGACTGTATTCCTTAGTTCCCCCAGTTCTAACCTTCGCGGGTAAGGCCCGCCTTGATCGCGCATTGTAGTGAACCACCCTCGTTCCTTTCGTATTCCATTGGGTGATATGTAAGTTCCACTCGAGCATCTTCTTCCCAAGAACCCACTGCTTTGTGGAATCAACTCCCAAGAGGATGCTCCCCCAATCAGTACAATCTTATCCTGATCAAGTCTAGGGTTAACCGTTATCCGACCCACATATCCTCATAAATTGTGCCCCTTACCTGTTACACTGTAACTCTCTACCTTGAGTGGCTCTTGGGCTTTGCAAATCAGTATTATAAAAAAAGCTCTAACCTTCATGGCTAAGACCCGCCATGCCACACACATTGTAGTGAACTAGCGTCTAATCGTATTCCATTGGTGAGATGTACGTTACACTCGAGCAGTCTCTTTCCACAAACAGCTGCTTTGTGGAACCAACTCCCGAGAGGTTATTTCCCCGGTCACTACACTCTCAACCTGTTCAAATTTAGAGTTAACCGTCATCTTCTCACATATCCCAATAAACTCTACCTCTTAGTCTGTAACCCTCTACCTTGAGTGACTTTTGGGCCTTGTACAGGTTGAATGTCATTATATATCTCCGACATCTTTTGTAGCATTCACGAAGACCAAAGTACTGTCGTGATATGAATATTGATAATCCCCGTGTTGAATCTTTAATAACTATTCGTATCATTCAAGTTAGTTACTGTGTACACTACTATAACATCCATGTTACACAGCGGTTTCATTTGCCTTGTTCTCCAATTTTCTTCCTTTCAAATGTAATGCAAGCAGGCTGTTACGGTTAAAGATCTGCTAATTTTTTAATAGCAGGAATATGATCGGTTCCTTGCTCCACTCCAGTAAGTACCTGACTGCTCTTGCTATCGTCTCCCTTTACAAGAGCCAGATCAGGACGAAACTGGAGTACTGCTTCCCTACATGGACATGAGCTTCCCATCTTCACATTACCCTCTTGACAGAGTGAAAAAGCGTCTCCGTGACTTTGTGGGTAATTAATTATTTTATACCCTAGAACCCCTTACTCACAATCGTAAGCTTCTCGTTATTCTATCGCTCTTTCCATTGAAAGTGTTTAGACGGACTGTATTCCTTAGTACCTACCAGTTCTAACCTTCACGACTAATACCCGCCATGCTACGCGCATTGTAGCGGACCACTCTCATTCCCTTCGTATTCCATTGGTGAGATCTAAGTGCAACTCAAGCAGCTTTTTTCCCACGAACCCACTGCGTTGTCGAATCAAAAATAGTCCAAAATCGTCTCCACATCCTTGAGGATGACAAATTATTTTCCACCCGACATGTCCATTTCTCACAGACGATATGTCGTAAGCCTCCCGCTGCTCTATCGTTATTTCCATGAAAAGTGTTCAGACGATCTACATTCCTTAGTTCCATCAATTCTAACCTTCACTGCTAAGATGCGCCATGCCACACCCATTGTGGCGAACCACTCTCATTCCCTTCGTAATTCACTGGTGAGATGTAAGTTCAACTCGAGCAGCTTCTCGCGGACCACTGCTTTGTGGAACCGTCATCCAAGAGCATGTTTCCCTGGTCACTACAATCTCGACCTGTTCAAATCTGGAGTTTGCCGTCATCTTCCCACATATCCCAATAAACTCTACCTCTTAGTCTGTAACTCTCAACCTTGAGTGACTTTGGGCCTTGTACAGGGTAAATGTCGTTATATATCTCCAACATCTTTTGTAACATTCAGGCAGACCAAAGTACTGTCGTGGTATGAACATTGATAATCCCTTTGTTGAACCTTTAATAACTATTCGTATCATTTAAGTTAATTACTGTGTACGTACACTACCGTAACATTCATATTCCACAGCGGTTCCATTTCCCTTATTCTCCATATTTCTTCCTTTCAAATCTAATGCAAGTTGTTGGTTCAATAACAGGAATATTAGTCACGTCAACATAATTTCCAAAATTTATGGTTGACATCAACACTCATTTTCTTCAGACGTAGAACAGAAAATGAAATATGGTAAGTCCCTCTTATTTAAAATCGTTTTTAGCGATTTCGGCAATGTGGATTGTAAACTTCCATCAACGGAAGCACTTAGCGCTCGAAAAGGAGCAAAAGAAAACTTGTGCTTCTAACCAAAGTTTTCTCTTCTTCTTTTATGCAGTGTCCCTCCAGAACTTGGACGATCACGACACCCCAAAACTTCCTATTCATACCTTTAGCAACGTTTGTCTTTCTATAACGTATCTCACTTTCCGTTCTAACACCCCCCCACCTCGTCCCAATGTGGTGGTCAGTCCTCATAAAACTAAAATATTTTTATATAGACGCCAGAAGCCCCAACCAAAAGAATCTGTCTAGCTGCGTCGCGCCAGGATGTTTTTCACACTTGGGTCCATCCTTCAAATCAACAAATCTGCCATTCGTCTTTGCATTGGATACTGTTGCCATATATGGTCTGGTGCCCCTGCTGTTCAACTAGAAGTCCTTAACAAAATACAAAGACGGATATGCAATGTGATAGGTCATGATCTTGCATTTCGTCTGCAGTCACTCTCTCACAGACGTTATGTGGCTTCCCTCTGCATTTTCTACAAATATTTTCATGACAATTGCTCTGACGAGCTACGTTCACTGGTACCCCAACTGCATGAATTTAAGCGTGCTACTAGGTTGGCATCTCGGTCATACCCTTTCACTGTCGAAACGGTTAAATGTAACTGCTTTTTCTTTTCCAACAGCTTCTTCTGTCACACTTCCCAGCAGTGGAACTCCCTTCCTCCTACTTGCTTCCCTGATAGCTATAATATTCAAATGTAATGTCAATCGACATCTTCTGGTGCCTTGATCATGATCCCCGTCCTTCTCTGTATCGTTTCCTCAAACACCCCTCTTTAGTCTTGCACTCACTCTGTGTAATCCCTTGCGTGCTAGTGGCACTCCCACCTTGCTTGGGTTGAAATGTTTAAAAAAAAAAATTGAAAATGCCCACCATTTTAAGGTATGATTCTACATGGAAGTAATTTAAAACCTTCTTTTTTTTTTTACAGTTTTCACACCATAATTGTTGTTTGATTTATTTTTATCTTAATCGATGCGTATAAATATATGATAAAATATAGTTTTAAGGTATGCTATATTTATGAGTTAATGTGCTCAACATCAGGGATAGAGCGTATGTAATTATAAAATTGGACATTGAAGTCAGCACCTACGGCAACATGCAGGTTCATGCTTACGATTTAATACAATCGTCAGGCCATTGGGGTTGTGTTTTGGCTCAACTATTTATATATGGCTGGTCAGTGGTGCATTATGGAAAGGTCTATTGTATTATTCTAACGGTTATTTCGGTGGGCGGTAATGGTTATGTTTGGAATTATTCTAGAGGCTATTGAGTGGAAATAATTGTGGATCTGAATGCAGATTTGTTATTATTTCATTGTATTTTTTGTTAACTTTTTACTCATTATTCATTATTTTATTATTTGTTGTTAGTTGCTATTATTATGTATGTCGACACAAAGCACAACGCACATGGCTTGACGATTGCGTTTAAGCATGAAGCAGACTGTCCCCGGTAGGTGTTGATCTCAATGCCCATTTTTACATATATATATATATATATATATATATATATATATATATATAGAGAGAGAGAGAGAGAGAGAGAGATAGATAGATAGATAGATATAGATATAGATATATTTTGAAAAATAAAAAAAATTAAAAAATTAAAATCTTCAGACACCCTTTTCGTTTTTATTATTATTTCATTTAGGTTCTGCTTGCTAGTAGCAGTGAACTACAGAAATTAATGTCTTGATGGAAAAAATGAACTTTTGTCTGTAGTTTTCATTTGTTTTTTTATTTTTTTATTTTTTTAACATGGATTTTGGTCAGACCTTGTGTTAGTCAGTCTCTTTAAAGTTGCTATTTAAGATAAGAGCTGGATGGATTCATGCTTCTCTGAATTCCCTTGGTCATTTTGACAGTTTTATTGGTTCCTGGAAAGGGTGTGTGTACGCACGAACAAACGCATACACACGCACACAAACACACTGAGAAAGAAAAAAAAAATTTTGCACCAATGAAAAGTGTATTTATAAAATTAAACGAGAAATATAAACAGTCAATTGCTGATACCTCCTGACGAGTGGACAAAGGGATTGCTGAAGAGTTCGTCTACAATACTCTATACTAAAGGTAACTCCATTCAGCTAAGTGACAAACTTAATATTTGGATTACTTATCTCTCTCTCTCTCTCTCTGTACATATATATATATATATATATATATATATATATATATATATATATATATATATATATATATATATATATATCTGTTTGTGTGTGTGCGCGTGTGTGTGTGTGTATTTAGAAAATTCTTTAATAGGCATGTCTGATTGAATAAATTACAGACATTATGTCTGATAATTTTTAACAAAATCCTTTCATACTCACGAATAACCTTCCATGGATTGATATTAAAGGATGAGAGAAATGTGCTATAACTGTTTATATATATATATATATATATATATATATATATATATATATATATATATATATATATATATATATATATCACTGGATTAACAGTATTGTATTATGCAGCATTATTCTCTTAATTTAATGAATTCCCTACATAACTGTTCACTTTTTTGTGACTGATGTGATAAGCGTAGTCGTAATTCCCTGTTCGATTTTCTCTTAATAGAATATATTTGAACTTATACTAAATTCAAGCTTAACAGTTTAAGATTTCCTAACTCTACCCTAACACATGTCTTGGGTGCTAATCATACACTTAACCACACTACTTCTACTCCGATCTTTACCTCCTTTCCTTGTTAAGTGATGAGGAGAAACTTATACTTAAAAAGAACCCACCAATCCCAGACCGCTAAAAAGAGTGGAATGTGCGAACTGAATGGTCTTTTAATATGGTCGGCATAAAATTGCACATTCACTCATCAAAGATCGGCTGCTATTTGTTTTCGATATATTTTGTGTGAAAAAACTTTGCAAACTGTTCTGCCTCATTTTCACAGAAATTTAATGTATCTCTTTCTGATTCATAATGATAGTATTCTGTCCGCTTCAGTTTGCTTTAAAACTTCGTTGCTTTTCATATGTTTGGTCGATAGTATTCTCAGCATTCTTCTGTAGAATAACATTTGTCTTGCCTCAAGTCTATTAATTTGTGAGGAAATTGTACAGCATCCAATGCTATATAGTTGGAACGGTATCACATAACTGTTGGACACTCTTGTCTTTGCTTCTCGCAAATTTTTTCCTGTTTCTTAATAGTTTGTTTAACTTTTGGAAGGCATCTTCTGCTATTCCAACCCTCCTTCGGATTTCGGTGTCACATTTTTCCTATATATAAACATCAGTATTTGTATGATTTTGACATCTCCGATTCATAGTTCTCATTTCGGACTTTTTCCTTTGCTGCCAACTATGCATTCTGTCTTTCTTACAATTAATGTTTATTCATTTCTTCTCACTTTAAGTTTCCGTAAACACAGCACAAATGAAAGAGAGCGAATGCACAACGATCTAATATGGCGTACAAACAGGAACTCACACACGAAACCTTACGTACGAAGCCAACGGTATCAGTCAAAACATGATCAATGAAGACTACGTCGTAACCACGAATCGTCGTAGATCAGGACTGTCGTAACTCGGGGACTGACTTATCTTATGATACATATTCTTTCTATTTCCGCATATCTTTTGTGTCGTGCGTTTAACTTTTTTTTTATATGATCGGCTGTGGAATCGGAGAGCCGAGTTCGAATTCCAGTCGATTTCATTACATTTATTTACGTGCTAAGAGCCTTGGGAATGTATGAATACTCTTCTTCTCCCTCCCTTTCAGTAAATAGCAGGACAGAACGCGTTCTATATCATTGGATGGCAACTGGTCTACCGAAGAAAGAAATGGAAACCTACTGCGGGAAAAAATCTTCCTCGACAGTCGTGTATCGAAAGATATATGATTGCTTAAGCGTGTATCACGCTTGGCACATCACGCATGGCACATAACTGACTGATATATTTTTCGATTCAGCACTTTACGTGGATTTTGTTTTTCTTTTCCGTGATGTTCCGCCATTTTCTTTTCAACCTTTCTGTATACATTATATGAATAAATACTTTTTGTTAAAGAAATAATAAAATTTTGTACTCCTTGCACAAATTACTTTTATTAAACTTCGACTGTTTAAGTTTTTTTTTTCTGATATAATTCTTCATTTTCTTTCATTTTCTCGTCGCATTCGACGACTACAGTTTGTTTAATTATAGACAAATAATCTTGGGACTTCACACAAAAGTGAAAAAAAAATGTGAACAACTGGATTTTTATTTTAGAACGTGATTTGAAATTTAAAAAAAATTATCTTTTTAATTAAATCTGCAGAAAGTCATCTGTTAATCCAGAAGTTAAATCCTGAATATTAATATTTAACGGCTCACTGCTCAGCCAGTAACAGCACTGATAACAGCATAAGTGAACCATTATATTACGAAGAACTCTTATCTAATGCTGATATTTTGCTTTCGAGATGTTTACGTCTCAGACTGTTTCACCTCATGTAATGGATTTTTTATAAGTATACTGACATATCATGTGAGTCTATTCTGCGGGTAAAATTCACACTTCATATATATATATATATATATATATATATATATATATATATATATATATGAAGTGTGAATTTTATATATATATATATATATATATATATATATATATATATATATATATATATATATATATATATATATTGAACAATAAAAATAATACAAAATTAAAATCTTCAGACACACTGGGTTGTATATTAATATTCTTTCGTTTTTATTATTATTTCATTTAGATTCCTCGACTAGTTTCGGCCAACATGGCCATCATCAGGAGAAAAAAGAATTCTGCTTGCTAGTAGCAGTGAACTACAGAAATGAATGTCTTGATGGAGAAAATGAACTTTTGTCTATAGTTTTCATTTTTTTTAAAAATTTTTTAACCTGAATTTTGGTCATTGCTTGTGTTGGTCAAATAGTCTCTTTTAAGTTGTTATTTGAGATAAGAGCTGGATTGATTCATGCTGCTCTGAATTCCCTTGGTCATTTTGACAGATTTATTGGTTCCTGGAAAGGGGATTTGTCTCTGTTAAGTGTGTGTGTATTATTTGGCTCATTAAGGAGTGAGTGAGTATGATGTGTGTAAGTGTATATATTCCTGTGTGTGTGTGTGTGTATAAGTGTGAGGCCTCAACACCTCCGTAAGCATGTCTGTCTTGTGTGGGTGAGAAATGTGGGTGGGTCCTGATTTGTAGGGTTATATATTAATACTAACTATATTCTTAAATTTGTGATTAAGCCCGTCTGGATAGTGGATTTTTAAACGTTGTATCCACTTATTTTCATGTCCTTCTAAAATCTTTCTGTTATCTGCTGTGAAATTTTCTATTCTCTCAATATGTGTGTGTGTGTTTGTGCGTTTGAGTGCGTGCGTATGTGTGCGTGTGTACTCGCGCGTGTGTGTTTGTGTGTACACAACAAATTATTTCTAAATAAAAAAAATGAATAAAGAAATTAAATGAAACTTATCGGTTGAATTAAGATAAACTTATTTAAATGAATTCTTGCTCCCTGTATAAGTACGTAAACACAGAGACACAAACAGACGCACACACACATATATATATATACGTATGTATGTGTATAATAAAGTTAATAAATCCGTTGGTATATAATCCAAGTGGATCCTAGTAATCTAAAATATTAAAACAGATTCACAAAACGAGTTCTAATGTATTTATTGTTACAGAGCAAAAATGAAGACACAATTAAATCCCAAATCACCTCATATGGGGATTAAGCTTATTTCGAGAGACGAAAATATAATTCGAGAGTTTTATTCGTTCGTTCTTTTTTGCATTCTCAGTTAAATATCTATTTCCGACATGAACTCAGTCTATGCTGCGGTTGAATAAGACTGACGAATATTTTCGTCGGTCGAAATAAGCTTATTCCTCATATGAGGTGATTTGGGATTTTATTATTATATATATATATATATATAAGCGACTTCCGGTAAAAGTAACCGCCAAAATAGACTACCCATAATGCACCACTGACCCTTATATATAAATTGCCGAGAAAAATAACAGCACTAGTCGCCTGACGATTGCACTAGCATGAAACAGACTGTCGCCTCTAAGTGCTGACTTCCATGTCCACTTTTATATTTACACACGCTCTATCTCTGATATTGAACACTTTATCCCATAAATATAGCACACTTTAAGACTATATTTCTTTATATATATATATATATATATATATATATATATATATATATATATATATATATATATATATATATATATGATGAAAATGTGGAAAAGACAAAGCAAAATCCGAATATGTGAGTTTACTGTTTTTTATTTTGTTTTTTGTTTTGCTGTCAACGTCAGACGTTTCGGTCTAATAGACCATCTTCAGGACATGGTTATTGGAGACATATTTATACTAAATTTAAGTTAAAATAAAGAGACGATAGATACATGACTAGTTAGAAACAGAAAAACTGAAATTATAAAAATCCAAGAAAGAGAACACTGGCTTTAGAATTTCAGTTTTTCTGTTTCTGACTAGTCCTGTATCTATCGTCTCTTCATTTTAACTTAAATTTAATATAAATATGTCTCCAATAACCATGTCCTGAAGATGGTCTATTAGACCGAAACGTCTGACGTTGACAGCAAAACAAAAAACAAAATAAAAAACAGTAAACTCACATATTCGGATTTTGCTTTGTCTTTTCCACATTTTCATCATACCGTCGGATCTACATCCACATATTTGCTTTTTTATATATATATATATATATATATATATATATATATATATATATATATATGTGTGTGTGTGTGTGTGTGTGTGTGTGTGTGTGTGTGTGTGTGTGTGTGTGTGTGTGTGTGTGTATAAACCGTTTCCTTACACTAAACAAAGACGAAAGTCTACATAAACATATATCCGGAACTCGTTCGATTTTGAGTTATTGAGTTTACGGTAGATGGTGTTAAATGTAAAATCCAAGATACAATCCAAACATACTTATTGAACACGCATCCCGTCTCAGCAAATAATTTGTCACCAACAAGGACGCGTAGGCTCTTTTGAACTCTACCGACATTGGAAAATAAGGACTGGGTAGTTCCTGCCCAAACATGACAACAGTACTCCATTTTAGGCCTGATCTAGCTCTTGTAAAGTTAGAGGATAGCACGAGGAGTCAGGTACTTACAGGATCGGAAAAGGGAACGGACCATTTTTCCAACATCTTTAGCGGTGGACGGTATGCACGAGTTCTCTGGGTTGAGTTTCAGGCCCAATAGTCACTCAGGGCACAGCGCAACCCTGAAGGAACATCTATGGACACTAAAATGACATTTATACTTCACATCAGAAAGAGAAAGTTGAAAGTTCTAGCAAACATACTGAGGAAAGAAGGCTTAGAAATTTTGATACTCTCAGGACAGTTTGAAGACAATAGGGCCAGGGGAAAGGTAAATTATGTGCTAACCTGCCTCGCGAGTTTCTGTAAATGAATGGCCAAACAATGTTTAGGAGAGATAGCAAAAACACACAAAGAGGTACAGTTTATGCGGATATGTGGAGAAGGTAACGGTTAACCCTAAACTTCAACTGGTTAAGATTGTAGTGATCGGGAAAATATACTTTTTGGAAACGGTTCAACAGAGCAGCAGTTGATGAGAAGCAGCTACTCGGGTGGACCTTGCTTCTCCCCATACAGAATACAGAATGGAATACAGAAAGAATGATGGTGGTTGGTTACAATTCGCGTAGCGTGGCGTATTCTAGACATGCAGGTTAGAAATGGTGGAACTAAGGAATGTGGTTCGTCTGAGCACTTTCCATTGAATTAACGCAGTGAGAGGCTTGGAACGTTTCGTCACTGAGAGAGGGGTTGTGGGGTGGGAAATAATTTGTTACCCAGAAGGACGCTATAACGCTTTTAGACTATACCGAGAGTGGAAAATGGAAACTGGGTATTTCCTGCCCAAATATGACAGCAGTTCTCCATTTTAGTCTGGATCTTGTAAATATAGAGCACAGCATAAGGAGTCTGGTACTTACAGGATCGGAAAAGGGAACCAACCATTTTTCGTCTGAGCACTTTCCACGGAAGTAGCGATAGAGCAGTGAGAGGCTTGCAACGTTTCGTCTGTGAGAGAGGGGTTGTAGGGTGGGAAATAATGTATCAGCCAGAAGGACGCGGAGGCGCTTTTGGAAAATGAGGACTGGGTAATTCCTGCCCAAATATGACAGCAGTTCTCCATTTTAGGCCTGATCTGGATCTTGGGAAAGTACTGGATAGTACGAGGAGTCAGGTAATTTTACTGGGGCAGTACAGGGAACCAACCATTTTTCCAGTATTTTTTAGCGATGGATCGTATGTACTAGTTCTACTTGGGGTTTTGGTTGAGTTTAAGGCCCAATTGTCGCTCAAAGCCCGATCCTTCCACACGGAACTTCCATTTATCGTGAACGTGTAAAGTGCTTCAATTTCATATATTGGTGAAGGAAGCCTAGTCCGCTAAGCAACCCCTTCTGCTAATACGGCCCTGGTACTTTTGTAGTGCGGTTTTATCTGGACGCGACGATTTTTAATTATTTAAAAATATAGGAGAGGGGGGACTTAGCTCCAAAGGCCCACTCCAGAGTGTTCCTAAAATTAATTTTCAATCGATTTTTAATTCATAATTAGCGAATTTTATTCATTTGTCAAAATTACAGAATTTTCCGTTACCGAATATTTCGTTACCGAATTTTCCGTTACCGAATTTTTCGTCACCGAATTTTTTTGTTACTGAATTTTTCATTACCGAATCTTCCGTTAGTTAACTTTCCTAAATTCGTCCTGTTATATGTTAGTGAATGCTGGACAAGTTTCCTTTTGTATTAAAACACTTCCCAGATATTGAAATTTTCGTAGTTGTTTGATTTTTGCATCTCCAGTTCGTACTTTGCATCTTGGGATGTGACTTTGGCTAACAACCATATGCCAGTTAGGATTCTTCCTTTTGCTGACAAACATATGTCAGTTTTTTTCAGCAAGCATGATTGTCGGAGACACTTTCATCTCTTCTAATACGCAACTCACGCAACGACCATTCACTTCCTTCAAAACTAAATGTCTTCAAATATATAGGAGCGGGTCAAAGGTTAAAAATCACTAATTCGCAAATGTAGCGTCACTGACGCACTGACACTAACTAAAATCAACGACGTATTATCATACGATGCCATATTTATCTGAGATCCCCCTCCACACACCAACTCTTCCAACACACTTAAGCCCGCAAACGTTCCTACCCGCGCCCCCAGTTTGGAGTCCATGTTGAACAGGTCTGAATAAATAGGAGAAAATGGGCACCATCCCGCTGGTAATCGACTCGAAAGGGTGCCGTCTGGCGTCGTCCTCACCGCAGGGACCTCGTGATATGGATTCTGTGTTGTCGTTATGGTCATTTTTTTTTGCATTTTTTTTTTAGTTTTTTGTTTGTATCTTTTTTTTTCTGACGCAGAAAGATAGCATTCTCCTTTTAGACACAAGATTAGCCGAAAAAGAAATACGTTATACTGGGTAGCCGAAAGAAATCACTTTTATTTTGTCGTTAGATGTCATTAGAAGCGTTTAATTTTTAACTATATTTTTTAAAAAAAAGTTCGCTTTTCGTTATACTGCGACTGTTTTTGTAGCGAGCAATTGTTAGATGTCAAACTTAATTCGTTGGGTACTTGGGTACTGTCGCCACATTTAAAATTAATTTTACAACTTTTCCACAAATACAGATACGTATGTGGAGTAATGGATAGCGGCTCGGATTGAGCCGAGTTCGAATTCCAGTCGAAAATGTTACATTCACTTACGTGCTAATACCCTTGGGAAAGGTATAAATCATCTTCTCCCTGCAGCTATGGGTAAATAGCAGGACTGATCGGGTTCTATAACTTTGGGTGGCAACTGATCAACCGCAGAAAAAATAGCAACCTACTGCGGATAAAATCTGCCCCGTCACTCATGTATCGAAAGATACATGATCGTCTATGCACATAACTGACTGACTGAAGAATATATTATCCCAAAGATTCATTCAGCAATCTGAAAAAAAAAAAATTAAAAGACAATTAAAATTGGAAGTTTAAATATAGGAAGTGTTTTGACGGAGGACGGTAGGTGCGACGCTGAGATCCGAAGACGTATTAAGATGGCCTATGACGCATTCCAAATGCTGGGCAGAGTACTGCAAGACAGGAGCATTTATTTGCTGACAAAGAAAAGAGTACTGAGCTGCTACGTGAGATCTGTCCTCTTATACGGCAGCGAATGTTGGACGGTCTCCTCAAAGATGAAGAAGAGAGGCAACGGAGGCATGGTTATGCAGAAGGATGCTAAGTATATTATGGAGCGAGCGAGCGTGTGAACAACGATGAGGCCTTGGAGCGGATGCAAACAAGGAGGAAGCTTATAATTAACATAAGGAAGAGGTAGAAGAAATTTCTGGGACACGTAATGAGAAAGGAGGTGCTGGAGAATCTGATACTCACGGGTCGAATGGAGGGAAAGAGAGACAAGAGGAAACAATAGATTACATAATTGGCGGGCTTAAGCAAATAGATGGCAGAACGTGGTCTGGGGGAGTTGACAGGGGCACGAAACTTATTGAGAGCCACAAGGAATAGGGGGTAGTGGAGAGCCATGATTGTATATATCCTGAGGGGACACAGCACATAAAAAGAAAAGAAATGACCTCGAATACGTAAATTAACAAGGTGGCGAGAGATAACCCATACGTACAGATTATTGATTCTAATAGAGAAAATATAAGAAAGTAGGCAACATTTTCAACTGAGTATATTTTTAAGAAAGGTAAAAATGCGACCGTCCTGGGTATGACGATAAACTACATCCACGTTATGGGAAAGACGATAAACTACAACGGACAGCAAGGCCTCTGATCAGGAGGTTTTGATGAGCGTGGAATCACCTCTTAATTGCTTGTGTTTCCAGGTCCACCCTGACCTGGGGCGGTAGCACCTGATAGGGTCCCAGCTATGGGCAAATAGTTAACCCCCTAAATTGGGGTCAAATCACCATGAAAGTGTAAAAATAGGTTTTAATACCAGCAATGAATTTTTGGAGGAAAAAGTTATTACTAGCAATGAATTTTTGAAGGAAAAATATTACCAGTAATAAATTTTTGAAAAAATAATTACACCAATACATTTTTGAAAAAAATTACAAGCAATACATTTTTGAAAAAAAATATTACCAGCAATAGAAATATTGTTGGCATTAAATAACCCATTCAGGTTGATATGCCGTAAAACAAAACAAACCAAACCTAAAAATGCGGTTAAAAAAAAAAAATGAAATTGTAGAGTATAAGTGTGTAGGGAGAAGATATTAAGAATGGGCAAACTCGTCAAAAGTGCAGATTTCTTGTTGACGAATGCTCTACGGTCGTATAGACGAGTTGAGTTGATTGGTTTAGCTGGTTGCCTTAGTTTAGCGCCATATCAACCTCTATGGGTTATTTAATGCCGAAATGTTTTTTTTAAGCTTTTCACCCCAAGCAAGGCTGGAAGCCACTAGCACGCAAGTGGTTACAGAAGGTTTGGAGGAAGAGCAGATAGGAGTGGTAAAGGCGAGGATGTGGAGAAAGATAGTGGATCGATCAAGGCAAGGGGGTTAGAGCAGATAGGAATGAAAGGGGAAAGGATGTGGAGAAGGGAAGTGGATAGATCAAGGCAACTGGAGATGTCGATTGACGTTACACTTAAATAGTTGGAGATTATATTTGTCAGGGAAACAGGAATAAGGAAGGGAGTTCCACAGGCGAGATGTGCGAGACATGAAGCTATTGGAGTAGAAGAGCCGTCTACATCTAACATTCAACTGTGAAGGCGTGGGAACGGGATGCCAACCACGTAGGTAGCTTAAATTCATGAGGTCTGGGAACCAGCGAAAGTAGCTCATCGGAGCAATTACCGTGAAAGTATTTGTAAAAAAGACAGAGCGAGGCAACGGCACGTCTGTGAGAGAGCGATTGCAGACGAGATGACAGATCAGGGCCAATTACATTGCATATCCATCTCTGGATCTTATCAAGAACCCTGAGGCAAACAGTATTTTGTACACAGGGAAGGTAATTATAGCTATTTTTTCGTCCAATTTTTGGATTGGTTGTTGTAGTCTATTCTAATGGTTATTTTGGCGGCAATGGTTTATTTATTTATTTATTATTTACTTTATTTATTTATTTGGATTGATTATTTTTACTTGTTTTTGCTCATTCATTTTTTATTTTTATTTATTCTTTTCAGTCTATTCTAACAAGTGTTATGGCGGGAGTGGTTCTTTAATTTGCTTATTATGTGCTTGGATTAATTTAATTTATTGTTTTTTCTTATCTATTCTTATTTTATTTATTTTTTATTTATTCTTTTCTGTCTTCAATTTTTAAGTAACTTAACGGAAAACTGTAGTTTAAAAACGGTAAAATCGACCTTGCTAACCGAAACGCTCCTCTGTGGCGAAATCGGTAAAAGCATGTCAGGCTATATGACCGTTCCGTATAGGATACAGTTTCGATTCCTGTCTGAGGACGCATATTTTCTGTAACAATTTCTAGGACATTCAGGCCGGTAAATGTTGTTAATACCGTTTATTATAAACAGAGCATTTACTTAAAATATTTGTATGTATAAAAAAGAATGTATAAACATAAAAATGTCTTAATATATATATATATATATATATTGACCACTAATATTATATATATATATATATATATTCATATATATATATATATATATATATATATATATATATATATATATATATATATATATGCGTGTGTATGAATTAGCAACTAATATTAATAATGTATGTGGTCATAAACTCACTAAATTTCAAAATAAGTTATTCCTAAAATCGCTTGAAAATGTAACAATACTAAGGACTTTAATTTAATTCAAAAATTAAATTTAGAGTTTTTAGTTTCTGCTTTTGAAACAGGGTAATTCTTGTGTAGCGATGGGACCATAGTTTTAAATTAGTAAATTTATAATATTTGTGCCCTGCAGAATTGTTATTTTTTAAAATAAAAATAATTTGAAATCTTACTGTTCTTTCTCAATATTTTAACATATATATATATATATATATATATATATATATATATATATATATATATATATATATATATATATATATTTATACTGACTGAAGTTATGCAAATCAAATAAACTTCAATATCTCAAAAATTCTAAACCAACATTTGTCAAATTTAAACTCGTTTATTTCCACCCTTTGTGTAATATTTAATTTAATTTTCTGTCCTTTTTCAAGGCTAGTTTTTGAGATATTTGGAATTTATGAAAATGAACTGATTGAAGTTATTACGCAGACTAAACTAATATTAGAATAAGACCTCTGAAATCTAACAAAAAAAACTCTATTTCTTTTTGTTCATAATATATATAGAAACATGGGTAAGTGAAATGCAATTACAATTATTGAAAAACAGAAAATAACAAAGTTATCGAGTGAGGAAATGTCTTTATTGAAGATATCAAAGGAGCTTTGCAGAGATCATTGAACGATAAAGAAGCCTGTTGAAAATATAAGCAAGTTGAGAACTCGACGCAAAGGAAAAGGCCTTAAGAAATTGATTCTTCGAGATGAACGTAAACTAAAGCGAGTTATAGCGGACAACCAGTTTTGACTAGCACTCAGATCTTTGAAAAGGCTGCAATTGAGGGTATCAAGAAGGAAAAAAAATGTCTAGAATACTTTGTGTAATGGGATCTTAAAAAAATCACCTATGCAGCCTCCTCTCACTAAAGCAAATATTTTAAAGCATCAACATTGGGCCAAGATATGCATGAAAAATGGCTTTTCTAAAGTAATTTCCACGGACGAATCTTGAGTGACATTTGATGGACCTGAGGGATGGACCAACGAATGAATTTTCTCCAATTCAGACGTGCCTGTGGCTAAAAGAGAGCAACAATGAGGCGGTCGTGTTATGATATGAACAATGTTCACTTTTATATTTACATCTTTACGCTCTATCTCTGATATTGAGCACTCTATCCCATAAATATAGCACAACTTAAGACTATATTTCTTCATATTTAGCTCTGATAAACAGTAATGCACTTAATGCTACATTTATAACACATTATGGACAAAAAATAACTTTAGCCTCGACTACTCCCTAAAAAACATACCCACCCCATCTCCATCCACACATAAGCTAAAGTTAATTGAAAAAATAGAAAGCATAATAAAAAGAATAAGATGGAAAGCCGATTTCTTTTTAAACCGGGACAGTCACAATAATACTATACTTAAGAAAAAAATATGGCTTTAAAACAAAAAAAAATGTCCCTTGCAACAAAAAAAAATTAGACGATTTCGAGAAAGACTTAACTATCTTAGCAAGAAACATAAAATCTCATAAAAAAAACAAGATGCATTCCAAAAAAACGTAAAGAAGATATAACTAAAATAAGCAATTCAACAAACGTATTCATCACAGCGGACAAAACTAAAAATTTATATGAATTAAGCCCTTCTACACATAATAAATTACTCAAGGACAACATAACTAAAACATACAAAAAAAGCACCAAAAAACAATAAAATACGATATCAATAATTAAGCTAAAGCAATCGCCCAAAAATTAGATCTAGCCGACCGAATAAGTTGCATCGGTAAGGCGCAAGCCTTTATCACATTGAAAGACCACAAAGAACATTTAAAAACTAACCCAGCATGCAGACTCATGAACCCAACCAAACGTGAACTCGGTAAAATAATTAAAACCATGCCAGAAATGATTAATTCAGAGTTAAGGAAGAAGTTAGGAGTAAACCAGTGGAAAAATACAAAAGCAACTACAGTCTGGTTCTACAGCAAAAAAACAAACATAATTGCGAATTTATGCAATTAGACATTGTTGTAGCATAACTACGGTCGATAATGGGTAAACACAGTAGTAATTACTGTATGTCGGTCTGCAGTTGGGGATTCGTCTTCAGCTGTACTGGTCAAGCTCTCTACCTCCGGGCAGAGAGGATCCCCAGACGAGGCAATGTCGAAGGGCAGAGTCTCGACTCGGGAAACAGCTACCTGACCCCGTTTTATACGAGGTCTACGGGGAATTTTTGGCCGAGCCTACCGGGTCAGATAACCCAGATTACATTCGGCCTTGTGCCACATCTGACCACGTGGGGTGGTTGGTAGATATCCTCTAGTTGGAGATTCATTGTGGAATTCACTTGCCTCAATTCTACAGGAGACTACTTCTTCTACGCGCCGCTTACGAATTATATATGTGTTTTTTTCCTAAATATTATCGTTCATTACCAACCTTCGTGTGATTATTCTATTCAATAACCTTCTCTAGATAACAACATACATAAAGGAATTTCGTCTATAGCAGAACCCATGATAGATAAGACCATCACCTTAGCCCAGAAGCAAATAAAAATAAACACAAACGAAATCGAAATCATTAAACACTCCCGTAAATCACTACTACTCGACAATGAAGACGAATGGATAAAGAAAGAAAGAATCTTTGACACTACAAGGGGAAGCTTTGACGGTGCTGGGCTGCGAAATCATAGGTATATATTTACTATACTAACTAAGGAAAATAATAGATAGAAATGATACAGGACTCTACGTGGACGACAGTCTCATAATCTTAAGAAACTATAACAAACAAAACGCAGAGAAAACTTGAATAGCAATAATAAATATTTGTATCTATAAAAAAGAATGTATAAACAAAAAATTGTCTGAAAATAATTGTCGGACTTTGTCCATTTCATTATATATATATATATATATATATATATATATATATATATATATATATATATATATATATATATATATATTTCCAGTAGTCTAGAATCCAGGTAGAACTCAATGTCCAGGACAGAGTAAGAATAAAATATAAAAGGCTCAAACACTAATATTCCATGGTTATAATTTATTACATTGGAATCGTAATCAATGAGAATAGGTTGGAATTACGAGTCCAATGTAATAAATTATAACCATAGAAAATTTATTGTTTTAGCCTTATATATATATATATATATATATATATATATATATATATATATATATATATATATATATATATATGCGTGTGTGTGACTGCATCGGTGATAAGTTACTGTGTTCATAATATAAGCAGACTTTAGTTTGGTCTATGGTTGGCATAAATTAGCACAAAATATATATTTGTTTCCTTAAATTACAACCTTCGTCTCAGATCAGATCTTAAACAAATAATCAAATCAATGAGCCTCTGTAGAGTTGCACGATGTATTTGCGTGGAGAATTATTTATATCTAGTAACAAGATATATCTAAATACAAGTCTGCACACACACCCTCACACACACACACAAACACACACACACACAAACACACACACACACACACACACACACATATATATATATATATAATCGTCTACATGTATTTAAATGTGTATAGACGCGTTTCTATGTACAAGTATGTACATGTATGATATATATATATATATATATAAATTTACCGCCCATATATATATATATATATATATATATATATATATATATATATATATATATATATATATATATAAGAATAAAATATAAAATATAAAATAAATATAAAAGTGAACATAGAAGTCAAATATAGCATACTTTAAGACTATATTTCTTCATATATATATATAATGGACTCTCCCGTCGAACTCGACGTATGAGGGTCAGGCAGATCAGTTCCCAGAAACTGAAAGCCCGACACCGACACATGAGATTTGATTATAGTGGTGAAGGCTTTGTGCAGGGCCATCCACACTTTTTGGAGGGACGAATACAGGGACCTGGTGCAGCGAATGCCACAAGGTCCCCAAACGACCCTCCGCAGGTTTTGAATTCAGAGTTGTCCTTCACCTAGACCAGTTGCCATCCAAGGCTATAGAACCCAGTCTGTCCTGCTATTTACCCATAGTTGGAGGGAGAAGAAGCGGATTCACACCGTAAGTGAATGCAATGGATTCGACTGGAATTCTCCGATTCCTCAATCCAAGCCGTTATCCATTACTCCACAGTGCCTCCTCATTAAGAATACAAACCATACACAGTAAACTTAAAAAAATTACATTAAAACACACACACACACACACACACACACACACACACACACACACACACACATATATATATATATATATATATCTGTAAATTTACCGAATATGTATATATATATATATATATATATATATATATATATATATATATATATATATATATATGAATACATAAAATAATTCTAATAAGGTCTCATGTATATGTATTTACGTACATTCTATATCAATATATATTGATATAGAATGTACGTAATATGTATAGTTTCAGCCAGCATAGTCATCATCAGGAGAAAAAAATCATGTTTGTTAGTACCTGTGAACTACAGGGGAGAATGACAGTCTTTGAGGAAGTTGAAATTGGCCCGTACTTTTCATTATTTTTTTTATAGCTAAATTTGGGTCAGTTTTGAGATCGGTCAATGTTGTTTTTGAAGTTATTTTTTTTAGTTGTTTTTGGGAAGATATATATATATATATATATATATATATATATATATATATATATATATATATATATATATATATATATATATATATATATATTTAAAGACATTTTTATGTTTAACATTCTTTTTATAGATACAAGTATTTAAGTAAATGCTCTGTTTATAATAAACAGTATTAAATAACATTTACCGGCCTGAATGTCCGAGAAAATTTCATAGAAAATATTTGTCCTTCGAAATGTTATTTAATACTGTTTATTATAAACATCAGTTAAAAAAATTTTACGCTGAGGGAATACGGAAGCTTGTGCACATATGGGAAAAGTGTGTGACAGTGCTGGGAGACTACGTTGAAAAAAGAAAAAAGTAAGCTTCTATCTGTATTAGAAGTCCTTATACCAAAAAATTCAACTTATTTATTGAATGACCTTGGAATATACATATATATATATATATATATATATATATATATAACAAGATTAACAATAAATCGTATTTAGAAAGAATATATTAAAAATTTTATATTATTAAGGAATAAAAATAAAAATAATTTAACGATAAATACATTATCAATGTAAAATTTTAAAGTTAAATCATTAAGAACACAAACCATACACAGTAGATTTTAAAAAAATACATTAAAACACACACACATACACACACACACACACACACACACACATATATATATATATATATATATATATAAAGAAATATAGTCTTAAAGTGTGCTATATTTATGGGATAAAGTGCTCAATATCAGAGATAGAGCGTGTGTAAATGTAAAAGTGGACATGGAAGTCAGCACTTAGAGGCGACAGTCTGTTTCATGCTAGTGCAATCGTCAGGCGATTGCACTAGCATGAAACAGACTGTCGCCTCTAAGTGCTGACTTCCATGTCCACTTTTACATTTTATATATATATATATATATATATATATATATATATAGGTGGTTGGAATGTCGAACTGAACCCTTTATTTCGTTCGCTGGGGTAGACAGTTCTAGTTCCACGTGCCATGTCCTCAAGGACACATAGCACAGTTAGTTAGATCCAGTGACAGGACCCAAAGAGTGTGGGTTCAATACCTGATTAAAGCGGTGGAGAGGGGAATTAACAGGAGATAACTGATAACTGACATCCATTAGACATTAGGTAATATTAACCGTAACTTTGTAAGAAAGCATTCGACATTAATTGATCGAGCAGCCAGTGTTACCGTCGGTTGAAACTTATTAAATATTTCTATTAAAAAGGCTTTTCCAGTCCACTAAATGTTATTGATCTTTCTTGTATCGATGAAGATTTTCTTCCTAAACATTTATTCGTGTTAGTGCCAAGCGTCAATACCCTTGATTATGATATTATTTTCTCTTCGAGTTACATAGAATATCTATTGTAGTTGATGCTACTGTTCTCAAGCGGTGTGCTTTCTGTTATTTTGTATAGTTCCTTGTGATTCTGTAGAGTCAGTCCACCATGTTGAAAGAAAGATGATCTAGACCACGGTCCGGTATCAAAAATATCCGTATCAAAGTTTCGATCTAACGAGGCTATTTAAGAAGTTGACTCGAGTTTTCAGGTTGATATTTTGGTTTCCAGGTGTTGAGCGAAAGGATCTTTAGCAGGCCATATTCTATAAACGGCAAGCCACTAAAATATAATATCTTTTCTAATAAAGGTACGAACAGCGTACTCTCTATTTCCTAACCCAGATCAACACGCACACGCACACACACACACACATATACATATATATGTATGAAAGAGTGGACACTGGGGTCAGCACCTAGTCGAGACTTGAGCCACTCGGTGATGATTTCAGTGCCCACTTTTATATTTACATATGCTCTATCCCTGATATTTAGCACTTTTACCGATGAATTTAGCATTTCTTATAACAGAATTTTTATCATTGTATATATACCAGCTTAAAAGCCGCACTTTAAGCTAGTTCCTGTCGAAGGTTCTTGATTGGGCCTTTGTTTCAGGAGTTTAAGAGTCCCTAAGTATTTGCCTAATCACAGCATTGGAATCTTACCTTTTAAAAAATATAAATAGATAAATAATAATAATAATAATAATATACACACACACACACACACACACACACACATATATATATATATATATATATATATATATATATATGTATGTGTGTGTGTGTGTGTGTGTGTGTGTGTAGTAAGGTAATGAAATGTTTGGTAATCTGTATGGATAAACCTAAGGGGGATGTAATCCAGAGAGATCAATGTTAAACCATTTTCTTTTATGCTTGGAAATGTGATCTGAGGAACCGGGAAAAATCCCTTTCCTG
>OZ038489.1:95801974-95819474 GCA_964036315.1 Acanthosepion esculentum | reverse complement strand
ATAATTTAAATAATGTACATAATACCACATCTCAGATATATATATATATATATATATATATATATATATATATATATATATATATATATATACAAGTATAGGACTGGTATCAGTAATTCTATAATTTTAAACTTAATAGAGATTAGATTTAGATTTCTAAATGGGTAATTTTTTACTTTTAATTTTAATTTCAAATTTTATCATATAATTTAATACTTATAAGTTAGGACATATTCTATTTTACTAGAACCCCAACTTTAAAGCTTTTAATATCTATGGTAACCTTGCTTCGTTGTCAAATGTTTTGAATTCTCATATGCTTGTATTTTGATTGGTCATTCTAGCTGATGTAACAGCGTTTCCCCCTAGCAAAGGATCGTTAATTAATTTGAAACTTTTAAAACCATTTATTCTACATTCAACATCATCATTTGATAAGACTCCGGAGGTGTTGAAACAAAATGGGTATTTTTGTAGTGATTTTATAACATATTTATGTTATAATATTTAAATAAATAATTATATATATATATATATATATATATATATATATATATATATATATATATATATATATATATATATATATATAAGTAGTCACTCAGATCAACGCTCAGTTTAAGGAAAATAGGCTTCTAAAGTCCACCAATTATTATTATTGTTTCCACTACATATTCGTCTTCCTTATTAAGCTTTTGAAGTCGTGTGGAATGTCAAAATTTTCATTATATCATTAATTTCTCTTGCAGTAACATGTGCTATCCATTTCAGTTGTTGCAGCTTGTTGAAAGTTCACAAGTCATGTGGTTTCTGTTATTTGGTACAGTTCTTTTTTTGTTTGTGGTTCTATAGCGCCAGTCGACAATGTTCGAAGATAGATTATCCCTATGACACATTTCTATTTCAATATTCCATCCAGTGTACACTTGCGTATTCACTCAAGTGATTGCATCTTAACCAAATCAAAAATGATGTAATGAAAATAACATACAGCTTTCATTTACTTCTTGCATAATATAAACCTCTACATCTGCATCGTCACGTGGTATATTTTAAATGTTTAATGTATATATATATATATATATATATATATATATATATATATATATATATATAATATCGGGATAAAATAAATGAAGCAAAATTGGGTGTTTTTTTTTATGAAAGTATTTATTTCTGTGTTTTTGTATATATTTAATATTTCCGACCACCTCGGTCTTTCCTCAGAAATCAAATGAGATACTGTGTTTGTATATATATATACATATATATATATATATATATATATACATGAAATGACACTGATAAATTAACCTTTACAGTTAATGTATGAACGGGGTTGACTAAGCGGTGAATAGGTAACCTATGACAAATTGAAATGTCAACATGGTTTCTTCACACCAACTCAATTAAACGGCTACTTAGCCAGAAGGTAGTTACAAAAATATTCTTGACATTTTTTTTTCTTTTTCACTATGTTTTTAATATATTTCCTTTTTTTTTGGAACTCTCTTCTTGCTTCTTCCTTTTCCAGTCAATTTTGATCTTCAAAAATGCAAATGCAATGTCAATCGTTATCTACTGTCTTCTTGATTCTTTTTCTTTTATTGTTCTTTCTTTTTAATAACCTTTTTCACGCATTCTCTCACTTTGAGTGGAGTATATGGATAGCGGCTCGGATTGAGAAATCGGAGAGCCGAGTTCGAATTCCAGTCGAATCTATTACATCAGCTTACGTGCTAAAACCCTTGGGAAGAAGTATGAATCCTCTTCTTCTTCTATTGGTAAATAACAGGACAGCCTTGGATGCAGAAAGAAATGGCAACCTACTGCGGAAAAAAAATCTGCTTCATGTATCGAAAGATACATGATCGCCTAAGCATGTATCGTGCAAGGCACACAAATGACTGACTGATTCTCTCACTACCATCTTAGTAGCTTTATTGTCTTGCTTAGTGGGGGAATGATTTTAAAATTATCTATCAATCTCTGTCTACGTCAGCCTGTTCATTTCTTTCTGTCCTTTTAATCATTATCACCCCATGCAAGGCAGTAAAGCCACTAAAACACAAAGGGCTACATGGTGTCTAAGAATTAGGAACAGAGACATTAATAATGAGCGGGAAGAGGAAAGAGTAATCAGGAGGACAGTAGATAGCGATTGACATTCCATTTAATTTTTTGCAGATTAAAGTTGGCTGAAAAGCATGGCAGCCGAAGAGAGCTCTATAAGCGAGAAGTGTGAGAAAAGAAATCGTTGGCATAAAATTTACGGGTACATCAAGTCAGCTAAACTGTATATTGATGAGATCTAGACGCCAGTCTAGTACTGAGCTAAAAATTTTAAAAAAATGTCTAGGTACCATAGCGAAGAACACACCCGAATAATTACCATAAAAGTATTTATAGAAAAGACACAGGGAGGCAACCTTACGACGGTGGCAAAGGACTGAAGCCGAGCCGCCATAGAAGGACCGATAATATTGCTGATTCTTTTTTGGATTTAATCAAGGATCTGAAAGTAAATAGCAGGGCACCTGCACATATGTGGCAGCAATATTCTAAGCATGGATGAATGGTAGACTTATAGATATGTAAGATAGATTCTAGAGATAGATTCTCGCACGACACACTGAAACAACTTTCTTAGCAGCTGATCTATCTATCTATCTATCTATCTATCTATCTATCTATCTATCTATCTATCTATCTATCTATCTATCTACACAGACCCATATATATAAATATATATTATTTATTTTTTATAATTTTTTCATATAGACAAAACCATTTTACTCAATACAAAGAAGCAACTTCCTATTTTCGATTCTCACCCATCGAAGTGCAGTTAAAATGCACTGAAACGAAGTTGCATCTTTGTAGTGAGTAAAATGGTTATGTCTATATGAAAAAATTATAATAAATACATAATTATCGCTCTACTATCGCTATCGTGCCCTCTTTTGGATTAATGCTGTGAACGTTGGACTTTATATATTAATTTCGTTCTCATCGCATCGCATCGCATCGCATCGTATATATATATATATATATATATATATATATATATATATATATATATATATATATATATTCCAAGAATATATTCATGTACAAACAACCGTATTCAGGATATATTTATACTGAGAAGAGAAGGGCAAAGAATATAAGAACATTTATTAGTTAATTTGATTTATTTAGATTAAATTATAATTATTAAACTTTTTTTTCCGAAAAGGAACTTGATGGTTTCCAAGTGTTAGGACAAATTACCCTCGCGGGAAATAGATATCTTTTAAGTCTTCGATAAAAAGTGCTTTTTCAAGCTGTACAAATTTCATTCAATCATCATTTCGCCTCGTTAAGTTTCCTGGAATAAAATAACTTATAGCAGGGATCGCTTTTGTTGAAAAATGTTTTCGGTTCATACGAAAACAGAAACGGTCCTCTTATACACTTGGACAGAAAGTTACATATGTTTACCATATATAATGAAGAAGAAGAAGAAGAAGAAGAAGAAGAAGAAGAAGAAGAAGAAGAAGAAGAAGAAGAAGAAGAAGAAGAAGAAGATGAAGAAGAAGAAGGGATGTTGATGGACGAAAAAGAAAGAATGAATGCCAAAGAAAATAAAAGAAATAGCAAGATGAGAGACAAATAATGTGGATGAGTGCAAAAGAAATCAATAAAGAAAGAAAAAACAAATGTAGATAATAAAGAAAAAAAGAAAGAAAAACGAATTCAGATGAGAAAGCATGAAATAAAGAAAGAAAGTAAAAATGTAGAGGAGAGAAAAAATAAATAAAGTAAGACAAATGCGGATGAGAACAGAAGAAAGAAAGAAAGAAAGAAAGAAAGAAAGAAAGAAAGAAAGAAAGAAAGAAAGAAAGAAAGAAAGATTGTAGAGGAGAGAAAAAAGAGAAAGAATGCAGATGAGAGAAAAAATAAAAAAAGTAAAACAAATGCTGATGATAACAAAAGAAAGAAAGAAAGAAAGAAAGAAGGAAAGAAAGAAAGAAAAAGAAAGAAAGAAAGATTGTAGAGGAGAGAAAAAAGAGAAAGAATGTAGAGGAGAGAAAAATAAATAAAGTAAAACAAATGCAGATGAGAACAGAAGAAAGAAAGAAAGAAAGAAAGAAAGAAAGAAAGAAAGAAAGAAAGAAAGAAAGAAAGATTGTAGAGGAGAGAAAAAAGAGAAAGAATGCAGATGAGAGAAAAAATAAAAAAAGTAAAACAAATGCTGATGATAACAAAAGAAAGAAAGAAAGAAAGAAAGAAGGAAAGAAAGAAAGAAAAAGAAAGAAAGAAAAATTGTAGAGGCGAGAAAAAAGAGAAAGAATGTAGAGGAGAGAAAAATAAATAAAGTAAAACAAATGCGGATGAGAACAGAAGAAAGAAAGAAAGAAAGAAAGAAAGAAAGAAAGATTGTAGAGGAGAGAAAAAAGAGAAAGAATGCAGATGAGAGAAAAAATAAAAAAAGTAAAACAAATGCTGATGATAACAAAAGAAAGAAAGAAAGAAAGAAAGAAGGAAAGAAAGAAAGAAAAAGAAAGAAAGAAAGATTGTAGAGGAGAGAAAAAAGAGAAAGAATGTAGAGGAGAGAAAAATAAATAAAGTAAAACAAATGCGGATGAGAACAGAAGAAAGAAAGAAAGAAAGAAAGAAAGAAAGAAAGAAAGAAAGAAAGAAAGAAAGATTGTAGAGGAGAGAAAAAAGAGAAAGAATGCAGATGAGAGAAAAAATAAATAAAGTAAAACAAATGCGGATGAGAACAGAAGAAAGAAAGAAAGAAAGAAAGAAAGAAAGAAAGAAAGAAAGAAAGAAAGATTGTAGAGGAGAGAAAAAGAGAGAAAGAATGAAGATGAGAGAAAAATAAATAAAGTAAAACAAATGCGGATGAGAACAGAAGAAAGAAAGAAAGAAAGAAAGAAAGAAAGAAAGATTGTAGAGGAGAGAAAAAGAGAGAAAGAATGAAGATGAGAGAAAAATAAATAAAGTAAAACAAATGCGGATGAGAACAGAAGAAAGAAAGAAAGAAAGAAAGAAAGAAAGAAAGAAAGAAAGATTGTAGAGGAGAGAAAAAGAGAGAAAGAATGAAGATGAGAGAAAAATAAATAAAGTAAAACAAATGCGGATGAGAACAAAAAGAAAGAATGAAAGAATTGAAGAAAAAAGAAAGAAAAAACGAACTCAGTTGAGAAAAAAGGAAGAACGAATAAAGAATGTAGAGAAGAAGAAATGAAAGAAAGGATGTAGACGAGAGAAAAAACAAAACAAAAAAACAAATACAGATGACAGAGAAAGAAAGAATAAACGCAAATGTGAGGAAAATAAAGAAAAGACCAAATACAAATGAGAGGAAACAATATACTAGTACAGATGAAAGATTGACTTGTCTTTACGGCTTATCTACCCGTTGTTATTTATTTAAAACCGAAACATATTTATGATTGTAAGAATAATTCTTTTTTCGCCAGTGAATACTGCATTAGCAACTTTCTGAGACTAACAATGATTTTTCCAGGTGGGCGTGTGTGGGAGGTTGAAATGGAGTCATACCTTTCCAAAATGTATTTGCGCCGAAATGAATGTAACGTAGCCGACGAGTATTCGACATCGGCCTTCTGATTTTACAATTCGACTCGTTATCCATTAGACCACTCGCACATCCTACAGAGTAGAGAAAAGTAGAAAGAATGAATTCGAATGAAAGAAAAGGAAAGAAATGACGAATGCAGCTACTAGAAAGAACGAATACAGATTAGAGACAAAGAAAGATTAAAAATGAGAGAAAAAGAAGAAACAGTGAATACAGATGAGAGAAAAGAAAGACCAAATGTAGTAGACAAAGAAGAAAGTAAAATAGAAAGAATGTAGAAAAGTGAAAAAAGAAAGACGGAAAAATGAATGAATGAAGACGAGAGAAAAAGAGAAAAGGACAAATGCGAAAAAAAACAAACAATGAAAATGAGAAATAAAGAAATAGTAAACCAAAGGAAGACAAAAGGAAAGAAAGCGAAAGGGAAAAGAAGAGTAGGTAATTTAGCTAAAGAAATATTAGCAATAATGACAAGAGAAATGGGAGAAGAAGAAGAAAAGAGCACGATCAAGAGAAAAAGAAAAAGGATAAAAGCAAAAATAGACAAAGACATACGAAACATGAAGATTATAAAAGATGATGAAAGTCAGTGATGCAGGTCGGCAAAGGTAGACAAAAGAATAAAACGATATTAAAGGAAGGTGAAAACTGAAAGAAAAGAAACGAAAGGATAGTGAATTAAAAACGAAGACTGAAGACGAAGAAAAAAAGAAGAAAAAGAAGAAGAAAGTGAAGAAGAAAAGAAAAAAAACAAAAAAAGAAAAAGAAGTAAAAGAGGAAAGTGAAGAAGAAAAAAAGAAAAAGAAAAAAGAAGAAAAAGAAAGTGAAGAAAATAAAAGAAAAGAAAAGAAAAGAAAAAGAACAACAAAAAACGAAAAAGAATTAGAAGAAAAAGAAAAAGAAAGAAAAGGAGAAAAAGAAGAAGAAAAAGACGAAGAAGAAAAAGACGAAGAAGAAAAAGACGAAGAAGAAAAAGAAAAAGAAAAGGAAGAAAAAGAAGAAAAAGACGAAGAAGAAGAAAAGAAGAAAAAGAAAAAGGAAGAAAAAAGAAGGAAACGATGAAGAAGAATAAGACGAAGAAAAAAAGAAAACGAAGGAGAAAAAGAAAAGGACATAAAAAGAAGACGAAGAAAAGATTTACAGTCTCAACTAAAAAACGTCAAAGAAATACATTGATTTGATAAAAATATAAGCTAATTGACTTAACACCTATTAAACATTAAAGATATATTTCTCTAAGTACATACATTAAAAGACTTGTGTATAAAAAATAAAAAGAAGAATCTAGAAGTAAAAGAACATTGTGACGATAAAGAAGACAAACGCTGGATACAATAGTTGAAGATGGAGATATGACTAAGACACTTAATCTCCTTGGGCTTATCACAAAAACGACGCCTAAAGCCTAAGAAGCCAGCACTTGAGTAAATCAGTTGAAGATAAGTAATAGTGAGGACAACAGTAGCACTTGTCGAGATGTTCATTATTGACTAATTACGGCTCAAAATAAGTGTTACGCTTGAAAGAGCCCCGCCTAAAGTTGAGCGGGGGTGGGGAAGACGACTGAATAGATAAGAAAAAAGTAAGGGGAAAAAAAGCAATGAAAAAAACCCAAACATAATAAAACGGAATAATATTTATGAAGTTGACGCCAAATACCAAATATACAACACACTAAATATCTCCTGATACACCCCAAAGAGTCATACATAATAGCAATAATAAAATTAAACCAACACACACCCACACCAAAATTACCCGCCACACACGACTTTTCTTCAAGAAACGTTTATATAATAATAATAATAATAATAATAATAATAATAATAATAATAATAATAATAATCTCATGAGAACATCGACAATCCCTGTTGTAGTTGGAGCCTTAGGATTGGTTGGAAAAGATTCCAGTAGACTAATTGAAGGGATCCCTGGAAGTCCATGCCTCAAAGAGATGCAAAAATTATTCTGACAAATACAGCCCACACTTTACGAAGAGCTTTATCTATGTAATATTTTTTTTTTTGCCGTGGAAAGTGTCATGATACCATTTCTAACCTTAGGTCCCTGGGCGGGACCCGGAAAGAAATGTGTAAACGGCAGATATCAAAGATGATGATGATGATGATGATGATGATGATGATGATGATGATGATGATGATGATGATGATTTATTCCTGCAGCACAGGATCAATGCTTGCTACTAAAAATTACAAAGCACGCATAGTGAAAAATTGTGTTGACCCCAAATGCAGATTCTATGATAAATATCCAGAAACAATTGACCCTCGGGTTGCATGGTGTTAGTACCCGCTGAATATAAATCACGGCATGATAGAGTTGGCCAGTATATGCCACCTTTAAAACTGCAAGAAACTGGTACGACCATCACCTAGGCTCGGTTCCAGTGATAGGACCTGTAACAAGTTTATGGGATTTTACAATACACACAGACAGAACAGTCAATGCTAATCGCCCAGACAAGGTGATCAAAGGCCACAAAAACAGAATGCGCTTCCTTGTTAACTTGACAGTTCCTGCAGATTGTAATGCCTCTTTGAAGATCTTCAAAACAAGTATCAAAATACAAAGATCTTGAAATGAAAATCTAAAAATGTAGCTAAAATCGTGTGCGAATTGTCTTAAATGCAAAGAAGCTGTGAAATTAGTCCAGTAATAAAAGGAGGCACGATGGAGTAATGGATAGTGGCACGGATAGAGGAATCGGAGAGCCGAGTTCGAATTCTAGTCGAATGCATTACATTCACTTATGTACTAATGTCCTTGGGAAAAGTATAAATCATCTTCTTCTGGATGGCAACTGGTCTACCTCCGAAATAAATGGCAACCTACGACGGGAAAAATATCTGCTTCGCCAGTCATGTATCAAAAGATACATGATCGCCTAAGCGTGTATCACGCATGGCACATAACCGACTGACTTTGAGTAACTTCCTAAGAAAATGCCTATCACTTTGCGAACGCTACAAAAAATCTACCTTATAAGGTACAACAAGCATACTTTGAAATGTACTGTGTGTCTGAGATCCTTGTGACATGACAAGCAGTATATTTCATGATGTTCTTGACATCTACACTACAACAGTACTAGGATACATTCAAAATAAATACTACTAATAATAATTATACGAGGATCTTGAAGTGGAAATCTCAAAAATGTGGCACATGAGGACATCAATAATTCCTGTTCTGGGACTGAATGAAAAAGGTTCCGAAAGACTCATCGATGGGTTTGCTAGTATCCTATTTACTCATAAGTCCCTCTCACACATTATCAAGGGCTTTATCTATGTAAAATAGGTGTGATCTTTGCTTTGTTTTTTTAATGACCAGTGGAAAATGGCATGAAGCCATTTCTGACCTTAGGTCTCTGATTGGGACCCGGAAGGGAATGTGCATACAATTGAAATCAAAGATAATAATAATAATAATAATAATAATAATAATAATAATAATAATAATAATAATAATAATAGTAACTCGATAAATCCTCGTCTTCGGAAAAATTATTTTAATAATAATTTAAAAAGAATTCATCAGATGATGTTATTTTATTTATGGTAACTGAATTTTTAGTGATAACCTATCACAACTATAAATTTGATACATAAATACACGCACACTATTCCCATTGTCTTCTGATTAACATCTTCAGGAATTAAACGCAAAAATGCCAACTAGAATCCGTACACACATACACATTAACACCATAAGACGAAAATATGTAAAATCAATCTGACTAATAAAAAAACAATATATAACTCAAATGTACTGGAACCGAATATTCTATAACTCATTATTCAAACAATTTTTGATGAAGCTTAAATAATAAAGAAACACGTAAATCTTTTTAAACGTTTCTTATTTGTTCCTTATTCTGTCATTCTGTCACATTTAATCCACATTCGATTCCAATTCAATTCCAATTTTTATCCGTATGGTCAGGAAGCTTTATGTATGTATAAAACGACGGCGAGCTTTTTGATTCAAACTTATTGACATAAGTTAACGAAAAGCGAGAAATACCATAGTCGAATTGATTGATTGATTCATACATTCACTTTCTATGCTTTATCAACCACCGCAGGTTATTTAAAGCCAGAAAATACTTTTAGACTGTATTCTTGTTTTTTTTTTTTTTGTGAGGAGATAATAATAAAACCATAGCTTCAAGAAAAAAGTTCAAATACCATTTAGGTTCGCTATTTTTGCTTACATGCTTATACGCGTGTGAAAAGTATGAATAAATCTCTCCTCTCCAGATATAGATTGAATAGCAGGATAGACTGGACCCTATAGCTTTGGTTGGCAACAGAACACACAGAGAGAAAGAAACGGAAATTTACGGCAGGAAATCGTCTGCCTTGTCATGAATAGAAAAGAGTAATTATCGGTCAAGCTCGTATCACTTATGCCACTTGATTACTACTAAAACTCTCTTGAAAAAGGATGCGTTGTAATGAATCGATTGCAGTATGTCTGTTGTAGAGTAGCTAGCACCCCTTCAGCACTCTACCATATGTCTTAGCTCATAGCCCCTAAATAGTCTACGATTAAGGACTTCAGAATTTGATTAATAAGTTGATACTAAGCTGATTAATATTCTGACTGATCTTCGTTTGGCTATAGAGCATTTGACCCTCCTCTATTCCTTGTACGTTGTCTTGTTAATTGTTTTGTAACTTATTGTTTTGTGTTTTTTGTATATATCCGTTAGCACCGGATACTGGTGCTGAATAAATATATTAAGCACTCATTCTTCTTTGTGTATCATTCGCCTCGACGATACTACAGAATGGAACGTAATTTTTACTATTGATGATTCGATTCTGTGAACATCTCGTGGCGGGTCTAAGCTGTGAAGGTCTGAACTAGTCTGACAACATTTTCCATTGAAATAACGATAAACTAGCGTGTAACTTACAACGTTGAGTCTGTAAGAAAGGTAGAAATAATTAGTCCCGACATAGACTGGTAAACGGTTTTGAATTCCGTGAAGACTGGGAAGAAAGGATTGGGTGGCACCAGTTCAAATATGGGAGCAATATTCCATTTTAAATGCAAAAAATAAATAAATGTAAATAATATGCTGCCTGCGGAAGAAGTAGCCATTTTAATTCCATGTTTTTTTAATTTTATTTTTTTATGTCGGTTCAACAAAAGGTCAGATATTGTAAAGGAGAAAAATCATTAGACAAATTCTTTGTCAAGAAAGATTAAGCGTACTGTGCGCACTGACGCCGCGGTGTAAGCTGTACGGCAGAGTGTCCTTGAAGATCCATCGGCTTCTACCTGTCGTCGCTCTGATCAATTAAGCATCGCCAGAACATCGCTTCAGATGATTCTGAAACTGGATTTAAAAATGTTTCCATACAAGATTCAAATGATCCAAACTTTACTACTCAATGCTGCTCAAGTGTTTGTAAAAGTTATCTTTGTTTTATATCATTTAATCTTTCAGCGGTCACTCGTAATGGGGTCTGATATACAGGCACACCAGAGAAAGAAAGCTCGATCCCATATTAACTGGCAGACCTTTAATATTTTTCAATAAATTCCCTGTGCACGGTGTCCGGCCACAACTAAAAGTTTCATCTGTTCTTACGCAATCAGCCGGTCGCCAACAGATATTTTGAAAAATGGGCACTTTCTACTGCCTTGGCAATTTCAAGATGGTACAAGTATGGTTGGTGGGTGCATACCGTGCATACGCTAACTAAACTCATCGAGTTTGCATGGAAACGCCCCTCCGGTCAAGATGGAAATATAAAAAAAATAAAAAATAACCCTAGAAAAGTTCACAGGCGATGATGCTTTCCTTTTTTCAACGATTTTTATATTTATTTAGAAAATTAATTTAATAAAAAAAAAGACTTCATTATTTAATAAAGTTTCACTTCTACAAATAAACAATACTTTTAATTGAAAAAAAAAAAAGGATTTATAACAATAAAAAAAAAACTATTCATTTAAAGATTCATTTAAAAAGAAAAGAAAGAAGAAAGAGCATTTTAAAATAACTTTCGCGAAAAATGCTGCGTATTCATCAAGACGGGTACGAAGAAAAAGCAGAAAAAAGGCCGTTAACTAAATAAGCGTCCGCGCATTACTGATCGACACAAACGTATGTAAACAACGCCAGAAATGGCGGTCGGACAACGAGAAAGAGATCGAACTTACATTGTCGAAAAATTTTAAACGTTAATCGAGCGCCATCTTTTAATATCATTTTCGAAATAATCAGGCAATTTCACACCAGAATGGTACATTCTCATTACTGTCGGCTTTTGGTGCTTATACTGCAAATTAACCATTTTTTTTTTTTCGTTTTTTTTTTGTTTTTGTTTTTTTAATATTTTTAGTGGTTATGTAACAATCCCCCTTTTCAATATCCCGTCTCTGACTTTTATTTTGGCGCTGTTCCTCTATTTATTTTACAGTTATATAAAGAAAAATCCCTGAAGATATTATTTTTATAAAAAATATATGTAATATTATGTGTGACCATACGGAAAATTCGTGGCGCATCTTAAGTAAAATTAATTCAACAGAACACAAAATTTAGGAGGGAACTGGTGCTTGCATACTTTAATGAAACACCTTATTTGCTTTCAGATTGGACAAAAAAAAATCACCCCCCCAAAAATACACTTGACATTTATTTTTTTTTTAAATTACTTCTATTTTTATCAGCGCGATTTTGAAATTCATCGCATTTATTTTTTTATTAAATAAAAACCTGTTTGAAGATTTCAAAAATGTATAGTTTAAATGCCATTTTCGAGTACGAAACTTTTAAAAAAGAATTGTAAATTATTTTAGATTATTTAGGAAGATTTTTAAAAAATTATTTAGATTATTTTTGGTATGGTGTACAAAACGAACATAATTCTCCAGTTGACTTACTACTATTCAATATTTGAAGTTGGTTATGACATAAATCTAATTTTTTTTATATCTCCCGTTCAGTCAGTTTTTGCGTATTGAAAGCGTTTTCCGATCCATCGGTATTTTTTTTCTGTCTCTGTTTTCATTCGTTTATCACAGATTCTTGTATACAATAATAACCAATACTTCAGTAAATAAAGCTAAGTTATAATTTTAACTTTTTATTATTTAAAAGCAAATGTTTGTCTTATTATTTTGCTGCATAATTTGTTTCCGTCCCCATTAAGAACATTTTCAGAGTTACGAGAAAACTATTTCATTCGCATTAAAGAATATTTGATACTGCAAGTTTACTAAGATTTAATCTTAGAATAAATAAATGTTACTCTTTACACATGAATCTAAGGAAAACTTTATATTTTTTATTTAAGTAGCGCCTTAAAATTTATTTATTCATTATACTAAATTTAAACACATAGAATAAAAAAATATATTATTTTATTATTAGTTATATAAAGTTAAAGAAAATTAATTATTGATGATTGTACTACATATTTTAGTTGTTTTTTTTTACTTTTTCGCGCGGTTTTTCGGACAGAGGTAGATTTATAGAATGTTTATTATGCTCTTTGACACCACAGGCTAGTGTATAGTTATTTTATTTCTGTTTTAAGTATAAGGTAAGTATTAGCTTTAGAAAATCCAATTAATTAATGCTTAAATTTACTAATAAACACATCTCTAGGACAAATATTAGATTTTAAAGAGAATTTTAAATTTGTTATTTACATTTTTCGTATACAATGGCTGTTGATGAATTGATGAGTAACGAAAAAAAAAACGTGTCACTGTTTTAAAAATGCCTAAAATGTTTATTTATATATGGAAATTATTTTTTTCTTTTAATTCGGAGTAGCTTTAGGTCATTGTCTTCCAAATAAAATCAAGATTTAAATTTAAAGAAGTAATTTAAAAAATGTTTATCGTGGGTTTTATTTTTTTATTTTTTTTTCATAAAATCCGTGGCGGGTTCTAAAGTATGTGTCCCTGCGTGAGTACATTTTTGTAGTGAATATGTATTTGTACACGTGAGTGCGTTTCTGTTCGCGTATGTATGTGTCGTCTGCGTCTGCGTGTTTGCCTGTGTTTGCGTGTATGTTGATGCGTGTACATGTGTGTATGCGTGTGCGCGTGCGTTCGTGTACGCCAGCGCGCGTCTCTGACGCTTCGTTGCGCGCCAAGTGTAATTGACTGACACGTAGTGAATGTACCCATGGGCTAAGCAATTGCTGCTTTGTAAAACCTATTCCTCTTGTTTCCTTTCCTATCAATGTTGTTATCTTTCAAGACCGAACCACGCATTCTCGGTGCTATTATGACATTAACATCCTTTGTTAGAGCGAGTAAATGCGTGTGTATTTATGTATTTTTTAAGGGCGCCCTCGAGACGTGGGGCCTTAAAGTTTGACAGGTACGAAAAACAATGGGGGGATGTAAGGGGTGAGGGAGAAGTAAAAGTTAACTGAAAAAGACAGTGAAGAAAGAAAAGAAGGAATGAATGAATGAAAGGAAAATGAATGAAAGGGAAATTAATAAAAGAACGAAAATATTCTGGAAAAGATAGAAGGAAGGAATTTAATATATTTTGTGAAAGAAAGAAAAAGAATGAGCGAATGACAAAGAAAGAACGAAAGAAAATTTTCGAATGAAAGAAAGAAAGAAAGGAAAAGTCTTGCTAACGGATAGAAAATTAAAATAAATATAGTTTGAATAGAAACAAACATAGAAGCAAAAAAGTGTCGGAAAAAGAAAGAAAGAAAGAAAGAAAGAAAGAAAAACAAAGAAAGAAAGAAAAACTAAGAAGAAAGAAAGAAAGAAAGAAAGAAAGAAAGAAAAAGAAAGAAAAAAGAAAGAAAAAGAAAGAAAGAAAAAATAAATAATTAAATAAGTAAAGAAAGAAAGAAAGAAAGAAAGAAAGAAAAAGAAGAAGAAAGAAAGAAAGTAAGAAGAAGAAAGAAAAAAGAAAGAAAGGAAAAGTCTTGTTAATGGATAGAACATTAAAATAAATACACTTCGAAAAGAAACAAACATAGAAACAAAAAAGTGTTGGAAAAAGAAAGAAAGAAAAGAAAGAAAGAAAGAAAAACTAAGAAAGAAAGAAAGAAGGAGAGAAAGAAAGAAAGAAAGAAAAAGAAGAAGAAGAAAGAAAGAAAGTAAGAAAAAGAAAGAAAAAAAGAAAGAAAGGAAAAGTCTTGCTAATGGATAGTACATTAAAATAAATACACTTCGAAAAGAAACAAAAAAGTGTCGGAAAAAGAAAGAAAGAAAGAAAGAAAGAAAGAAAGAAAGAAAGAAAGAAAGAAAGAAAGAAAGAAAGAAAAGTCTTGGAAATGGCAAAAACGAGGAACGAACATAGAAACAAATAAAAGATTTCAAAAAAAGAAAGAAATTAATGAATGAAAGGAAAATGAAATATAATATCCCGGAAAAGAAACAGAAAGAAGACTTGAATATATTTTGAGAAAAAAAGAAAAAGAATGAATGAATGAAAAAGTAAGAACGGAAGAAAGAAAGAAAGAAAGAAAGAAAGAAAGAAAGAAAAAAAGAAACGAAAAGTCTTTTCAACAGGTAAAAAAATAAAATAGAAATTGTTTGAAAAGAAACAAATTTAGAATCAAATAGCGTCGGAAAAAGAAAGAATAAATATTAGAAAATATTTTCAGAACGAAAGAAAGAATATTGGAAAAGAAAAAAGTTTTGGGAAAGAAAAAAAACTTGAAAAAGGTAAAAAGAAGAAACGAACATGGAAACAAAAAAAAGCTTTCAAAAGAAAGAAAGAAAGAAAGAAAGAAAATATTTTGACAAAATATAAAAAGAAGGAATTACGTTTGAGAAAAAAAGAAGCAACTAAAAAATGAAAGAAAAGAAAGTAAAAATATTCGGAAAGAAAAAACTTCAAAAGAAAGACAGAAAGAAAGAAATGTTTGGGAAATAGTAAAAAGAAGGAACGAAAATTAAACGAAAAAGATTTAAAGAAAAAAGAAAGAAAGAAAGAAAAAAGAAAGAAAGAAAAGGGAAAAAAACAAAGCAAATATTTTCTCAAAGGTAAAAAGAAGTAATTAAATATAGTTTTAAAAATAGAGAAAGAGAAAATGAGAAAAAGAAAGAATTTTAGAAAAAAATTATGAAATAATGTTTGCTTCTGTCAAGGTTGCCAATGGGTGGAATAGCATTTTATCAGTGAATTATATACATGAGAATCGTTTACCTAACTTCTCATTGAGCCACTCTCTTATCCTTCAATAATCGTTGAATACCAACAACACGATATTTCTAAGATGCTATCTGCAGATGAGCCGAATTCCAAGGTGACGTGAATTGATGTCCTTCCAAGTGCTAGAAGTTATACCGTCTCGGTCTCAATTCGAACTCAGTTTGTCAGTTTCGTTTATTACGTCGAAAACTGTACTTCCTTGGAATAAAACAATAGACTCATAATCGCCTGAGGGAGAAATCCTTAATTTGAAGGCAACAAATATGGAGAAAAAAGAAAGGAAAATGGAGGAGCAAACAGAAATCAAAATGCCTCATGAAACACTTAGACCAGTCAGATAAATTATTGTACGTGTTTAAAGATTCTTTACCATGATCCATTCTTTTTTTTTTTAGCATGTCGTCCCAAGCATGGCGGGTGGGCGACTAATACGCAGGGGGTTACAGAGAATGAAAGTAAGAGAAAAAAGAGTGCGTATAGGGGAGCGGATTGCGGAAGGATAAAGAGAAGAACGGAGATCGAGACATTAGAAACAAGTAAGAGGAAGGGAGTTCCACTGCAGGGAAGTGCTAGAGAAGAACCTGTTAGAGTAGAAGTGGCGGTTACATTTAACTGTTTCAACAGTAAAAGGGTGAGACCTAGATGCTAACCTAGTAACACACTTAAATTCATGTAGTCAGGGCAGCAAGGAAAATAGCTAGTCATAGCAGTTTCCATGAAAGTATTTGTAAAAAAAGAAAAGGCAGAGGAAAGCCGCATTATGTCTGTGAGAAAGAGACTGGTGTCGAGATGCAAAGTCAGGATCGACTACATTGCACACCCTTATTTGGATTTTGGCAAAAACCTCGAGATGAACAGCAGGGGCACTACACCAGATATGGCAATAGTATTCAATGCATGGACGAATGGTGGATTTGTAGACGTTTAGGATGGACTCAAACGAGAAAAAAACCTCTGGCACGACACAGAAAACCAACTTTCCTTGCGTTAGATGCAGCTATTGATTCAATGTAGTGCTCCGTCGAGTTGGTTTAGCGGCATATAACACTCTATGGGTTACTTAATGTCGAAATTTAAATAATTGGAACGCAATTTTGTACCTTCAACTATAGATATTTTGTACATAATTTTATACTTTCAGGGTCAAGGTATGTTTTTAAATATACTAAGTGCGTTCAAAAAGTATCCGATTTTGGGGCATGAAAAAATATTTTGTAGATTTCACAAATTCTATTTAATCACCTTGAAAATGGCCCCCTTGGGGATTCACACACTTCCTCCATCCATTCTCTCACTTCTGGGAACACCATTAGAACGCTTTCTTTGGAATGCTATGGAGTTCCGCCGTCATTTTTCTCCTAATTTGCTCTCGCTAGTCAAATCGCCTTCCTTTCAGTGTGGTTTTCAGATTTGATCGAGGAACGTTCAGGAAGCGATCTATCCCTGTATAACTATGTTGCGTTTTAAGGCAACGATTAGAACGCGGCTTTTCATTTGCTGAGACAATTTGTTGTGTTATATATATATATATATGTATGTATGTATGTATGTATATATATATATATATATATATATATATATATATATATATATATATATATATATAATATATTATAATATTTTTTGTTTTAAAAATATGATTCCTTCGCTACATAAGAGTTCTCATGTTTCAAAAGCGAGAGCCGAGACCCCTAGTAAAATTTTTGAAATTATGTTGAGTT
>OZ038489.1:95764474-95799474 GCA_964036315.1 Acanthosepion esculentum | reverse complement strand
ATTCACTACGACATAGATGTTTAGAAAGTGCTTCAATCGCTAGTTCATCTACAGTGAATTTGCGCACAGGATGTCATAACGTTTCTCCTTTCTTAGCAGATTTTATGTTATCAAAATGTGGGATAAATTTAAAACATTTCAACTGTTCGTTTTTTTTTTTTTACTGCTTATGCAGCGTTCTAGATTTCAATGTTCAAAGTTCACGTGTTCTTTTGTTTTTTGTTTTATTTTCAGTGTAAAGGGAGTAACTTTTTTGTTTTTGTTCATACGTATATAATTACGCGTAATAATTACCACAAGCAATACATCGCAGAAACCCCAAGGAATTTAAATAACAGATTAGATGAGCACAAAAGGGATCTTTTACAAAACAACACATTAAACGCATTAGTTGCCCATCGTAACGAAACTGACCACAATTTTAACATAAAAAAATACTCCAAATAAAAGAGAAAACAATTCTTAGTAGATTTTTTGTTATCAAAACGTGGAATTTTTAATGTCAAAGATTTATTTAAAAAAACTCTGTACTTAATTTCACATACAAATTTAACAAGGACAAAAAATCCGTTCCTCGTTATATTTACATTAACTACGTTTCCTTATAAATCCGGTTGAGCTCTCTAAAGGAGGTTTTAAAAAACAGCGGCTCCTTCTGCTATTAAGCATTACTCTTCAAATATGAATTGAGTTCTCCAGGCCGCTGGCGTATTTCGTATAGAGAAAAACGTTAAAATTCCCTTCCTTTATGTCGTGCGACGATGACCTAGGGGTAAGATATCTGACTGTCAAATCAGTCGAGTTTCGATCCCGGCTCGAGGCAACCGGGCGTCTAGCCACACTGAGGAGCTGTGATACAGTGAAACAGTCTGTCTGTGGATGACTATATATATATTTATATATAAAATATACTTAATACCACAAAATAACTCCATTTACTTGAGATAGACATAGACGAAATACACGAACTACAAGAAAACTTAAGAAAACTTAAGAAAACTTCACATATGAACTTAACAAGGAGAAAAAAATCTCGTTCTTCGATGTTATGATAGACAGTAGGATTAATAATTCATTTAATGAATTTAAAATATCAAATTAACCCTCATTAGTATCTGTCTATATATCTGAGGTGAGGTATTATGTGTATTATTTACATTATTCGGGCTATTGTCCTCATCTTTGTCGCCATAAAGAATGGACACATGGCACAGTGGATAAAGGCGTTAGTTAGATCCAGTGACAGGACCCAAAGAGTGTAATATTATTTACGTTAATCGGACTATTGTCCTCATCTTTGTCGCCATATTTATTACAATGTTTCAGCCGTTGTACGCTCCGGCCTTCTTCAGGTGATTGGAATGTCGAACTGAACACTTTATTTCGCTCACTGGGGTAGACTGTTCATACACAGATGTCCTCAAGGACACATGGCACAGTGGATAAAGTTGTTAGTTAGATCCAGTGACAGGGCCCAAAGAGTGTGAGTTCAATACCCGGTTAAAGCAGTGCAGAACTTTCAGAGAGAAATTAAAACTGATAACTGACGTCCATTAAACATGACTCGTGGAACTAAAATAGTTTACCCCAGTGAGCGAAATAAAGGGTTCAGTTCGACATTCCAACCACCTGAAGAAGGCCGGAGCGTACAATGGCAAAAACGTAAAAAACATGACGAGAAGATGAGGACAATAGTCCGAATAATGTAAATAATAAACCCTCATTAATAATGACTTCCATAATTACATTGTTGGTGAACAAATTAGACAAGCTATTTGGAATATTAACATAAATATACATGAATACAATACATCATGAAATAACTCTAAACATATCAAATTACTATATCACAATCAAATGAATTCCAACTATAAACAGGAGGAAAATTCTTATAAAATCTCATAAACATTAATATATCTCCCGCCGATCCAAGTAAAAAGATAAAATTAAACATAAACTATACTAAACTTAATACAACCAACCTAGTTGTCCGAAACAACTCTTCCCTGAAAAAACATCTTGCAAAAGCCAACATTGTATATCAATTTAAGTGTCCTTTAGGAGATTGTGTCTCTGAAAAAAATGTCAATACGTACGTTGGCTTTACTACGACGATGCTAACAAAAAGACTTTCATTTAAATTGGTTGAACATAGCTCAGTATATCAGCACTTAAAGGAACACTCATGCACACACTCACAGATTAGACAGATAATAGTTGAAAATACATCTATATTACATAAAAACAATAACAAGCATAAACTAAACATCCTTGAAACTCTTTATATAAGAGAGTTAAAACCCAAAGTAAATAAAGTCAACTATGAGTATAACAACAAAGTCCTTAAATGAGTATGAAAAAATTATATACGTATGAGCAAAAACAAAAAAGTTACTTCCCTTATACTGGAAAAAAACAAAAACAAAAGAACACGTGAACTTTGAACTTTGAAATCTCGAACGCTGAATAAGCATAAAAAAAACAAAAAACAATTGAAATGCTAAATGTTTTAAATTCGTAGAAACACATATACATACTAACAGACAACTTAACCCTCTGAAAATGGTCTCAGATGAAATTGAAAATACTTGGGAAAAATAAAAAACTATTCGAAAGAAAACTTTGGTATTTTTCGTACTCAATTTTCTCAATCTACCACGAAATTAATGCGCGAACGTAAAAGGTCACAACGAAAACTAATCGACATGATATGTCTAGATTATTTAACCAAACCTGTCTAAATCAAATGAGAATCAAAATTATTTATATCTTTGGTATAACCATTTTTGATTCTCACCATTCGAGATGCAGCAGCATCAAAACAAGAATGCATCTTTGTAGTGAGTAATTGTTTTTGTCCGCATGTAAAAATCTATAATAAATAATTACTTCTCTACTCTTGGTATTGAACTCTCTTTTGAATTAATGCTGTGAACGTTTGAATTTATATAATTTTCGTTCTCATTACATTTGTATCTCTCTCTCTCTCTCTCTCTCTCTATATATATATATATATATATATATATATATATATATATATATATATATATATATATATATATGCTGATAATAATAAATATACATATTTTCACCGGTAGCACAACTCTAACTTTCATGGAGGATGCGATCATCAGGTCCTAATTGGAAACGGACAATTGTAAAATTTAAATGTTTATATATATATATAGCAGTCCATTTATTTAAGAAAAACAAAATCAAAAAAATCAAACCAAAAAACACAAAATAAACTATATGCACTTCTATTCCATCGTTCAGTTTTCAATCATCATCTGACAATTGCATCGTCCATGAAACTCAGATTTGTGCTACTGGTTGCGAAAAGAATGTATATTTATTATTAGTTATAGTAACTCCCTGTACAATACCTTGTCAAAGGCCTTTGAGATATCTAATTTGATTGCTCTCGTGATAAATCTATTATTGAATACCTCACTGATTCTGTGTTTAATGATAATACATCAGCAGTGGACCTAGAGCAGTAAAATCCAAACTACTTGTCGCTCAGGAGGTTGTTTCTGTTGAGGCGATCAACTGATGATAAATCCAAAGAGTTTGCTGATGACAAAAAGAAGAGTGATGGGTTAATATTGGGACAGGGGTGAGCCCTTCCTCGCATTCTGGAAGACAAAGCAGACAGCTAACGTCCAGCAAAGACATGGAATTTCGCCACCAGCAGCGTTATTATTCTAAGATAGGCATTGACAGAAAAAGCAATGGAATAAATATATAACATATATTATGTACTTGAATGTTTGGCGCAACATAATCTTCCTATCCTTATTCTCTCTTTATTTGGTCTTGTGCTGTAAAGATCGAGATAAATAACTAAAATCAAACTATACACGCATCTGGGTGCATGAGTAGGTGTTCAATCGCAGACATAGTCGAGAATTTTCAAAGCAGATTGGCCATCCCCACTTTTGAGATGCATGCACGCGCGTGGCAGTGCGTGTGTGCTTGCGCATGCTAGCGTTTGCATCTGTGTGTGTGTGCGTGTATATGTGAATGGAACGTTTGTTAAGTACACTAATTAACATTCTTGCTCAGGTAATTTGAGGAGGGTAAATATTCGAAAACCAGCGTTTGAATAACAAATCTCCAGGGGAAAACACTTCTTCGGCACACTCACGCAAAAAGCACGCATATATATATATATATATATATATATATATATATATATATATATATATATATATATATATATTAAGGCATAAAAAAACATTTTTTATTATAGGCCGTGATAGATTTAAAATAAAAACACCAGTCGACCAGTTTCGTCACCTTTCATCAGAACTGTTAACGGGGAATAGAAATTATAAAGAACAAGAAAGTCTCTAATGGATCACATGAATAAATGGGCAGCGAAGAGAAAAATATATACATAATAAAAGTAATACCAACAAAGATGCTAGAGACACAGCACAGCAAGCCCAAGCAAACAGTCTCTTTGTTTGCAAAGAGCCGGTCGCCCGGACCTGATGTACAGCGTCTCCAACACCTTAAGATGGAATACAGAGTTTGCCCTGGCCAAAACAGAAAACCAGGTCACACTGAAATCCAAAGCACAAGTAGGATTCTTTATAAAATGATCCGCTATCGACGACCCATACGTATTCCGAATGGAATTGCCCAACGAAAAATGTTTATTAAGTATTTTCGCAGGCACGTGCTGTTTAATTCTAGCGTCCAACCGCTGTGTCGTTCTACCTATGTAGTCGCATCCACAACTACATTTGAAATAATAAATAACAGAGTTAATATGGTTGGGGGGGGGGGGTAGAACATCTTTACGCACAGATGAAAGGACAGACCTGGTTTGAAAAACAACACGAACGTTTGCTGCAAAATAACATTCACGTGAACTTTATGAAATCTGCTTGGCGAAGGACTCACTAATCCTACCCAACCACGGTAAACGGAGATAGACCGGACATTTACCAACCGTGGCAGGCTTGATTTTATTAAACCTGGCAGTCTTATCCCGAATAACCGATTGAACAATGTCCAACGGATGACCATTGTTCACAAAGATACCAGTTAAACAGCTAATTTCATCTTTCAAGGTGTTATCCGAGTAGATCATTAACGCCCTATGGGTCAAGGTCCTAATCAAATTGATCTTTTGTAGTTTAGGACAAAAAGAGTCCCATCGGGTATAGAGACCTGTAAAAGTAGACTTCCTATAAACAGAAGTAATGAACTAGGAAGGAGTTCTGTGAACCAGAACATCTAGGAAAGGCAATGAACCATTGACCTCCTTATCCACCGCAAATTTAAGGGCAGGATGAACACCGTTGAGTAGGGAGAAAAAGTGATCAACTTCCGATTCATGGGTGGACACACAAATGGTGTCATCCACATAACGAAAGTAAGCTTTGGGCCGGGAAGAACCTGACAGAAGGCTTTCGTCGTAAAAACCCACAAAAATATTTGCCAAAAAAGGACCCAAAGAGAACCCATCGCCACACCGTCGATGTGACGATATATGATATTATCAAAACTAAAATCAACAGAGATGGTGGAAAATTTCATGAGTTCAACGAAAACATTTTCAGGTATAGTCGGAGGAGATAAATTACTGCGATATAACATATCGCTGCAAATATCAATAATCTCCGGCAAAGGAACACAAGTGAAGAGGCTGCAGATGTCAAACGAACACATAAATCCATCAATGGCATCTCAATTCCGAATGAATTGGGAAAAAGTAAACGAATCTTTAATAAAGAAGGTACTATAACGCTGCAAAACTGGTTCCAACATTATAGCCAGCCACTTTGCAACTTTATGCTGTGAAGACCCAATCATCGATAATATGGGTCTCAACGGGACACCATCCTTATGGATCTTGGGTAATCCATACAGACAGGGACGAATAGAGCCAGACGGTCTCAATTGCTCCGCCATTTCAGAAGGAAGAACACCACTTTTTACCCATTTGACAAGACGTTTCTGAAATCGAATTTCCGAAGTCAGCGTGGAGTCATGAGTGTCAATGGAACGAAGACGTTGAAACTTGGAACGATCATTAAGTATACTTAATATATATGTATATATATATATATATATATATATATATATATATATATATATATATATATATATATGTTTATATGTATATATATGTGTGTGTGTGTGTGTGTGTATTGGTGATTATACATAATATCAAACGTCGATAGGACGACTCGGAGTTTCATGCAAACGTGCAACCTTCAGATACGGAACACCGCCTATGTATGTGTGTGTGTGTGTGTGTGTGTATTTGAAATATAACCGTTACTGCCTGCCTAATAGCCATGATACATCAATGACTAGTATATAAATAGTTGATTTAACGCACAACACACCTATTCTGAAGATTGCGTTCAATCATGAAACAGACTGTCGCCACTCAGTGTTGACATATGTCCACTTTATATATATATATATATATATATATATATATATATATATATATATATATGTATAAGTGTACATTGACGTCAACACTCAGAGGCGACAGACTCTTTCATGCTAAACGCAGGCGTCAGGCCAGATGATTGCGTTTAGCATGAAACTGTCTGTCGCCTCTGAGTGTTGACTTCAGTGTTAACTTTTATATTTACATATGCTATATCTCTGATATTGTGTACTTTATCCTATAAATATAGCATACATTAAAACTATATATATATATATATATATATATATATATATATATATATATATATATATATATATAATATATATATATATATATGTATGTATAAATGTAAAAGAACGAAGTTCAGCGTTTAAAACAGTGCTCAAAACAAACATAGAGCCGTAAATAATTATTTATTATGCACTCTTACATGCCCACTACAAAACTACATCTTGTTTCAATGATTTCCCACCTGATGAAACGTTAAAAATTTTAACCATGAAACAAGGTGTACAGTTTTGTAGTGGGCATGTGCATGTTCTAATCTAACACTGTATAATAAATAAATAAATAAATAAATATTTGATAAAATTTTAGTTTTATGGTATGCTATATTTCTGAGTTAATATCAGGCATACAGCGCATGTACGAATAACTGCCGAAATTTTCTTGGACTGACAAACAACGCATTCAAAAATATTCTGATATTTGGTCATATGTACAGAGCAAAGGTCATAAAGGCCCCACACGAACCTCTCCTCGACACTATTAAGAATGGGAAGATGGTACTGTTAGGCCACGTCATGCGTCATAACAGGCAAGGCACTGTAGAATGTGGGCGTAAGCAGGGACGGCAATGGAAGTACTGGTCAGACATCATCATCATATGACACTGCTGGAACTCAGATCATCCGGGCGATGGTTGTGTGTTTATTCTGATCTTAGCCACCCCGCTCCGACGATTGGAGTTGTCGAGAGACTGATGATGATGATGATGCTCGGTGTCCGGAGGTGATTAAGGTCATGTTCATCTCGCTGGGCGTCATGCATGAATTGGTTGAATAGGAACAAGTTATGGCTAGTGATATTCGCCTCGTGACGAAATTATGCATGATGTTTCGAGTATGAAAGGCATTAACTTTAAGAGGATCAAATCAGCATCATGCAAGATCAGTCAGTCAAGTGCCATGCGTGATACACGCTTAGGCCATCATGTATCTTTCGATACATGACTGACGAGGCAGATTTTTTTCCCGCAATAAGTTGCCATTTCTTTCAGCGGTAGACCAGTTGTCATCCAGGGCTATAGAACACGGTCTGTCCTACTATTTACCCATAGCTGGGAGGAGAAGAAGAGGATTCATACCTTTCCCAAGGGTATTAGCACGTAAGTGAATGTAATGGATTCGAATAGAATTCGAACTCGGCTCTCTGATTCCTCAATCCTCTCTGTTATCCATTATTCCACCGTGAGATACGAACTCGGATAGTTGATTTCATATACTGTGCTAGCTCATACCTTCATGGCCGAAAGTCTGAGGCACCCAGTGAGGATCGAACTCACTATTCTGTCATAATTGTTCTATCGAGACAAGCTTGCTAAATATTAGACCACGTCGATATGCCAATAGACCACGTTGGGATGACCAACAGATATTGGTAATTAGCATAGGTTAAGTCGCCAAATGGTTAAAATTGGCGGTCACCCTCACTAGGATTGGGTTATAGTACTTGTGAGCTTGTGTCCTACATAATTTCAACCTGAAAGATTTACAGTTTTTTTGTTTGTTTTTGTTTTAACTGAAGGTAAATCATTTTGAATGAGCGTCGTTTTCGTTTAGTTCCGGCCTTCCGACAGGGAACACTGTGAAACTCTTAGGCGCCATAATCCACAAAACCGGAGCCATAAGCGTCATCAACTGTCAAGTGCGTCGCTTTGGTTATCTATTTCACGCCGTGTCAAGCACCGCAACTCTTTTCCCATTTGGAACTATCACAAAGCAGAAACCATTTTCTTGTCATGCGAGAAAGACAAGGAGGAGACATTTTGCAACTGTTGAAACCTAACGCCTTGTTCATCTTTTGTTGCTTCTTTTCTCTTTCTTCGTCTCTCATTTTTTTTTCACTTATTTTCTCCTTTTTCTTTCTTTCGTTTACTTTCTCCTTTCTCTCCCTCACTATTCCTTTCTTTTCTTTTTACTTTCTTCACTCATTTCTTTAATCTTGCGTACTCTTTTTCATTGTTCTTTTTTCTTTTGTCAACTTATTCTTTTTCTCATTGTCTTTTTCCTTCTCTTTTTTTTTTGCTTTTGTCGCCCTATTTTTTCTTTCTTTCTTTTTTCTTGTTGTCATTTCCTTTCTTTTTCTTTTGTCGACTTATTTTTTCTTTCTTTCTTTTTTCTCGTGGTCTTTTCCATTTTTTTTTGTTTTTCTTTTGTCAACTTATTCTCGTTGTCTTTTTACTTTTCATTTTTTTCTTTTGTCAACCTATTCTTTCCTTCTTTTCTGTCTTTCTTTCTTTCTTTTTTCTCGTCTTTTTCCTTTTACTTTCATTTTCTTTTGTCAACTTATTCTTTCTTTTTCCTCCTTGTATTATTTCTTTTCCTTTCTTTTTCTTTTGTCAACTTATTCTTTCTTTCTTTTCTTTTCTTTCCTTGTATTTTTCCTTTTCCTTTCTTTTTTCTTCTTTTATCGTATTTCTGCCTTCGTTGATATCTTCTTTCTCCTCCTTTATTTGTTTGCCTCTTCATACTTTGGCACTGTCCATTTGAGCTTTTATGTTTTACTTCTTCACCTGCTTTCGTCTTTCTCTCTTCTTTTTACGTCTTCATCCTTTTTCTTGTCTTTCTTCTTCCTTTCGGGAATAATTTACCCTTGTTTTTTTTTATATATCTCATTATTCATTTCTTTTTCTTTGTCTACTTTCCTTTCTTTCTACCTTTTTCTCTCATCTTTTTCGTCTTCTTTTTCTTCAATTCCTTTCTTCATTCTTTATTTTTCTTTCACTTCCTTTTGGTTTTCTCTTTTCTTTAATTTTCTTTATCTTTTCTTCTTTCTCTTCTTTTATCTTTATTCACCTTCATCATTTGTCTTCGTTTTGCTTTTGTTTCTTTTTTATTTTCCTTCCTTTTTCTTATACAGTTTATATTTGCCCCTTTTCTTCTTCTCATCTTTATTTTATTTATTTCTTCTTCCTTTTCATTATCTTTCTTTCTTTTTCATTCTTCTCCCCGTCTTCCAATCTTTTTTTAATTTCCTCTTTCTCCTTCTTTTCTTATCTTTCGTTTTTCATCTTTCTTCCTATTTTACTTCTTCATTTCTTCTTATCTTTTTTTACTTATTTTTTCTTCTTTTTCTTTTTCTTCATTCTTCTTCCTATCTTTAAATCATTATTTCGTCTTTCTCCTTTTTTCTTCTTATCTCCCTTATTTCATATTTCTTCTTCCTTTCTTTTTATAATTCTATTACTTATTTTTTCTTTCTTATTATCTTTCTTTTTTTCATTCTTCTTCCTGTTTCCTATTTTTTATTTTGTCTTTCTCCTTCCTTTCTTCTTATCTTTCTTTTTTCATCTTTCGTCTTTTCCTCTTATCTCTTTTATTTTGTCGTTTTATTCTTTGTTTCTTATCATTTCTTTATTTCTTCTTCGCTTCTGCCTTTCTTCGCAGCTATTTTTACTTCTACTTTTCTTCCTTTCTTCACAGATTTCATTTTCATATTTTTCTTTTTCTTCTTCCTTTCTTTTTTTCTTTTCTCTTATATTTCTTTTTGTTTACTTTCTTTTTTCTTCTTTCTTCTCCCTTTATTCTTATCTTTTGTTTCTCTTCTTCCTTTCTTCTTATCTTCCTTTTTTTCTTCTTCCTTTCTTCTTTTCTTTCTTTTTCTTCTTCTTTCTTCTTATCTCCTTTTCTTTACTTTTTTCTTATCTTTCTTTTTCTTCTTCCTTTCTTATGTTTCTTCTTATCTTTCTTTCTTCTTTTTCCTATCTCCTTATCTTTCTTTTTCCTTCTTGCTTTCTTCTTCATTTTTTTCTCTTTCCGTTCTTCTTATATTTCCTTCTTTTTTACTTTCTTCTTCTCTTTCTTTTTTCTTCTTCCTTTCTTATCTTTCTTTCTTCTTTTTCCTTTCTCCTCATCTTTCTTTTTTCTTCTCCCTTTCTTCTTATCTTTCGTTTCTCTTCCTTTCTTCTTATCTTTCTTTTTTCTTCTTCCTTACTTCTTTTTTTTCTTTTCCTCTTCTTTCTTCTTATCTTCATTTTTCTTTACTTTCTTCTTATCTTTCTTTCTTCTTTTTCCATTCTTCTTATCTTCCTTTTCTCTTCTTCCTTTCTTATCTTTCTTTCTTCTTTTTCCTTTCTACTCATCTTTCTTTTTTCTTCTCCCTTTCTTCTGATCTTCCTTTTTTCTTTACTTTCTTCTCATCTTTCTTTCTTCTTTTTCCATTATTCTTATCTTTCTTTTTTCTTCTTCCTTTCTTCTTATCGTCCTTTTTCTTTCTTTCCTTTCTTCTTATCTTTCTTTTATGATCAGAGTGGGCGTTAGGATGGGTATATTGAACTAGCGCCTGGGAGAAATGATAAAAAGACAAAACTTATTAAGAGCTACAATGGTTAGAAGAAGGTGGAGGGCCATGATCTCCTACGTCCTGAAAGGACACGGAACGTAAAAGAAGAAGTATATTTGTAAAACGAAATCATGTTGGTTATATTTAATTTAGATCACTGTTGACATACTTTAATTCAGAATCATTTCTTGGGCAAGCTATAATCCGGAATCACTTTGTTGGCATACTTTAATCACATTCCTGGCATACTTTAATCAGTAATCTCTTTGTTAACATATTTTAATCCGGACTCACTTTGTTGACATGCTGTAATCCGGAATTACTTTCTTGGCATACTTTAATCCGGAACCACATTGTTGACATACTTTAATCCAAAATTACTTTCTTGGCATACTTTAATCTGAAATCACTTTGTTGGCATATTTGAATCCGGAACCACTTTCTTGACATAATTTAATCCGGAATTACTTTCTTGGCCTACTTTAATCCGGAATCACATTGTTGATATACTTTAATCCGGAATTTCTTTCTTGGCATACTTTAATCCGGAATCACTTTATTGACATACTTTAATCCGGAACTACTTTCTTGGCATACTTTAATCTGGAATCACTTTGTTGACATACTTTAATCCGAAATCACTTTGCTGACATACTTTAATCCGGAATTATTTCCTTGGCATACTTTAAACCGGAATCACTTTGTTGACATATTTTACTCCGGAATTACTTTGTTGACATGCTTTAATCCGTAATTACACTCTTGGCATACTTTAATCCGGAATCAATTCGTGTTTTTGTCATTATTCTTCATTTGTTCTATTCTATAATAAAACGAATCTTTTCTCGCTACTCCTTGAATCTCAAGGATTTTCTAATTTTTCTCTCTATCTTCATTGTTTTTTTTCTTTTAGTCCTTTTTCTCTTTTAGTCTTATTTCTTCCTTATTCGCCATGGCATGTTTCTTGTTGTTATTGTTATTTTCTTCTTCTTCTTCTTCTTCTTCTTCTTCTTCTTCTTCTTCTTCTTCTTCTTCTTCTTCTTCTTCTTCTTCTTCTTCTTCTTCTTCATTTTGGTTCTTTTTTCACTAATCTTTTAATGTGCTTCATATTTGTATCGTTTTCCCTCCTCCTTTACTCCTCCACTTATTTCTTATTTCGGGTCATAATTATCATACTCTCCCATGTTCCCTCTCATCGTGACTGGCCCATATATATATATATATATATATATGTGTGTGTGTGTGTGTGTGTGTGTGTGTGTGTGTGTGTGTGTGTGTGTGTGAACCAGTCCCGAGGAAGATCTATATGCACAATTAGCTTCCAGTGTCCCTTACTCGTCAGCAGTTTTTCATTCGACAAATAGCTTTTTCAGATATTGTTGTCTCGCCTTGTCCACGCTCCAGTCAACCCTACTCCTTTTCTTACCTTTTGGCACTTACCAATTCTCTGGTTAATAAATATTTTGTCTACGTATAATTGACAGCAAGATAATACCACACAAAACAACACTTGGATAGATAGATAGATAGATAGATAGATAGATAGATAGATAGATAGATAGATAAATTGTCCTTCTGATCTTCAAAGATCTCAACGCGTTTTCCTTACATACAGATTTGAATTTCTTTTCAGCCTGAATAAGCTGAACCTAAACCACGTCACGTCGACGAAATGATTCGTTTAAAATCTTGTCCACTTTATTTCAAACTAAAGCTTTTATAAATTTCAACCGACTGTAGCACTGGCTGCTCGGTCAATGAATGTCGAATGTTTCCTCATAATAAAACGGTTAATATTACTGCACAACCAAAACGCCTAACCGGTGCGAAGTGACGGATGCATACTTTCCCCAATGGTATTACTGTGAAGCGAACACAACAGCTTGGGTCAGAATTTAATTTTCCGTTCCGATTAATCGTTATGACACCTTTACATACGCAGGAAGGAAAAAGCTTTCTAGGAATTAAATATTATAGATTTTAGCATTTGCCAAACTAATATAATGAACGGTGACACTGTTTTAGGGATAGGAAACATTTAGATGTTTTTATTTCTCTCTGACTTTTTCTGTCTATATCTCTGAGATGAGGTATTATGATTACTTGCATTATTTACATTATTCGGACTGTTATTCTCATCTTCATTGCAATATTCACAACGTTTCGGCCGATGTACGCTCCGGCCTTTTTCAGGTGATTGAATCTCTGAGATTAGGTATTATGATTACTTGCATTATTTACACTATTCGGACTGTTATCCTCATCTTCGTTGACATATTCACAACATTTCGGCCGTTGCAAACTCCGGCATTCTTCAGGTGATTGGATCTCTGAGATGAGGTATTATGTTTACTTGTATTATTTACATTACTCGGACTGTTTTTCCTAATCTTCATTGCCATATTCACAATGTTTCGGCCGTTGTCCGCTCCGGCCTTCATCAGATGATTAGATCTCTGAGATGAGGTATTATAATTACTTGAATTATTTACATTATTCGGACTGTTATCCTCATCTTCATTGCTATATTCCCAACGTTTCGGTTGTTGTACGCTCCGGCCTTCTTCAGGTGATTGGATCTCTGAAATGAGGTATTATGATTACTTGCATTATTTGTGGCAGGGGCGATATCACCCCTGAAATAATAATAATGATAATAAAGGATGATATGCTGTAAAACAGAAAACACCAAGTGAAAGAGAGACGTTTTCGAATAAGCAAGATGTTAATATGCTGTAAAGACTTTAAAATGTAAATGTTACAGAACGTTAATTTAGAACACGAAATACAATCTTTTTGTAAGTGTACAAAGGATATTAGATTACTAATAGAAAATTACTGGAACAATAATAATTTGGAACTTTATACAAAGAAATGGATTTTGACACTATACGAATCGAAGTTGAAAAGGTTGCCTCTCTGTGCATTTTCCATAAATACTTTCATGGTAATTGTTCGGATGAGCTCTTCGCTATGGTACCTAGACTTTAAAAACAATTTAAGCGCAGTACTAGACTGGCTTCTAAATCTGATCAGTTTAAGTTGAGCTGGGTAGATATAGCCGTAAGTACTGTGCTAACAGTTTCTTTTCTCGCTTGTGGAACTCCCTACCGGCTCTATACAGTCTTACCTACTTTAATCTGCGAAAGTTTAAATGCAATGTCAATTGCTATCTCCTGTCCTCCGGATTACTCTTTTCTCTTCCTGCTCATTATTAATGTTTCTATTCCTAATTTTCGTAATTAATTTTGAGCTTCTTCTTCTTCTTCTTCTTCTTCTTTTCTTTTCTTCTTCTTCTTCTTCTTCTTCTTCTTCTTCTTCTTCTTCTGCAACCTCTTGTGTCTTAGTGGCTTTACTGCATTGCACGGGGTGATACCGATTAAATAATAATAATTTAAAAAATGGCCGCACAAATAAACTTCTATATTTTTAAACAATTTTTTAGAACAGTAAATATTGATCGTAAACATTTGTTCTTGGTGGCAAATTACGTCCTTAAAATAGAATGGAAAAATGTTTAACGGAATGCCACCCTCTCACCGACGAGTAGGCAGGTGAGTAAAAATACGTTACTGTTTATGTTTGTTCATAGGGCTTACCTCGAAGAAATTCTGAGCACAAACACAAGAGAAAACATCTAGATAAGAATAAGCCCAAAAGAAGGGAAATGGTTTTATTATTATTATTGCCGGTAGATTAATTTTTATCGCTGATCTGTAAATGGAAAAATGGAATTTTTATCGCTGATCTGTAAATGGAAAATGGAATTTATATTTAATAAAATATTGATAATAAAAATGGTGGCAAAGTGTAAAAATTTAACCAAAAGGATTTGTACAGGAAAATGCATTATGCTTATTTGATTCTTTCTTTTTTCTTTCTTTCTTTCTTTTCTTCCTTCCATTGTCTCTATCAATTTTTCTTTCTTTCATTTTCTTTCTTTCATTTTCTTTCTTTCTTTCTTTCCTTTTTCTTTCTTTTTTTCTTTCTTTCTTTCTTTCCTTCCATTGTCTCTATCAATTTTTCTTTCTTTCATTTTCTTTCTTTCTTTCTTTCTTTCTTTCTTTCTTTCTTTCTTTCTTTCTTTCCTTCCTTCCTTTCAAACGTCTTTCTTTTTCTTTTGTTTTTAGTCTGAATTTATTTCTGTCTATTTATCTGTCTATATGTCTTAATTTTTTATCCTGTTTCTATCTATTTATATTTTCTTTCTTTCTTTCTTTCTTTCTTTCTTTCTTTCTTTCTTTCTTTCTTTCTTTCTTTCTTTCTTTCTTTCCTTCCTTCCTTTCAAACGTCTTTCTTTTTCTTTTGTTTTTAGTCTGAATTTATTTCTGTCTATTTATCTGTCTATATGTCTTAATTTTTTATCCTGTTTCTATCTATTTATATTTTCTTTCTTTCTTTCTTTCTTTCTTTCTTTCTTTCTTTCTTTCTTTCTCCTCTCAGCCTGTTTCTGTCTACGTTCAGGATTTTTGTTTGTTTGTTTGTTTGTTTGTTTGCATCTATCTATCTATCTATCTATCTATCTATCTATCTATCTATCTATCTATCTATCTATCTATCTATCTATCTCACTCTGTTCATATCTATCTATCTATCTATCTATCTATCTATCTATCTATCTATCTATCTATCTATCTATCTATCTCATTCTATTTATATTTATCTATCTACAACACATATACGTGTGTTTATTCGCACATTTATCTATCTATAGTAATTCTTTTACTCTATTTCTTTCTCTATCTGTTTCTATCTATTTTTGTTTTCTCTTAGTTTATTTTATACATGTATCTTTCTTTATTATTTTTTTAGTCCATTTCTTTCTTTCTTTCTTTCTATCACGGTCTATCTTTTTTTATACATCAACGATGTGGCTCTCTTTCCTTTTTGTATTCAATTTATCTTTCTGCCTTTTCTTTTATTTCCCTCTCTAAACACTCTTTCTGGCATTTTCCACCCCATTTGAGTTTTTCTTGGCTTTAATTTTCTACCATGACGCTTCACAATCTTACTCTCCTCATTCACGCAGCATTTCGCTTTATGTCTTTTCCGTCGCTTCTATTTCATTTTCTGAACATTTGGAACTCAGTGAATGCTGATTACTTGTAGCCTTGTACCAGACTACCTTGGAAAATACGCAACCATATTGTCCAATCGGCTCTTCTATGTTTTGCATTAGACAACAACTCGCCTAACAATCTCTTATTACAATCGTGAGTTGGAACCTTTTTTGATAGTTCGCATTTTTGGCCTTGTGCCAGACTAAGAAAGGGAGGAAAAGAGAAACTGAAATTAATAATATTCATCCCCATCCCATGAAGACAAACGCGATGCATGTTCTTTTGTTAATGGTTTAGGACACTAGACTATCAAATTGGCTTGCGGAGGGAACTAATCATGGCGCCATGGTAGTCAGCTATAATACGCTAAGCTTATTTAAGTTGGCACACGACTACAAAATGGAGTACACTGAAAAATTGTTGCAATTGTAGAAAAAAAATCATAAAGTATTAATGAAATATAATGAAATATTTATCCGACATAAATCTTTCGATGTTTCGGCAGTTGTACACTCCAGTTTTCGTCAGGTGATACACATTGGAATTTCGAACCGAAGCCTTTATTTACTCCACGAGGGTAGATTGTTCTAGTTTCACATTTCTTTCTTTTTTTTTTTTTTAGATATTTCAGTTTCAGTTATTTCTCTTTAGTAACTCAAATCTCCAAGTTTTTATTCACCTCTGCGGTGGCCAGGTATTGAACTCACAACTCTTTCGGTCAAGTTACTGCATTACTTCTACGAACGCTTTTATCCACTGTGTCCTTGAGGATGTATATCACCTGAACAATGGCCGAAAAGTCGTGAATATGACCATAAAGATATGGAGAACAGTTCGAACAACGTAAATAGTTTAAAAAGTCAAAACTCAGTGTTGTTTTTGCATAACAATTAAAAAGAAAAATCTTTTTTAAAATTTAAAAGTAAAAACCGGAATACGAAGAAATATGAAAATAAAGAAAGAAAACATCAAAAGAGAGGGGGAGCGACAACAAAAGAAAGAAAGAAGAATAAAGAGAGAGAAAAAAGAGCGAATAAAGAAGGTGAAAAAGAAAGAGAAAGAGTGAGGAGAGAGAGAGAGAGAGAGAGAGAGAGAGAGAGAGCTGAAAAGAGGAAAGAGAAAAGCGAGTATAAAGAGGGTGGAAAAGAAAGAGAAAGAGTGAGGATAGAGAGAGTCAGAGAGAGAGAGAGAGAGAGAGAGAGAGAGAGAAAAGGCGGGAAAAGGAAAAAGAAGAGACCACAAAGAGAAGTTTGGGTTAGGGGGAAAAATAGAAGGATGGGAAGAGAGAAAAATGAGAGAATAAGAGTTATAAAGAAAAGATAAGAGAGCAAAAATGTGAGAGTGAAATGTAAAGAAAAGGGAATGAAGAGAGAGGAATACCGAGAATTAAAAAAAAGGAGAATTATTGAGGAGTAGGGAAAAGGAAAGAAAGAAAGAGGGGGAAAGAGGAGAGAGAGAGAGAGAGAGAGAGAGAGAGAAAGCAATAGAATAGAAAATAAAGAGGGAGAAAGCATTAAAAGAGAAAGAGTGAGAAATGAGAAAAAATAAAGAAGAGAAAAAAGAAAAATGGATGAAAAGGGAAGCGAGTTAAAGAGACAGAGAAGGAAAAGAAAAAGATTGAGAAAAAGAGAAAAGGGATGAATGCGAAAATGAGAAAGAAAGAGAAAGAAGGAGAAAGAAAGAAAAAAGAGAGAACTCAAACAAATCGTGTATGTGTGTGTATGTGTGTGCGCGTGCGTGCATGTGTGTGCGTGTTTGTATATGTGTGTGTTGGCTCTTCCCAGTTTTCAATTTTCGTAATTAATTTTGAGCTTCTTCTTCTTCTTCTTCTTCTTCTTCTTCTTCTTCTTCTTCTTCTTCTTCTTCTTCTTCTTCTTCTTCTTCTTCTTCTTCTTCTTTTAGTTTCGCTACCTCCTCTCTTTCTAAGTCTCTATTCATTTGATTTTTGCACTTTCTTTCTTTCCCTTACTTCATTTCTCTCTCTCTCTCTTCTTCTTCTTCTTCTTCTTCTTCTTCCTCTTCTTCTTCTTCTTCTTCTTCTTCTTCTTTATTCCTCCTGGATATCTTTCCATAAACATAAATTCCCCAAGCCTCTTCCTGTTTGTCACAGCCTTACTCATTATCAGTACGGATATTTGTGAGCGAAAGAGTCTTAGCTGTATGCACTTTAAATACAACAAATTCTCATTCATTTTTACCGTTCATTCATGGACTCTCTTTCCCAGGAGACACAATTACAATTAGGCGCTTCTCGATTGAGCGGAATTTACTGAGCTTGCGTAGCAGACAGCAAAGACACGTCCGACTCAGTGTAGGATTTACGAACTTGTGCCAGTTTTTAAAAAAATGCTTACAATAATGCATATAACAAACATCCTTACGGAGCGATGCTTGGCAAACTTCTTCTCTGTGCAGTGTGCCTTCAGGACGTGTATCGTCATGGCTCTCCTCAACTTCCTATACCTTGTAGCTCTTAGTAACGTTTACATTTTGATATACCTCCAACCTGTCTCTTCCATCATTTTTTCACACAAGCTCATCAGATAAGTGGCTCGCTGTCTCAAGTCTTACTTTTGCCTTCGATATGCCTAGTGAGTGTCAAATTCTCCAAGTTCTCTTTTCTCACTATGCGCCGAAGAAATTTCTGATTCTGAGTATAAGGGTTTTCTTTTCAATTTCCATCAAGACTTCTTCGTTGCTTACGGTTTCGGTCCATGCTATTCTCAGCATCCTTCTGTAGAACCACATTTCTGTTGCCTCCAGTCTTTTCTTCATCTGTCTAGACTTGGCAAACTAGTCTAGAAAAAAAATGTTTTTTTCATGGCTCTCCACTTTCTCCTATCCCTTGTAGCTCTCAATAAGTTCAGTGCCTCTGCCAACTTCCCTGGACCACGTTCTGTCATCCACTTGCTTAAGCCTGCCAGATATGTCGTGCATTGCTTTCCCTTGTCTTCTTTTGTCTCTATTCGACCTGTGAGTATCAGATTCTCCAGGCCCTCCTTTCCCATTACGCGTCCCAGAAATTTCAGCTGCCTCTTCCTTATGTTAAGTATAAGCTTGCTTCCTTCTTGCTTGCATCCTCTCCAAGACATCATTGTTGCTTACACGCTCGCTCTATGGTATCCTTAGCATCCTTCCGTAGAGCAACATCTCCGCTGCCTCGAGTCTCTTCTTCATCTTTAAGGAGACCGTCCAACATTCTCTGTCGTATAGGAGGACGGATATCACGTAGCAGCTCAGTACTCTTTTTTTGTCAGCAAAGAAATATTCCTGTCTCGCAGTACACTGCCCAGCGTTTGGAATGCATCCTTGGCTGTCCCAATCCGTTACACTTAGGAAGGTATATATCAGTCCAGCTTGCACTAGATAAAAACAAGGCAAACTGCGATGTAATATCAAATGTCCTATAACATCACTGTTTGCTGTACAAGATGACGAAGAGACTTAACATGATAGAGATGTGGTTTTACCGATGACTGCTAAGAATACCATGGACAGAAAAACGAGTAACGAATAATTCTTAAGAAAATTGGAAAATAATTTTTTTTCAAAAATATAAAGCGTTAAGAGATCATTTGATAAAAATCGCCTGAGGATACCATAAGGTTGAAACCAAGGTAGCGTGTTCAACTCACCTCCTGATTTTCAAAGTATATATATATATATATATATATATATATATTTGTGTATTTAGGCAGCAATCCTTCTTTCAAGCACATTTCATTAAAAACGACTGACAAGGTGCTTTTATTTAGTTTTTTACATAATTTCTCGTGCGATCTAATAAAGTTTTTCTTTTCAGAGGATAAATTATATAAAAATTGTCCGAATGTTCTTTTCCGAGCGCTTTCGGCTATACATTTAGCCATTATCAAGGATTATATTTCAACTGTTAGAATTAGAAATAGTTTGTTATGTGTATGTTTTATAAAGTGATTCATTTTTTTGTTTCAAAACACGGTCAAGATATTATGTCCATGTTCAAAGTTAATATTATTAAGTGTTGGTTTGTTTATTTTTATAAGTAAGGCTTCCATTATTTTTAGCCTTTTTTTGCAAGTGGATGATGCTATTATATTAGTGTTGTCGACAAGTATATTCCGAATAGTGTCCGGTAGGTCTCCATGAATATTTAAATGAGATCTAATTGAGCTATTGTCAGAAAGGTTTAGGGTTATATATATATATATGTGTAGGGTTATATATATATATATATATATATATATATATATATATATATATATATATATATATATATATATATATATGTGTGTGTGTGTGTGTGTGTGTGTGTGTGTGTGTGTGTGTGTAACCATTTTCGATTCTCACCGTCGAAGTGCAATTGAAATGCACGGAAACGAAGTTGCACCTTTGTAGTGAGTAAAATGGTTTTGTCTGTATGATATTAATTATAATATATATATATATATATATATATATATATATATATTATGATTATATAGTATAATTTGGAAGTAGCCTTTACTAAAAACCGAGTTTTTAAAAGTCAAGTAATGTACCGATACCATACAAAACGCGGCGAGTAATGTCAAACATATTTCTGCAGTAAACTTATGACTATTGTTACTGAGCCGGATACAGACAATAAATAAATACAAAAAGATTTGGTGAACTTACATAAAGTCGCAAGTGAAATAGGTAAAATGAAATTGTCAGCGTATTTTTTTTATATTTCTAAATAAAACATTAAGAAAAGCTTCAAGTATAAACATGCCCGCCGCAATTGTTTCAATTGAAGCAATAAATACAATTACAAACTGACACCATGTTAAATATAAAACAATAACAAAATATATGACTTGTCAAAATCTTGAAGGAATTGAATCAGCAGTGGACTAAGCGAGGGACGGTTTCAATGAAGCTTCTTTTCGTTTGATGCGCCGTGTCCCTTCAGGACATAGGTGATCATGGCTCTCTATTTCCCACTATGCCTTGTAGCTCGCAATAAGTAACTCACTATATTTCTGAAATGAGGTATTATGTACACTATTTACATTATTCGAACTATTGTCCTCGTTTTTGTCGCCATATTTATTACAACGTTTCGGCCTTTCAGTATCTGTCTATATTTCTGACATGAGGTATTATGTACACTATTTACATTATTCGGGCTATTGTCCTCGTTTTTGTCGCCATATTTATTACAAAGTTTCGGCCTTTCAGTATCTATCTATATTTCTGAGATGAAGTATTATGTACACTATTTACATTATTCGGACTATTGTGCTCATCTTTGTGCCATATTTATTACAACGTTTCGGCCCTTCAGTATATGTCTATATTTCTGAGATGAGGTATTATGTACACAATTTACATTATTCGGACAATTGTTCTCATCTTTGTCGCCATATTTATTACAACGTTTCGGCCTTTCAGTATCTGTCTATATTTCTGAGATGAGGTATTATGTATAATATTTACATTTTTCGGACTATTGTCCTCATCTTTGTCGCCATATTTATTACAACGTTTCGGCCTTTCAGTATCTGTCTATATTTCTGAGATGAGGTATTATGTATAATATTTACATTTTTCGGACTATTGTCCTCATCTTTGTCGCCATATTTATTACAACGTTTTGGCCTTTCAGTATCTGTCTATATTTCTGAGATGAGGTATTATGTACACTATTTACATTATTCGGGCTATTGTCCTCGTTTTTGTCGCCATATTTATTACAAAGTTTCGGCCTTTCAGTATCTATCTATATTTCTGAGATGAGGTATTATGTACACTATTTACATTATTCGGACAATTGTCCTCATCTTTGTCGCCATATTTATTACAACGTTTCGGCCTTTCAGTATCTGTCTATATTTCTGAGATGGGGTATTATGTATACTATTTACATTATTCGGACTATTGTCCTCATCTTTGTCATTACAACGTCATCATTGTTATTACAACGTTTCGGCCGTTGTACGCTCCGGCCTTCTTCAGTCGGTTGGAATGTCGAATGAACCCTTTATTTCGCTCACTGGGGTAACAGCAAAATTTCAATATGAGCACTGTTAAAATGTGGTTTGCTGAAGATTTATAATATCCAGAAATTCTTACACAAATGTCCTCAAGTGGATAAAGGCGTTGGTTAGATCCAATGACAGGACCCAAAGAGAATGAGTTCAATACCCGTTTAAGGCAGTGGAGAACTTGGAGAGGGGAATTAACAGGAGATAACTGATAACTGACATCCATTAAGAAACATGGCAAGTGGAACTTGAACAGTCTACCCCACTGAGCGAAATAAAGTGTTCAGTTCGAATTCCAGCCACCTGAAGAATGCCGGAGCGTAATACGGCCGAATCGTTGTAATAAATATGGCGACAAAGATGAGGACAATAGTCCGAAGAATGTAAGTTTTTTTCCTTTTGCTACTTCTCCCAGGCCATTTTCTGTAATCCACTTCCTTAAGCCAGCCAGTTATGTCATGCATTGCTTTCCCTTGTCCCTCTTTCCCTCTATTTGACCTGTGAGTATCAGATTCTCAAAGCCTTCCTTTTTCATTACGTGTCCCAGAAAATTCATCTGCCTCTTCCTTATGTTAAGTATAAGCTTCCTTCTTGTTTGCATCCTCTCCAAATCCTCATCGTTGCTCACACGCTCGGTCCATGATATCCTTAGCATCTTTCTGTAGAACCATACCTCCGTTGCCTCAAGTGTCTTCTCCAACTTTGAGGAGACCGTCCAACATTCGTTGCCGTAAAGGAGGACAGGTATTACGTAGCAGTTCAGTACTCTTTTCTTTGTTACCAACGAAACCCTCCTGTCTCGTAATACTCTGCTTAGCTTTTGGAATGCGACTTTGCCCATCCCAATGCGTCTTCGGATCCCAGCGTCGCACTTGCCGTCCTCTGTCAAAACCCTTCCCTGCTATTTAACTTTCCGCATCTGCTTGGTTTTAGTGTCCCCGACCTGCAAATCGCATTTCGGGCTCATCATTTTACTGATGACCATGAATTCTCTCTTGTAGTTTATGCTTAGTCCCTTCTTCTCGCTCTCCTTCGCTACGTTCTGCAATCATGTCTTGCTAGTGCTCATGTTGCAAATGTTCTGTTGTTATTATTATTGAATATTTTTTACCAGAGCTTATATTGCAATTTTTTATGTTATTATTCATTGCTTTTCTCTAGCACTCCTTATTACTGGTTCCCATGTTGTATTTATTTCTATGCTTTGTCGGCTCAGGAGATTTTTGTGGCCTAGCATATGTGTTGATTCCTTAAGTTTTCGTATTTTCCAGTGATGTTCTCTGTCTATTATTTCACCCTCATCCCACAGGGGACGGTGATCTCCCTTCTCTCTCCATCAGTTACGCCTGATTTTTCTATTCCCCCCCCCCCCCCGTGAAATACAATTGACTCAGCAGTGGGTTATGTGAGAGACGCTTTGAATTACACATTGGAGTCAAATTCAAAATTTCGTCGGTAGATGAGCTCCGTTAAACAAAATTTGTTTTTTTAAAAATCTTCAGTTTCTGTAGATGTTCAGAGTTTTGAGATTTGGAGTTTTGCTCTTTTCGAAGATTTTCTCTTTTAGGAGATTTTCGGTAGTTTTTTAGTTTGAAGTTTTCGATTTTCAGGGATATTTGGTTTGGAAAATTTCTGCTTTTTTGTGATTTTCGGTTTTGGGAATTTGGAGATTTACAGTTTTTGAACGTAACTGGTTTTTGGAGGGTTTTGCCTTTCGGAGATGTTCCTAATTGGAAGAATTTTGTGGAGGGATGTTCGGTTATCGGAGATTTTTGGTTTTCGAAGGTACTCAGTTTCGGGAGATGTTCGGTTATCGGAGATTTTCGGATTTTGAAGGTACTCAGTTTCGGGAGATGTTCGGTTATCGGAGATTTTCGGTTTTTGAAGGTACTCAGTTTCGGGAGATGTTCGGTTATAGGAGATTTTCGGTCCTTGAAGATACTTAGTGTCGGGGGATGTTCGGTTATCGGAGATTTTCGGATTTTGAAGATACCCAGTTTCCGAGGGATGTTCGGGTATCGGAGATTTTCGGTCCTTGAAGATACTCAGTGTCGGGGGATGTTCGGGTATCGGAGATTTTCGGTTTTTGAAGATACCCAGTTTCAGTGGATGTTCGGTTATCGGAGATTTTCAGTTTTTCGGAGATTTTCGATTTTCGGTTTCAAATTTCGGCTGAGAGAATATGAACAGCTGATTAATGCTTTTGCCAAAAACTGTACTTCTCAAATATCAATTTATTATTTAATAATATGTAGTCTCTCAGGTCATAAATACTTTTTCAGAGTCCTATTATTTATAATGCGATTAATCCCCTTGGGAGGAATGAAAACTTTATGAGTGACATTAAGAATGACTCATAAATACTATAAAAGCATATGAACTCTGGGTGTGTCGCCTGCGACTTGAAAATGCATTTATTTTTACTGTCCGACTCCTGGGATGATTATAATTTGTAAACTATCACAATTTATGTGCATAAATAATTCATATAATATAATAGGTCTATACTGTTTGAAATTCTTGCTTTAATTTCTGCCTATTAATAATCTTTTTTCTGTTTAATTTTTTACACACTGCAATAATAAGATAACTAACGATATATGTATATATATATTTTTTCTCATTTGTACATATATATATATATATATATATATATATATATATATATATATATATATATATATATATATATAGGTACAAATGAGAGAAAGAACAGATGGGGTAAAAAAATTCACACTTTGTAGCATTTTGTTTTAAACGTGCTCAATACAAAGTAAAGCAAAATATTATTGTAATATTTTTATTGTAATAAATTATAATAAAAACATTTTACATCGCTGCACAAAACGTTCATGTTTCAGTATTAAGATGGTTCTTCTTCAGGGGATGGTAGATGACTCATGATAAAAACGATTTATTCGGGAAATTTATGCCCCACCTTAACTTACGAAAAGAGGCAAAGATTTGTTTTTTTTTAATTTCCCTAATAAATCATTTTCATCATTAGTCATCTACCATCGCCTGAAGAGGTACTATCTTAGTTCCGAATTATGAAATTTTTGTGTAGCGATGTGAAATATTTTTATTTTAATTTGTTATAAAAAATATTATTATGATATATATATATATATATATATATATATATATATATATATATATATATATATATATATATAAGCAATGAAAGTTTGTTAATCCGTATGGATAATCCCAAGGAGGATGTAATCCAGAGAGCTCAATGTGAAATCGGAGCAAATATTAATATTATGTATGATATACATATATATATATATATATATATATATATATATATATATATATATATATATATATATATATATATATGTTTATATAATAATTATATATATATTATATATAATATATATATAATATATATTATATATAATATAATACACACATATATATATATATATATATATATATATATATATATATATGTGCAAATATGTAGAAAAATAGGAAAGAACACGTTAGGTAAATAATCCGGGGTTCTTTAATATTTTTGTTTTTATTTTTAAAAAACAGTGCTTCATACAGAAGTAGAGCTTAAATTATATTTATTTAAAAAAAAAAATATGATTCCTTCGCTACATAAGAGTTCACATGTTTCAAAAACATGAGCCAAAAATCTCAATATAATTATTGAAATTAAATTGAATTAAAGTATCAAACCATGTTTCATTCATTCATTGAATTAAAGTATCAAACCATGTTTCATTCTCAAGCGAAAATTTAGGTATAACCAATCTTGAAATTTACACATGTTTATAAGCATGTTCATTCGCAAAATTAATTACTATGGAAACGGCTGGAGCGACCATTTTGATAAGAGTTAAATTGTATCCACATATCAGTCACCTTCGGAAAGATGTCAAAAGAAAGAAAGAGGGCCAGGGTGTCCATGCCAAAGCGAATGATGGGATTCATGTACGCACATCATCTGGTCAGTCACAGTGACAGATGGCACCATACTACATCGTTAAGTGTCTAAAGAATTTTATTCTATTTATTTATTTGATTGCTTTTTATTTATTTATTTATTATTATTTTTCTAAAGGGCTGTTTCGTACGTAAACGCGTCGCACTGAACTACAATTTGTTTTTTTGACGACTTCATAAAGTCTTTTTCTATCTTATGATTGGGGTAAGCTTTTAAACCTTATATTAGACTATGAAATTTAATTTTTTTCTTGTTTTTATGCTAATTATTTAATGCGATTATTTGTTGTTGTCGGCAAAAAGCCGTTAACTCATGTCTATGGTTTAATAAATTTATACTGATACTGTACTGACATGTGGATACAAATTAACTCTTATGCCCCTTATCAAGATGGTCGCTCTAGCCGTTTCCATAGTAATTAATTTTGCGAACGAACATGCTTATAAAGATGCGTAAATTTCATGATTGGTTATTCCTAAATTGTCGCTTGAGGATGAAACAGGGTTTGATACTTTAATTCAATTTAATTTCAGTAATTATATTGAGGTTTTTGGCGCTTGTTTTTGAAACATGAGAACTCTTATGTAGCGAAGTAATCATATTTTTAATATATATATATATATATATATATATATATATATATATATATATATATATATATATATATATATAATCATTTCACGCAAAGCAAGGCAATAAACCTACTAAGTCGCAGGGGATTACTGAGTGATAACAAATCAGAAAAAGAAAACGTTATTAAGGAGAGAAAACATTAAAAGAACAGGAACTAAGAATACAGAAGATAACGAATAACATTGAATTTAAATTCTAAACCAGACTGATAAGCTTGAAACCGGAAGAGGGGAGTTCCACAAGCGAGAAGTGCTGTTACATTTACCCATTTAAACTCTAAAATGATGAGACCTTGTCGCAAATAAAGTACTACGCTGAAGTCTAGGTACCATAGAGGAAAGTTCATAAGGACAATTACCACGAAATTATTTAAAGAAACGCCAAAATGTACATTGTACATTTAATACATTTATTTCGTTCGTCATACGTGCATTAATCCTTGATCACTGAAAACCTTTCAAAACATTTATATAGTAAAATCGTTTATAAAATATTTATATAGTAAAATTATAATAAGTACGTTTACATTCAATAATGTAACACCGTATCCTCACCCCACCAGACCCACGCACTCCACAATACCGGTCGTTGGTCGGGTATGGTCCAGTATTACAGGTTAAACAAAAGTCTCCGGTTGCCAATTTCATTTCGAAGCCACCCTCCAGGAACGTTGTGATTGTTTTGATGTGGAGAGTGGTCATCAGATCGTAGAAATTCGGAAGCTCTCCGTTAGTTCCCCTGCGACTTCGTCGGGTGAGAATCGAGTTAACAGAAAAAAATAAATATAATCAAGTCTATTCGATTTTGAAAGGATAAAAGTTTTTTTTTTATATATATATGTATAAAAGCAAACACACACAAAAAATAATAATTCATGTTCCACAAATTTGAATGTTTCTTGTATGTGAACAATAATCAGCAAACACATATACTTCGAATAATTTCGGTAAAGGAGAGATGTGGCCTTCGTTTTAATCCTTTTAGGTCTGTACTTAGCACAACTACAACAACCTTCGATGTGCCCGCTCTCAGTAGTAGTAATATTAGTAGTAGTATTAGTAGCAGCAGGAGTAGGGGTACTTAGATGTCAACAGCAGTATTTCGCTCCAAACCCTCAGCTTCAACAACACACAGCAAGTTGGGTTCCCTTTTCAATCTCTGACGTCTATCCACTACATTCGAAGACAGACTAACCCAAAAACTCTCTTCCTCCGGTTGGCTCGCCTCTTTATAAAGAGAACCAGTCTCCGTGTCCCAGACTGGTGACGTGTATGTTTTTTTTTTGGTGCGAACGTACTGACATACTACTAAAGTACAACTTCACTCCTCCGAGCATAAACAATTTACTTTTTCATCGATTGGTTTCCAAGGTTCACAACAAGACGCTATTGTTTATCACCCCGCTATTAATTATTCTGCCGCTCTTTGTAAACTACAGTGAGTCCTGTTTCAAAAATAAATTCTATATCGAAACATCATTAATTTTAAATTCGATTCTGATAGTGTCAAAATCCATTTCTTTGTTTAAAAGTTCCAAATTATTATTGTTCCAGTAATTTTCTATTAGTAATCTGATATTCTTTGTACACTTACAAAAAGATTGTATTTCGTGTTCTAAATTAACTTTCTGTAACATTTACAGTTCAAAGTCTTTACAGCATATTAACATCTTGCTTATTCGAAAACGTCTTTCTTTCACTCGGTGTTTTCTGTTTTACAGCATATCCTCCTTTATTATCATTATTATTATTTCAGGGGTGATATCGCCCCTGCCACAATAATCCTCAGTCTGTTTGTAATGCTTGTCTTGAGGACGTACGGGCAGTGGAAAGTGACAACAGTGACCGGGGTTCAATTTTCGTCCTAATTCACTAATTCCCACTAGAAAGTTTTGAATCTACTTCTCATTTGGCTATATTTTAATTTTTTATTGGAATCCCCCAAGTAAAGCAGTAATGACGCTAAAACGCAAAGGTTTACAGGGTGTGGAAGAATTAGGAACAGAAACATTAATGATGAGCAGAAAGAGAAGAAAGTAATCAGGTAGACAGTAAATAGTGATTGACATTACATTTAAATCTTTGTAGAAAAGAATGGAACCAGAAGCGAGAGAAGAAACTGTTAGCATAGAATTTACGACTACATCTAGCCAAGTCAACTGTAAATTGATGAGATCTCGATGTCAGTCTAGTGCTGTGATTTAACTCAAAACTCTAGGTATAATTGCGAAGATCTCTTTCGAACAATTACCATGAAAGAATAGAAAGAGCAATCTTCTATATCATCATAACTGGATATCATCGTTGATGGTGAATATCTTTGTTTAAATGTCCGCATAACCACTCTGAAGATGGCTCATGTGAGCCGAAAGCTTAGATCAAGGAACAGCGTAATAAAAAATATCCAAATGTTGGACAATCTTTGTATTTGTTTTCACCGGAAATGAAAGCGGATATATGGAGTTTAGAACAGCTCATGATCAAACATAATAGACATTCATATATATATATATATATATATATATATATATATATATATATATATATATATATATAAACTTGAACATAGAAGTCAACACTTAGAGGCGACAGTCTGTTTCATGCTAGGTGCAATCGTCAGGCCACGAGTGCTGTTATTTTTCTCGGCTATTTATATATACGGGTCAGTGGTGCATTGTGGGTAGTCTAATTTGGCGGTTATTTTACCCGAAGTCGTTTATTTATTTGGGTTAAATTATTTTGCTTGTTTTTATTTATTTTTATTTTTTAATTTTATTTATATATTTTTTTATTTCTTATCTTATATATTTATTTATTTTAATTTTAATCGGTGTTTTTAATTTGTAGTAAAAAATTTGTTTCATTATAGGAGGCGGGTGGTTGGAAGATGTGTGTATATAGAGTGGTTTATCATTGGGTTTTCTGTATGGTTTATACGTGCCTTTTCTTAGGTTGAAGGTAACATCTAGAAAGACGCGATATTTGACACTACAATGGGAAGCTTTGACGGTGCGTGGACATGCAAAATCATAGGTAATTACTAACTACACGAAATACGCAAAATAATATATAGAAATGACACAGGACTCTACAGGGACGACGGTCTCATAATATTAAGAAACTGTAACAAACAAAACAGACAAAACTAGAAAATCAATAGTAAAGATTTTCAAAAATAACGAATTCGACATAGATATAAAAACTAACCTAAACGAAGTAGATTTTCTAGATGTTACCTTCAACCTAAGAAAAGGCACGTATAATCCATACAGAAAATCCAATGATAAACCACTCTATACACACATCTTCCAACCACCCGCCTTCTATAATCAAACAGATACCAAATCCATTAACCGCAGGCTGTCCGACAATTCCTCCAATGAATCCATGTTTAACAAAGCTAAGAAAGACTACGAAACAGCCCTAAAAGATAGTGGATTCCCAGCAACACTCACATACTCACCACAGAACACAAAAAAAGGCCAACAGGAAAAGAAATATCATATGGTTCAACCCACCGTACAGCAGAAACGTAAAAACAAACTTTTTTAAAAATTCTTCAAACTATTACACAAACATTTCCCGGAATCAAGCACCTACACAAAATATTCAACAAAAACACAGTAAAAATCAGCTACAGTTGCACCGAGAACATGGCACAAATAATAAAAAAGCACAAAAGGAAAATTATCAACAAACCACACGAACAAATTAAACCCACGTGCAACTGCAGAATAAAGGACGAATGTCCCTTAAATGGTAATTGTTTACAAAACAACGCAATATACCAAGCCACGATAAAATCACCAGATAATGAAGAAAACGTATACATAGGAGTAACTGAAGGACCCTGGAAACAAAGAAATTATGCACACAAAACATCTTTCATAAATATTAAATATGCCAACAGCACAATGCTTTCTAAGTATATCTGGGAAATTAAAAACAAAACGCAAATCACACCAAAAATATCTTGGAAAATAAGGAAAAGATCATCAGCATACAACAACCTATCAAAAACTTGTAAACTTATCTTGGAGGAAAAAATAGCCATCATTACCTTCCCAGACCAAAATAAATTATTAAATAAAAGATTTGAGCTCATTTCAAAATGCAGACATGAAAACAAATTTTTATTACGTCATATAAAAATCGAAAACGGAAAAAATAAAATAAAAAAATAAAATTAAATAAATAAATAAATAAACAAAATGAAAATAAAATAAGCAAAATAAATTAACCCAAACAAATCACCAAATGACACCTGTTAGAATAGACGAAATAGAATAAAAAATTAGAAACAAAATCAATGAACCCAAATAAATAAAGTAAATAAAAACAAATTAGCAAACCATTATGACCAAAATATTAGTTCGACTATAAAAATCAAACCAAAAATCGGACGAAAAAAAATAGCTATAACTGTTATATAACTATAAAAGAAAATTACGACATTACTTAAAAATCGAAAACTGAAAAGAGAAAATACACAGTATAACAAATAAATAATAACAAGTAAAATAAATTGATCTAAATTCATCCAAATAAATAAATAAACTAACAAACCGATCCCAAAACAAAACTATTAAATAAGCGATATAAACAAATTTTTACTACGTTAATAAAAACACCGATTAAAATAAAAATAAATAAATAAATAAATATATAAGATAAGAAATAAAAATAAAAAGATATAAATAAAATTAAAAAATAAAAACAAATAAAAACAAGCAAAATAATTTAACCCAAATAAATAAACGACTTCGGGTAAAATAACCGCCAAAATAGACTACCACAATACACCACTGACACGTATATATAAATAGCCGAGAAAAATAACAGCACTCCTGACGATTGCATATAACATGAAACAGACTGTCGCCTCTAAGTGTTGAATTCTATGTTCACTTTTATATTTACACACGCACTATCTTTGATATTGAGTACTTTATCCCATAAATATAGCACACCTTAAGACTATATTTCTTCATATATATATATATATATATATATATATATATATATATATATATATATATATATATATATATATATATATATATAATCTTCTTGGTGTAACAGCATTATCTAACAAACCATTAAACTAATTGAGTTTCTTTTTTCCATGTTTTCAGATAAGACGTTTAGCCATCTTGACACCATTTGCTGTAAGAATCATTGAAAACCCTCTGTGTTATTCAGCTAGAAATAGAACAGGTTAAAATGGATTTGTGTCAGACCCACTGTCTTCTCAACTGAGCAATGGTGACAGGAAGAAACATTACTGAGTCCGTCCGTAATGGTACGTACATTTATAATCTGGCTTCCATCTTCAAAGTTCATTCAAGAACCATCAAGGGATGGGTGAATACTTTTTAAAAAGACGGAGAATAGAGAGGAAGACAGAATCAGGAGGTCACAACAGTAAGATGGATCATCATTTCAACTTTGACCTAAAGAAATCAATTAGAAAATATTCAACTCAACCCATAAGATGTTTGTTACGTAAGAGAGAAGTTCCAGCTATGACAGTCCAAAGATCAGTGTAAAAAGACTTGAAAATGAAATCGTACGCGACAGAAAGTTACAGGGTTAGAGAGTTAGAGAGGCGAAGATCATCTTGAATATGTTGGAAAATGATCTTGGAATATATATATATATATATATATATATATATATATATATATATATATATATATATATATATATTTGAACTTAATTTCAATTCCGGTCCTTAGCACTGATTAATTAATGATGAACATGTCATTTTAGTTTATGATCGATTTCATCACGATACTTCTGCTATGCTTGGAGAGCAATTATACAAAATATTACTCAAAATAGAGTCGAATAGTGTTATAAAACCTCGGAGAATTCCAGTAAGATATGTTTAATCACTTCTAAGATACCGCTGTTCAGAGCTTAATCAAACAATTTTGGTGTTACACCAGGTATGATGAGCTGTGAAACAGCGAAACAGTCTGTCTGTGGATGACAATATATATATATATATATATATATATATATATATATATATATATATATATATATAAGGTGTATTTAGGCTCCAATAATTCTTTTAAAAATGTTTTGTCGAATAATATCGACAAGTTCTCTATACAATTTGTTAGTAACTTTTTAAAATATCCAAATTAGTTGTTTTCGATAATCAGTAAATTTAACAAAATTCATTTTTATTTTAGTTACTTAAACATACAAAATCTTTGAAGACGAATTTTGCATTTATCTTCCCTTAACCCAACTCTCCCAGTTTTTCTTAATCTCTGCTATAGCCAGGTATTGAACTCACAACACTTTAGGTCAAGTCACTGGATTCAACCAACGCTTTTATCCACTGGGAAAGATTAGTGAACTGGAACAAGAAGAAGCCTATAGTTACCTAGAAATTATCGAAGGAGATTGAGTGTAGCATACACAAATGATTGTGAAAGTAAGAGAAGAATACTAAAGGCGTATGTGTCTGGTAGTGGATACCGAGCTGAATTAAAAATAAACAGAATATCAGCCATATACACCTTCGCTCTCTCCGTGGTACAATACAGTTTCAACATTCTTAACTGGACCATAGCTGACATTAAGCGAATGGACGCCAAAACGAGAAAGCTTCTCGCTTCCCACCGCAGGTGTTATTCCACGACTGATGTTGATCCTCTGTATGTGAATTGATCCGGAGGAAGCAGAGGATTAGTTCAACTAGAACTTTCTCACAAAACTACAACAATCGTCCTTCAAAGAAAAGACTGGATGATGTCCTGTGCCAAAGTAGATGAAATAAGTAAGAAACATTATTCAGTAATAAAGGAAGCCAACAAGTTCAAAATGAAGTTTCAAATTGGTGAAGAAATATAATATATCTACTGCAGCTGCAAAAAAACTTAAAAAGGATGCAAAGACAAAAGCAGTTGACCACATGCAGAAACGATGACAGGTTAAACCTCTTCACGGTCAGTACTCTGCCCGTACCAAAAAGGCTGATGTAGACAAACCCCGTACCCATTAGTGGCTATGTAGTGTAGGGCTAAAAGCTGTAACCGAATGTTTTAGTCTTGCCGAGCAGCATCAATGCTTGCTAACTAGAAATTACTAAACACAAGCACTGAAAAATTATGTTAGCCCAAAATGCAGCTTCTATGATAAATATTCAGAAGCAATTGATCATGTGGTATCGGGTTTCACGGTCTTGGCACACATTGAATATAAAACCCGGTATGACAGAGTGGGTTAATATCTGTACTGGAAAATCTGTAACTTTTACGCAAAGGAAACTGCAAGGAATTGGTATGAAAACCACCCAGACACAATTCCAGATATATGCCCTGTAACAATTTTATGGGACTTCACAATACACACAGACAGAACAATCAAAGCTAATCGCCCAGATATTGTGATCAGACCGCAAAAACAAAATGTGCCTTCTTATTGGCATGGCGGTCCCTACAGACAGTAATGTATCTTTGAAGATATATAAAAAGGATCAAAATACAAGGACCTTAAAATCAAAATCTCAAAAATTTGGCACATGGGGACATCAACAACTCCAGTAGACCCATTGGAGTGATTCCTGGTAGATCATGCCTTAAAAGCATACAAAAAATTGTACGTAGACCTTACGTAGGGCTTTACTTATGTAAAATATGTGTGATGTTTTAGTGGCTTTTTTTTGCGGGGGGGGGGGTCTCAAAAAATGCTCAGTCGAAAATATCATGATGCCATTTCTGACCTTAGGTCTCTGGTTGGGAGCCGGAAAGAAATGACCTTACACCAGAAATCAAAGGAAATAAAATATAATAATATCATTATTATTATTTTTCGAATTTCTTCTAACGGCCTACTGTACTTATCTCCCTATCTATTTCTCTCTCTCTCTCTCTCTCATTCTCTCTTTCTGTTTGTGTGTGTGTGTATGTGTGTGTGTGTGTGTGTGTGTGTGTGTGTGTGTGTGTGTGTATGTGTGTGTGGTATTTTAGTGTAAAAAAGAGAGAATGTCTGCATATCGTCATGAAAGGGATTGATTCATAAACAGAACAGATGAGCGAACGCAAACTGAATGCCGCACATCCGCCAATATGCACCTAATTATTTACAAACTCATCAAACTTAAATTGCGCATGCGTGTAAACCTGTGACTTGGATATTCACTTGCAGCGGAATTTTTTTTTTTTTTCCTCCATTTTTATTTCTTGAGAAATTGAAAACAGAAACAAGAAAACTAAAAGTATAATAAGCAGACGATCGGAGACGGGTGCCGTAAGGTGATACTTAGAACCAGTGGCGCCACACTTATCTTTGTCTAAACAGTTTATAAAACAGCAGTTTTGAAAGCGAATTCCCGTGAAGAAGCCCAGTTGG
>OZ038489.1:95681974-95761974 GCA_964036315.1 Acanthosepion esculentum | reverse complement strand
TATATATATATATATATATATATATATATATATATATAGGGGTTGGACAAAATAATTGAAACAATTGTTAAATTCAAAGAAAATTTATTTAATATGGAATTGGTCCTCCTTTAGCCTCACATACAGTTTTAATAGGTCTAGGAATGGAAACATACAGCTTCCTGACTTCATCCAGAGGAATTTTCAGCCATTCTTCCATTAACACCTGCTCCAGCTCTTTAAGACACGACGATGGAGGACAGCGGCTCCTAACTTGTCGCTCCGAAATGCACCACAAATGTTTAATAATATTGATATCTGGAGATTGGGGAGGCCACTCCATGTGTTCTAGCTCACTTTCATGCTGTTCATACCAATTCTTAACCACTCAAGCGGTATGTATTGGAGCATTATCCTCTTGGAAGATGCAATCACCATCAGGGAATAAAGTCTGGGCCATTGGTTGAACATGATCTCCCAAAATGTTCCGGTAATCTTTGCTGTTGATTCTACCACGCAGTGCAACTATTGGACCAAGACATTTCCATCATATAGCGGCCCAAACTATCACTGATCCACCTCCATGCTTCACTGTTGGAAGAATGCAGTCAGGGTTGTAAGTTTCTTTGGGCTGCCTTCACACATAAACTTGCGCTGTAGTTGGGAAAAGAGAAAGACTGGACTCGTCTGAGAATATGACTGGCTTCCATTGGTCTGCAGACCAGGCATTGTGATCTCTGCACCACTTCAACCACTGCTGAATGTTGCGACTGGAGAGAAGAGATTACCTTACGACGGCTCTTCCATGATATACAGCCTTATGGAGCTCACGACGAACAGTTTTAGTAGAAACTGGACTATTCAGATGATTATTCAACTCAGCAGTCACTTTGGCCGCAGTAGTTCGATGATTTTTCGCCACATTGTGTTTCAATGCACGTCGGTTCCTCTCAGTAAGTTTGCAAGTCCGGCCCGAATTGCTATGCTTCCTAGAGGTTTTACCCTGTTTCTTGAATGCGCCATAGTTCTTGATATGGTAGCTCTTGAAAAACCAAACAGTTTAGCAACCTTAGTGATCGAGGCTCCTGCCATGCGAGCTCCAACAATTTGACCATTTTCGAACTCGGAGAGGTCACACATTTAGCTTAAATCTTACTAAATTCTTAAAATAAATAAGCCAAAGACAGTAAATTAGATAAACGTATTTACAATAGATATAACCTGCAATTACGAAGTTTTAGTTAAAGTTCTTAATATAATAGGTCTTTGAAATATGGGAGTGGAATTTGCACCTGTTCCAATTATTTTGTCCAACACCTGTATATATATATATATATATATATATATATATATCTATATATATATATATATATATATATATATATATATATAGGCCTGTGAATGTCGTTAATACTGTTTATTATAAACAGATCATTTACTTAAATATTTGTATCAATAAAAATAACGTATAAACATAAAAAAGTCTTAAAATAATTTTCGGACTTTGTCCATTCAAATTATATATATATATATATATATATATATATATATATATATATATATATATATATATATATCAGGTCATCCCATATGTTCTGTCAGAATTTTGAATAAAGAAAACAAGTAACCAAATATTACATTTAATTACAGATTCAATCAACAATGTATTTTTCCTGATTATCTATGATTTCCTTCCATCTATTAACAAGCTTACTAATTCCATTATTGTAAAATTCTTTTGGCTTTGATTCGAAGAACTCACAAATGTCAGTTTTGAACCTCTTCCTGTGTTACAAAAGTCGTTTCTTCTAAATGATTCTGTAAGCTACGAAACAAATGGTAGTCTGAAGAAGCAAGGCCGGGAGAATAAGGTGGATGAGGAATTTTCTCCCAACCAAGTTCTTCGATGTTTTGTGGCGTGACTCTTGCTGTGTGGTCGCGCATTGTCCTGATGAAACATCACCCGTTTTCGATTCACTAGAGCAGGTCTTTTTTTCCTCAAAGCTTGGTTCAAACGCTCTCAGTGCTGACAGTATATTTGAGCATTAATTGTTGCATTAGGTGGTAAGAATTCAAAGTGGATTATTCCTTGGCAATCCCACCAGATTGAAAGAAGAACCTTTTACCAAGCCACTGTCTACGACGCTTAACATTCCGCTAAATGATCCATTTTTCGTCGCCAGTCACAAGTCTATCCAAAAAAGGTGAAACAAGTTGGTGAGAATGGAGAGAGGAGCAGATGTCAACTCGGGATTTGAGGTTGTTTTCAGACAATTCATGAGGCACCCATTTTCCAAGTTTAGGAACTTTTCCAAGTTGTTGAAGATGACGATGAACAGTTGTATGGTTTGAACTGAGAACCACTGTCAATTCTTCAACTGATAGAGCAGGATTTTTTTTAAGGGCTGCTTCAATAAGCTTTTCATCAAACTCAACTGGACGTCCGGTTCGATCTTCATCTTCAATGAACATTCGAAATTCTGGTTAAAAATTTTTTTTTTTTTTTGTGTCAACGGGGAACCATAAATTAATACACCAAATTTTAGCATTTTTTTGCGGTGAAAAACATTAATTTGGAAATTCTTGCAAAAATCAAATAATTGCCGGCTTCTAATTAAACTTTCAGGAATTATTCACAAATGAATTAAATTATTTTGGAAATGTTTTATTTTTGGAAATCTTGGACAAATATTTTTCTTTTAAATCTGTTAAGCCACACCTATTTAACTTTTCGAGAAAAAAAACTTTTGTAGCGCTAATTGTTTATATTAGTTATAAGCACAACTCATTGGAGAATTTAAATCATCATTTTTTGTGAAGTAAAAACAGATATAGAAAGATATATTATGAGTACTTAATCATTTTTCAACGAATAATGAATTTTTACAAAATGTATTTTCATTTGTCAAAAGATTTAATTAGAATAGAGAATTTTTAAAAATCAAAATTTCATAAATTTTAAATCTTTAAAAATTCTGTATTAATTTGTCACAGTTAGGTTATATTGTTATGAAGTAAAAACTATGGTCACTAATCATAAATGAAAAGCTTACTATAATTCAGCGACATACAATAATTTAAATATAATTTTTAATATTTTTGTGTGTGTATAAATGTGCCAAGTTTTGAAAAAAACGGGAGCCCATCATTGTCAAAAATAAGATCGGTAACTATAAGCCAACGTACCTAAAAAAAATTTTTTTTTTTAAATTTTAAGATTTTCCTAAATTTTCAAGAATATTGGATCATTAAAAAATTATATAAAAATGGCATACATATTGTATTCAAGTAATTATTACAGTTAATTGCCCTTTACTTAAAAACGTCAGGTTATAAAAAAATGTGTCAACACTGCATAAATACACTGATCTCTGTGTTATAAAAAAAGGTTTCTCTGTGAGATTTTAAACTAAAAGTATGTAACATTTATTTCAAATAAGATTAATTAAACTTTAAATCATCTAATCTTCATCAACTAAAATTTCAGAAAAATATATTTTAGAAAGAATTTTGATGAAGAGAATCTTATTGTAATGACGGATTTGCCAAGATGGCTGACTTTTTAGCGATAATAAAGACTTTAAAAGGCAATTCCAATCAATTTAATTTAGTTTTGAAATACAGCAAAGTATTTTGACTTTTTGGAAATGTTAATCTATTAGCTTAAAATTAAAACAAAAATAAAAGTTTCAAGAAAGATTTTTCATTTTTAAAAATGCATTTTAAAACTTAGGTCTCGCTTTTCTTTGGAGGTCCCCAATATTGGTTGGTTTCTTGTTTCTTATAACACTTTTGCAGTTTGAAGTATACTATTCTTTACTTTACCACAACCGTTGTAAACACTCAAAAAATTTTGGATTTCTTTAAACAAAATTTGACATCCTGCGGGTGTCCTTCTGGGCACATATATATATATATATATATATATATATATATATATATATATATATATATATATATATATATATATATAATATTCAGTCGTAAAATAAGCGAGCTATACAAGATTGAGAGGGAGAAAGAGAGACAGAGAAAGAGAGACAGAGACAGAGAAAGAGACAGAGACAACATTCGGATATATAGAAAATTCGGACAGTTTTTACACATGTTATGTCCGGAAATGAAATCACTTATACGAATATAAGAAAATTGAATAAAAAACTTAATCGCACCAACTTGTCAGTCAGCTTTAATGAAACCTGTATAAAAGAAGGATTTCTGCCCAAAGACACAATTATCTATCTATCTATCTATCTATCTATCTATCTATCTATATATATATATATATATATATATATATATATATATATATATATATAGAGAGAGAGAGAGAGAGATAGATAGATAGATAGATGGGTAGATATATAACAACAAAAAAACGAAAAAATACTGGTAAAACCTGCAATTGCGACTCCATCAACGCAAAACCTTCCAAGTGACAATGGAAAAGAAAAAGGCAAAACTAAGAACCAATAAATAAAAACGATAGAAAAACCACAAAAAATGTAAAGGATACATGAATTGGAAAGAAAACAACAAAACATAGAGACCTAACTATGGGATAATACACGAACACGCATATATATATATATATATATATATATATATATATATATATATATATATATATATATATATTTAAAAGAAATTCCTCAGCATCTTGCAACCACGTTTTCCATCTCGGCAGAAACCGTGCAAAAATATTATAATATGTATATTTATTAATATCTATATCTATATCTATATCTATATATATATATATATATATATATATATATATATATATATATATATATATATATATATGAAGAAATATAGTTTTATGGTGTGCTATATTTATAGGATAAAGTGCTCAATATCAGAGATAGAGCATATGAAAATATAAATATAAAAGTGAACATTGAAGTCAACACTCAGAAGCGACAGGCTGTTTCATGCTGGACGCAATCGTCAGGCGGCCTGACGATTGCGTCCAGCATGAAACAGCATGTCGCCTCTGAGTGTTGACTTCAATGTTCAATTTAATATATATATATATATATATATATATATATATATATATATATATATATATATTAATGTGGACATTGAATTCTACACCTAGAGGGAACTGTCCGTTTCAGGCTAAACACAGTCAATGGCCTGACGATTGCGTTTAGCTTGAAACAAACTGTCTCCTCTGAGAGTTGACTTCAATGATCATTTTTATATTTATACTTACATACATTCTATCTATCTATCTATCTATCAATATATATATATATATATATATATATATATATATATATATATATATATATAGATAGATAGATAGATAGATAGATAGATAACTGAGTATTAAGGCAGCAATCCCTCTTTTATACAAAACTTCAAGGCGGTGTGATTAAGTTTTTATTCAATTTTTCTTGTGTTCGTATAAGTGATTTCATTTCCGGACATAACATTTTAAAAAACTGCCCATATGCTCTCTCTCTCTCTCTCTCTCTCTCTCTCTCTCTCTCTCTCTCTCTCTCAAGCTTGTATCGCTAGTTCACGAATGATTAATATATATATGTATATGAATTCGACGTATGAGGGCCAAGCAGATCAGTTCCTAGGAAACTGACAGCTCGACACCAGCACATGAGATTTGATTATAGTGGTGAAGGTTTTGTGCAGAACCATCCACACTTTTTGAAGGCCGAATACAGAGACTTGGTGCACTACGACACACCGCAGGGTTTAAATTCAGAGTTGTCCTTCTCCTAGACCAGTTGCCATCCAAGGCTGTAGAACCCTGTCTGCCTTGATATTTACCCATAGCTGGAGGCACAAGAAGAGGATTCACACCTTTCCCAAGGGTATTAGCACGTAAATGAATGTAATTGATTCGACTGGAATTTCCATTACTCTACTGTGCCTCCAATATATATATATATATATATATATATATATATATATATATATATATATATATATATATATATATATGTACCTAAGTTTGGGGTGCGACTTAAGTATATATACTGGGACTCATTGGAGGAACGCTAATTTCCACGCAGATTCACCGCACACATTTAAAATTGGACTAAAATAATATTGGGGTCTAAATACAGAAAATAATGTGTAGGTAGGAGCCATTTTAAATACAAAAAAATAACATAAGAGAAAAATAACTGAAGCAAGTTTAAAGTTTAAAAGAAGAACGCTTGTTGGAGAAGAAATATACGTTGAAACGATTAAATGTGATAATCGATATCTAACCTACAATATAGTATGTGGAATTGAAAAAGAATAATATATTTTTTCAGGATTAAAATATTTTATGAGAAACTTCTTTCTGTGACTACAGTCTAACATAAGATCATTACGCTTATTAAGCAGGTTTAAATTGTTAATATTTTTGAGGATGAATCTTTTTTTCCAGCAAACACAGGCTCAGAATGACACCAGCAGAATATAAAGCTTTGCGTGAAGAAATCGAATGTTTTTGAATGCAAAGGAAAGAAAATATGCGCAGTGATGTAAGAAGTGGGCAGTCAAAAACTTTGCTTTTACATTAAATGTTACGATTTTGCTATTATTAAGAGGCTAATTTTGTTAATTATCTTGCCACCCGTCGTATATGTATATTGATCAATATGTCTTATTCTTTCTATCATTGACGATTTTCACTGATCTCTTTCCACTGATCTCTCTCTTTTGAGATGGTAAATGTTACTTACAGAAAAAAAAAACCCAAAAAAACAAAAAAAAAACAACAAAAAACAGAAAGTTGTGGAGAGTCATGATCAAAAACGACTGGAAGCTATTCTTCTGTTTCCGTGCCGTGTCCACTCAGGACGCAGGCGATCATGGCTCTTCCCTATTTCCTGTTCTTCGCAACTCTTAAATCTTATATTTTCGTTATTTCTCCCAAATCCTGTGCCACCATCCATTTACTTAAGAACATAAAATATGTTATACGTTGTTTTCCTCTGTACCTCAATCTGCCTTGTGAGTATCAGATTTTCCAAACACTCCTTCCTTATTGTGTGCCCCAGAAATTCCAACTGTCTTTTCCTGATGTTAAGTATAAGTTTCATTTTTTTTTTTTTAGAAAAGATTTGAAAGTTTTTTTAAAAATTTTCTTTCTAGTTGAAGTCTTTTCAATCTTATTATTTTATTGGGAGTTTTACTTCATCTTATTATTGCTTCCTTCTAGCATGAGAAAAAAAATGCCATTTTGGTACGAGAAAACAGTAAAGTAAATCAAAGAAAATAAAAGTTTCGAAAGAGATTTGAATTCACATCCCACACCTCGGGAGCTCGTGGTTATTTAGCAGCGCCCAAACCATTTAAACGATTCTGTGTGCCATTTTTATTTTGTTACCTAGCAATAGGGGTATTTTTTTAATTTTTAGAGAATGCGTTTTTAATATTATTTTATCTCTCGCTTTCCATTTTGTGTAAAAACAAAACGAAACATAACAATAATAAGACGGCATCAAAACTCGTAATAAAATAATCTTGAAAAAGCATAATCTAAATATCTAAAAAGAAAAATATTTCTACAATTGCGAGTCCGTAAGACAAATATGGCGACGGGAATAAGGAGTTTGGGAGTGGATATTGAAGATCATTTGAACGAAATAGGAGGAAAACAAAGTTGGCGAAGATGCGAGTCTAATTCAGGGTAATTGATTCCTACGGAGAGGCAGGTTTGGGATGCATTGGATGGGGGTTGTGCGGATGAAAATAGTTTATTTTTACTGCTGCCTTTTTTAAAACATCAGATTCTTAACGAAATTGGGCTTCGCATGCTATCAGACATAGCGGAGCAGACACTGTGCAGCCTCCGAGTAAGTAAAATAGGCGGATACTTGCCCGAAGATAAACGAGATGGGAGGTGGCTGTAGCGAAAGGAGAAGTAAAAGTTTTTTTTTTTACTAGACTTCATATTATGAAATTAATTTTTTATTTTTCAGTTGGTTGCTTGAAGCTCTGATATGAATTATTGTAATTATTTCATAACAGATTTGGGTTCGTATTCTTATCTTTATTATTCATTTGTACTATCTCTCACTTTCATTCTGCACAAATGCAAACACCCATATATATATATATATATATATATATATATATATATATATATATATATATATATATATATATAATGTTTTGAACAATAAAAAATATTAAAAAATTAAAATCTTCAGACACATTGGTTGTATATTAATATTTTTTCGTTTTTATTATTTCAGTTAGATTCTTCGACTAGTTCCGACAAGCATATGGCCATCACCAGGAGAAAAAAAAATTCTGCTTGTTAGTAGCAGTGAACTACAAAAATGAATGACTTGATGGAGAAATATATATACAAGATAACTAAAAAGTTATGTTCGTTTTTTTATTAGTCATTGAATGAAGTTGAAATATATACGAAATGCGTGTAGCAATTGTTTTCAAATTCGGACAGCCGGAAGTAGAAACATCAGAAGTTATAAAAAAACACGGTCACCGTGCCCGGCTATCAGTTATAAGCCGGACAGCTGTGAGAAGGATGGAAGTGTCTAGAGATCTGGTTCGGGGCTATTTGCTTTACGACTTCAAAGTGGGCTTATCAGCAGCTGCATCAAGTCGCCGCATATGTCAAGTGTTTGGGGATAGTGCTGTGGATGAACGTACTGCAAGGCGTTTGTTTCGAAAATTCGGGAGATTTGTCACTCCATGACGAGCCTCGCAGTGGACGACCACAGGTCTTGAATGACGGAGTCCTGAAGGCGGTCATTGAAGAGGACAGTAGTCTAACGTGTGGTGAACTTGCAAGACAGTTCAACGTTTCTGATGAAACAATTAGACTTCACCTGCACTGCCTAGGTAAGACGTACAAACTGAGCAAGTGGGTTCCGCAAACGCTGTTGGAGGTCCACATGGGACAACGAGTGGCAGCCTGCGTATCGCTGCTTTCTCGCCACCGTACCGCATCCTTATTCAATCGAGTGCTTACCAGTGATGAAAAGTGGGTTCTGTACAAAACTCCCAAGCGTTCCAGACACTGGTTGTCTCCTCAGGATGCTGTCCCTCACACTGCAAGACCGCCTATGCACACACGCAAGATTATGCCTTGTGTCTGGTGGACAGGTCGTCAAGTGGTTCATTATGAACTGCTACCAACAGGCCAATCGGTCACTGGAGACCTATACTCGCAGCAATTGAAACGTGGGAAACAGGCATTGCGCCAGAAGCAGCCAGCACTGGTGAATCGCAAAGGTGTGCATTTCCTCTATAACAAAGCCAGGCCGCATGTCGCGCGAGTGGTCAGGGATACCATACAGCAACTTGGGTGGGAGACTTTGTGCCATCCACCTTATTCACCTGATCTTGCGCCATCCGATTACCACCTCTTCCACTCCCTGGATAATCATCTTCGTGGGGAATCCTTCACCAATGAAGCAGACTTGCGCAAAGCCCTCACGGACTTCTACCGCAAGGGCATTGAACAGCTGGAGACACGTTGGCAGAAGGTGCTGGATGCCGATGGCGATTACTTCGAAGACTAAATATAAGTTACACATACTGTGAAGCGTTTTCTTTTTTTCCTTTAAAAACGGACAGAAGTTTTTTGGTTACCTTGTACATATATATATATATATATATATATATATATATATATATATATATATATATATATATATAAAATATTTTACATCACGACACGGAAATTCCTATGTTTCGGTACATTAAATTTGTTCCATTATCAAGCGATGTTAGGTAAATTTTGAAAAAAATGATTTACTTTTGAAAACAGAATAGTATTTTATTGAAGATTTAAGAAGGAGGGGAAAACAAGTTTTCAAAATGTTATGGGTATGTCCTGTTTGACCAATCAAAAGACAGGTCAAAGCTAAAAGAAAAAAGTGAAAAAAATGTAGGTTAGATGTTTAGGGGTGTGTGTGTTATTCATACTTTTCTAGATGAGCTGTCATTTTTAGAAGTGTTACCTTTATATATAATTTTAAAATACAATGAAATGATCATATATATATATATATATATATATATATATATATATATATATATATATATATATATATGATCATAGGTTAATTTTAGGATTTTATTCTTTTTTAAAATGTATTTTTGTATATACTTTAGAACTATCTTAAAGAGGCCCTTAGTATGATTAAATCATTTGTATATATTATATTATATTGATCCTAAATTACAATACTTATTATATTCAATTGTATATAAGACATGGCAATATTTGAAATTAAAATCGAGGAATTGAAAAAAATATTATATGTACCATTATATATAATAAAATAATGGATATGTAATTGTAATATATAGATTTTTTATGAAAGGTTATATTAACTATATTTTAAACTAAACATTGTACAATGCCTACATATTCATTCCGCTAATTTAATAGATCATTATTTTTAGAAAATTTAATAATATATAGCTTTTCATGTAGACACAGGGGAGATGGGTCATTTAATGACTTACAAATTCTGTTTTTTGGAGTTTTTTTTTTTAATAATTTTTATTTTACTGTGGGGGTTTTATGGATTTCTTTTAAATTGTTGTTCAAAGAGGAAATATGTTGATATCATCTTCGTTTAAAAGGGTTATTTGTGCTTCCAATATAAAATTTCTTAACATCTGAGTTTTCAGTAGATAAAATGGTGCATTGGTAAACAATAAATTCAGTAAGACAATATATATATATATATATATATATATATATATATATATGTGTGTGTGTGTGTGTGTGTGTGTGTGTGTAGAAAAATAAGAAAGAACCGTTAGGTTAATAATCCAAAGTTCTTTAGTATTTTTGTTTTTATTTTTAAAAACAGTGCTCGATACAACAGTAGAGCCTATATTATCATTATTATTTTTTTTAAATATGATTCCATCGCTACTAAATTTCACTTGAGGATGAAACAGATCTAACTGCTTTAATTTAATTTAATTTCTATAAAAGAAATTGAAGTTTTTAGCTTCTATTTTTGAAACATGAGAACTCTTATGTAGCGATAGAATCATATTTTTAAAAAATGATTATAATAAAGATCTATCTATCTATCTATCTCTCTCTCTCTCTCTCTCTCTCTCTCTATATATATATATATATATATATATATATATATATATATATATATATATTAGACCAGTTCAATTATTGAACAAGTTCAATAAAGACATTTGGGTCACTAACACAAAAAAAAGAATGTCTCATATAGAGAATATTTATCATCGAAAAACATAAAAAAAAAATTAATTATTTTTAATAATATGTGGAAATCTCCACCCTCTGCCTGATGACGGTCCCGAGACCGGAAACACGTGTAGCAACATTATGGAAAATAAAGCATAATATTTTTTTAAAAAATCCACATTACAACCAAAAACATTTGCGGCTTTCGCTCTTCTTTTTAATATACACACTTTTCTCTCGTTGGAACTACTATAACCTCTTCCTTTATATATATATATATATATATATATATATATATATATATATATACGAATCCAGCTGGGCTGGATATTTTGCAAAGATGAGTGACAACGGAATCCTTAATGTCCTCATGTATAGCCAGCTTGATAGTGAACAAAGGATTGTTGAACGGCCGTGGCTTAGGTATAAAGCTGAAGAGTAACCTCTCAGCTGCCTATCTGCCCCCTATTAACCTCGAGCAAGTTTCTCTGGATAGAAATAACTAGATATATTTGTGCCAGAGTTGATCAGAAATTTTGAAATCAGTCGTATTGCTCAGCAGAGACAAAAGACAACGGCGAAAAGCGTCAACAAATATTCCTTTTGATATATCCCCAAATCCTCGCTGTTTCACTATATGGGGACTTGTATGCAGGTTATTAGCGGGACTGAATTGTCATACTCGACACAAAATCAAGACGTATTTTTTTTGTTAGATACTCATACTTTGAAATATACAGGAGTGTCCATCATATATTATAATTTCACCGCAAGCAAGACAGAAGTGGTTTTTGAGTGATAGTGAAAAATAAGCAAAAGAGAAACATTATACGGGAGTGAGAACAATAAAAGAAGAGAAATCAAGAAGACAGCTGATTACGATTGACAGAGCATTTAAATTTTTGAAGATATAATTTGACTGGGAAGTAAGAAGCCGGAAAAAGTCCTACAAGCAAGAAGTGAAATACATGAAACTAGTAGGATTGAACTTACGGTTACATCTTGCCATTTCAAATGTATAATGATGTGACCTTGCCGTCCATCTAGTACTGCGATTACATTAAAAAATTCTAGACACAATAGCGGATAGTTCATCCGAAAGTACTTATAAAAAAGGCATAGGGAAGCTATGTTACGACAGGGAAAGTGACTGAAACCGAGGTGCCATATCAGAACAAGTAACATTGCGGATTTTTCTTGTGATTTTGTCAAGACTCTTTAAATATGTAGTAGTAGTCCCAGACCATATGTAGCAGCAATCTTCGAAGGATTGATGAATGGTAGACTTATAGATATGTAAGATAGATTTTGGAGAGAAAACTTTGTAGCACAACACAGAAAATCAACGTTCTTAGCAGCTGACCCAGCAATGTAGTCTTTCATGTCAGCCAAGAGTGTTAACCCGAGAAGGCACAACGAGTCACTCTCCTGCTCTCCTGGTGATGAAAGGCAGAAAGGGGTTTCTCAGTATGTATATATATATATATATATACACTTACACACAAACACACACACACACACACACAAACACACACACACACACACACATATATATATATAGATATAGATATCTACATTTAACACCATCACTTGATAAGACAATAGAAGTGTTGAAACAAAATGGCTATTTTTGTAGTGATTTTATAACATATTTATGCTATAATTTTCGAATAAATAATTATATTTGCTCTACTCTGTATTGAGCACTCTTTTAAGAATAGTATTTTTTGGTTATTGGAATTTATTTCGCATACACCAATCTTATACTTGTATATATATATATATATATATATAATGTATGTGTGTTAATATTATATTAATATTTGTATTGTGCTTGTTTGTGATGCCATGGACGATGTGTGCATGAGTTCCACCACATTCCTATGACAAGATAACTCACAAGAGAGTGTAGTGTTTGTATGACCAATTTAAGAATTTAATGATGTTATTTTTTCCAGGATTTCTTTTGAAGATGTAATTTCACAAATGACACAAGAAATAAAACATTATTTTTTATTTTATTTATTTATTTCTTACAGTGAGATTTCTGAGTTCATGTGTTATTGATATTGATCATGTTAGATGTTTTAATTTTTTTAAATACTAAATTATAAGGATGTGCGCATAGTGTAACGGCTCTCGGCGTGAAAAGTTCAAATTTCGACCAAGATTGCATTTATTTTCACATAATACCCATGGGAAAGGCATGAATCAAACTCTTTTCCTCTCCATCCAGCTGGTTTACGGCACGTTGTAACACCAGTTCCCGTACGATCACTGAAGTTAAGCAACATCGAGCCTGGTCAGTACCTAGATAGGTAATGCCATGGGAATACCAGGTACTGTAAGCTTGGATATATGGGTTATGTCATGGATAATGGCTCAGAATTTTCCAATTCCTGCTGACTTCCTTATATTAACTTACATACAAATACACTTGGAAAGGTTATGAATCCACATATTCTCCCCTCAGCTATGGGTTAACTAGTAAGACTCGTATCACTAAAACCATTAATATCTGCACAAAAAAATAAAAATAAAATTGCGTATAAAATATTTAGATTTTAGCATTAAATAACCCATACTGGTTGATATGCGGTTAAAAAAAAAACAGAAAAATAAATATAGCATATGTTTTAGGCTGTTAGTTTATATAATACAAGGCCCTAGGGCCACTTAAAGTAGAGTATTACTGAACAAGATTCTTGTAAGGGACGGGGAAGGATAAGTATTCATTCGTTCTGACAGAGGACGATAAATGCGACACTGATAACCTTAGACGTATTGGGATAGCCAAGGACGCATCCCAAGAGCTGGGCAAAATATTGCGAGATAGGACGATTTCTTTGGTAACGAAAAAAGAATACGTAGTTGTTACGTGACATCTGTCTTTCTTTACGCTAGCGAAATTTGGACGATTTCCTCAAAGATGAAGAAGAGACTCGAGGCGACGGAGATGTAGTTCTACAGAAGGATGCTAAGGACATCATCCGTCCTGGGTATGACGTTAAACTGCATCCGAGTCCTGGGTAAGATGATAAACTACATCCAACAGCAAGGCCTCTGATCAAGAGGTTTTGAGGAGCGTGGAACCACCTCTTAATTGCTGGTGTTCCCAGGTCCACCCTGACCCGGGGTGGTAGCACGTGTTAGGGTCCCAGCTATGAAATCCCAAGGTGTGTCCACGTCCTGGGTATGACGATAAACTACATCCGCGTCCTGGGTATGACGATAAACTACATCCGCGGCTTGGGTATGACGATAAACTACGTCCAACCAAAAGGCCGTCGATCCGATCAATCGGCTGGTCATGTCATGCCCCATCACATCTAACCCATCCCAAAACAACTACAACTTACAATTAACTTTCCCTCCCAAACCCTACTCTCAATATACTAACACCTTACCCCTAAAATGTGCTGGGAAACAATGATGTTGCCAGCTATACGTATGGGAAACAATGATGTTGCCAGCTATACGTTTTTGAAACAATGATGTTGCCAGCTATACGTTTTTGAAACAATGATGTTGCCAGCTATACGTTTTTGAAACAATGATGTTGCCAGGGATACATTTGTTTGAAACAATGATGTTGCTAGCTATACGTTTTTGAAACAATGATGTTGCCAACTATACGTTTTTGATATATCTAGTAAATACTGGATCTGGCATTAAATAACCCATAGTGGTTGATATGCCATAAAACCCCAAACAAACAAAAATAAGGACATCATGGACCGAGCATGTGAGCAACGATGAGGTCTTAGAGAGGATCAAACAAGGAGGAAGCTTATACTTAATATCAGGAAGAGGTAGCTGAAGTTCTTAGGACACATAATGATGAAAGAGGGCCTGGAGAATCTGATACTCACGGGTCGAATAGTGGGAAAGAGAGACAAGGGAAAACAACGCATGACATGCCTAACGGGCTTAAGCAAGTGGATGACAGAACGTGGTCTGGAGGAGATGGGGAGGAACTTGTTGAGAGCTGCAAGGGATAGAGGAAGGTGGAGAGTTATGATCGCCTACGTCCCGAAAGGATACGGCACATAGAAAGAAAGAATCTTTAGTAGTGAGCGTCTATCAACGTTTCATTTGTGGGACAAGGGTCTTAGGGTGGGGAATAATTCATCACCCAGAAGACCGCGTAATATCGTCTGTTACGTCGTGCCTGCTTTTTATGTCGTCTCTTAAAGGAGATATTACATTTTGGACAATATGGCAGATAAGAAATGTCATAAAATCAACTCGATCACTTGCCTGTTTTAAGTGATTTATTATTAAGTAGATGTACGATTTAGTAATTTGTCTTGCTTTCTCGTGTTTTTATTTGCATAACGCTTTATATATTTAAAAGCCGTTAATTAATTAATTTTTTGAGCTTCTAAAGCATGTAATGCATATGATGTCTATATATGTATATTATATATGCTCCAACGGTTGTGATAACCGTGGGTGGTAATGGGGACACGCCCAAACTGTCTATAAAATGCTTCGGTGACATGCGTCTCAAATAGCTCCTACCACCTGAGTTCAGCTCCAAGCCAGAGAATGGACGAAAGAAGAACACTGGCGCCTCATAACCAGCTAATACAGGTAGATGACGTTTGACAATCCAAGAAGGCAGTCCATCTAGAGGAAGAAAAACCCCGATTTTAAACCTCCGATGCTTTGCGGTCATATCCAAAACACAGAAAAGGCTATGGAAGTAAACCCAGAGAGAAAACCCGTAGTGGAGCCTCGAAGGCTGTCAGCACTGACAACCTTTCCGGAACTCCTGTAGCTAAGCGGTCAACAAAAGTCATTCTCTTTATTCCTTTGGATCTTGTCGGTGGTATACTTCAAATACCGTCGCTCATGCCGGTGCCCTGAAGAGGTTCCTCATCACCAAAGGACATAATTTTGAGCAAACGGGGCGCTACCTTTATCTCATGATGAGACAAACGGATGTCTGTTTAGTACTCAAGATCTGAAGGTATTAAATCGAGTGAGTCTGGATGCTAAGATACATCATCCTCGCCTAAAGATATGAATGAAACTTGATTTTTATCGAAGGAACACGAACGGAATGGTGATAATTTGCCATCATGAACATGGCATGGCTTGTCCTAGCTGTCAAGGTCTGAACTGGTGGAACTAATAAATGTAACTCGTCCGAACATCTGCCATAGCAATAGCGATAGATTAGTGAGATGCAAACAACATTTCATCTGTGAGTCAAGAGTCGCAGGGTTGGGAATTATTCATCACTGAGTATCGGCTGGTATTGCCGATATTAAAAATGAAAAGTATAGTTTCACAGTTCACCACGTGAAGTTTTACTTCCGTTGTTTCCGCGGGAAATAAGTTTTTACGTGATGGAGTTGCAAGCCTCTCGCCCAAACGGATGTGAATTCAGTGTCTGGGATGAATAAGCTGCACAAACAGAATAAATTCTGATACACATCTGCATAACTTCATTTTCTTTTTTCTAATTTCATGTGACACATCCTAAGCGTCTTTTCTGTTGTACTGCACGCACTATAATGTCGCCATAATAACATTATTCTATGACGTCCTAACTCGTCCCAAATGAACAATTTGTACGTGTCGGGTTGATAACAATAATATTTTTCTACGACATCCTAACTCGTCCCAAATGAACAATTTAATACGTGTCGGGTTGATAATAATATTTTTCTATGACGTCCTAACTCGTCCAAAATGAACAATTTGTACGAGTCTGGTTGATAACAATAATATTTTTCTACGACATCCTAACTCGTCCCAAACGAACAATTTGTACGTGTCCGGTTGATAACAATAATATTTTTTATGACGTCCTAACTCGTCCCAAATGAAGAATTTGTACATGTCCGGTTGATAGCAATAACATTTTTCAAAACTCCCCAAATTTTAAGTATTAAAATATTAACAAAAGTAATGAAAACGATTGCTATTATTAGAACCACCAGCGCCAGTAAAATTTTAATCGTAGCAGAAATAAACGTTCACTATTGAACTTTTATATAACATCCGATCTCCGATATGGCAGTAAATGCTGAACAATCTCCTTACAAATGAAGAAGAGTCTTGAAGTAACAGAATCAATAGGAAGATTTGCTGAAAGGAACCGAAGAGTAATATTTGTCATGGGGGAACTCAGGGGAGAGATTTGTCGAGGAAACCGAATGAGAAATATTAACTGGAAGGAGCTGCCATGGGATGAGATTTACCTCCTATAACCTCGGGTAGAGATTTGCCGGGGGGAACCTCGGGTAGATATTTACCAGGTAGAAACTCGAGTAGAGATTTTCCGAGTCGAACCTCGGGCAGAGATTTTCCGGTTAGAGCCTCGGGTAGATATTTGCCGAGTACTAATCTAGGGTAGAGATTTGCCGTTTAGGGCTTCGGGTAGATATTTACCGGGTATAACCTCGAGTAGAGATTTGCTGAGTTGAACTTCGGTGGACATTTGCTGAGTAGAACATCGGTAGAGATTTCCCGTTTAGGACTTCGGGTAGATATTTACCGGGTATAACCTCGAGTAGAGATTTGCTGAGTCGAACTTCGGTGGACATTTGCTGAGTAGAACATCGGTAGAGATTTTCCGTTTAGGACTTCGGGTAGATATTTACTGGGTATAACCTCGAGTAGAGATTTGCTGAGTAGAACTTCGGTGGAGATTGCCGTTTAGGACATTGGGTAGAGATTTGCTTGAGCAGAAGCTCGGTCAGAGATTTGCCAATTAAAATTTCAGGTAGAGATTTGCCGGGTAGAAACTCCGGCAAAGATTTACCGAGTAGATGCTCGGGTAGAGATTTTCCGGGTAGAACCTCAGGTAGATATTTTCCGAGTGGACCCAAGAAGAACGTTTGTCAACGGGAGCAAAGTAAAAAAAAAAAAAAGAGAAAGATATGCCGAAGTGTTGGGGGGGGGGGGCATGATCTGTCAAGGGGTTCCGTGTAGGGGAGACTTGCCGAGGAAAGGTAAGGGAAAGATTAGTAGAGGGGAATCAATTGGGGTGGGTGGCAGACGAATAAGTAACGATCGAGGTGACATTTGGGGTGGTGGGAGATATGTATCTCAGAAAATGAATAATTCTTTTACGGTACATTTTATCAACATTATGTTTAAAAGCAAATTTCATATAACATTTTCCTTTAACATTGCACAATTGCAAATAAAACAAAACGTGTTATTAAAGTTAAACACTGAAGAAAACTCAACTCTATTTCTTTCCAATTCACCGTCGTAAAATGGGGGAATATAAATAACGGATTTAATATCAAGCAAATGTTTTCTGTACCTCTTGGGAGGTTCTTTGCTTCTCTTCTAATAGAACTTAATAACAAGGCGCATATTAGACAAATAACAAGAACGCGACAATGTAGGTTATTCTGACTTTATCCTGCCAGTCTGGCACCCAGGCCGAGCTGGTAGAGGCACGTTTCAGCTTAAGAAGTGGTTTCTTGGGTAAAAAGGGATGCGGGTTCAATTCCTGTTTTTTTTTTTAAGAGGACGTTTCAATTCAGACCGGTTGTTATTAATTTCACTATTAAATAAAAATTTTAAAAAATTAGGCGTACAACTTAAACACGTGCCCCACTAAAAATGACGTTTATATATATATATATATATATATATATATATATATATATATAATAGTGAACATTGAAGTTAACATCCAGCAGCGATCGTCAGGCATGACGATTGTGTTTATGCATGAAACAGACTGACGTCGCTGTCGATTTTTATATTTACAAACACGCTCTGTTCCTGACTTTGAGCACTTTAACCAATAATTATAGCATCTCTTGAAAATATATTTTCAATTGAGTACTGTTGAATGACAAGTTAATTCTAAAAACAATGGTCAACAGCGTAAATGCGAAGCTCTGCAATAAAATGAATGGAGCACTTTGGTTGCTTGGCGTTTGCATACGTTTGTAAGAAAACAATGCGCTAGATTTGACTGATTCGTTCTGTCGAGTGAAGATGGCAGAGTGGTAGAAGTTCTGTCACCAAATCGGCTGGGTTTCGAACTGGGCTTGAGGCATTCGGTTGTCTAGTCACACTGAGCAGCTGTGATACAGCGAAACAATACTGTCTGCGAATGACATAAAATTTCATTATCACACACACACACACACACACACACACACACATATATATATATATATATATATATATATATATATATATATATATATATATATGCCAAAGAAAATTATTTAAAACAGTTAACTTACTTTCTTCAAGTACAACACAACAACCTGAACTTCAGACTGGTTATCCACAATTCTGATCGCACTACACAGCACATTCGAAAATAGGAAAAATACAATAAAAATTAAACAGAAAGACTTTGGCGGTTCTTTATAATCATACTTATTTGGATGAATACTTGCTGCTTAAATATACCTTGAACACACACACACACACACACACACACACACACACACACACACAAGCACTCACACACAAACATATATAAATAAAATTCTCAAATTACCATATTAGTAAAAAAAACGCACTCTCTTAAATTTAAAAAAAAAATTCAACCTTAGCGTTGCGACTGCACGCTCCAAAAGTTTGTATCCGTTAACAATAAAACATATTTCGATTCGCATTTAATCTTTCGTCTGTGATACTACCTTGACTTACTAAAAACAAAATAATTTCTATGCCTGAGGAGGATTGTGTGTATAGTTGAAAGTACTAGCAGAGTAAAAAAAGACCCTATACAGCTTGTAGTTCTTAAAAACAAGGATCATAACATTCATCGAGTGCTTCGTAGGTTAAAGCAACACCTTGTTTTTAATAACTACAAGCTGTATTAGTTCTTTTTTAATCTGCTAGTACTTTCAACTGTACACACAGTCATCATCAGACATAGAAATTATTTTGTTTTTAGTAAATCCAGGTAGTATCAGAGACGAAAGATTAAATGCGAATCAAAATGTTTTTTAATGAACTGCACCACATATTATATATATATATATATATATATATATATATATATATATATATATATATATATAAATTATTTTAAGATATTAAAACAAAGAATCGCTACACAATTATGTTTCAACACTACAAATGAATTTCCTAGGGCGATGTTAAACTATTAAAGGGTAGTTTAACATTGTCTGAGGAGACACATTTGTAGTGTTGAAACATAATTGTAATTATATATCGATTTTTAACACGTTTTTGTTTTAATATCCTAAAAAAATAATATTTACCTCTACTGTGTATATTTAAATTAAATGTTACTTATAGTAGAATTATACTCCATTTGTTCTCATTTTACCTATATATATATATATGCATGTATGTATGTATAAGCGTTTGCAGGGTGCGGAAGAATTAAGAAAAGAAACAATAATGATACGCAGAAAGAGAAGAGAGTAATGAGGACGACAGTAGATGACGATTGATATTGCATTTTAAGTTTTGCAGATGAAGGTTGGCTGGAAAGCATGAAGCTGGGGTGGAGTTCCACAAGCGATAAGTTCGAGAAAATTAACTATTAGCATAGAATTTACGGCTACGTCTAGCCAGATCAACCGTTAATGGATGAGATCTGGACGTCGGTCTAGTACTGTGCTGAAATTAAAATAACTCTATGTACCATAGCGAAGATCTCATCCAAATAATTGCAATCAAAATATTTGTAGAAAATACAGAGGGAGTCAACCTTGCGCCGGTAGGAAAAATGTGTGAAACCGAGCTGCCAGATCAGGACCAATAATATTGCTGATCTTATCAAGGAGCTCAAGGTGAATAGCAGGGGCAACAGATCATATGCGGCAACAATATTCTAAACATGGATGAATGGTAAACTTATACATATCTAAGATAAATTAGAGAGTGAAAGATTGTCTCACCCGGCAGAGTGAGCCGACTTTCTTAGCAGCTGAACTAGCAATGGATTCAATATAGACTTTCCGCATCATGTCAGCAGAGAACATGAGCGAGAGAAGACGCAAGAAGTTCCTTACCTGGAGATAAGCATCAACCATGCTGATGGAAGGCAGAGAGGGGTCTCTCAGATAATTAATGGGGAGAAATAAAATAACACGTCATTTTTGTTCCAGTTAACGACTGTCTTGAGGTCGTTTTGGACATCGGGTGCCATTAATTTTAAAAAATATATTTGGCATTTAATATAAACCGGATTCATATATATATATATATATATATATATAAATATATATATATATATATATATATGTGTGTGTGTGTGTGTGTATGTGTGTGTGTGTGTGTGTGTGTAAAAATTCTATAATTTTCATAATAATTATATATATATATATATATATAATTATTATGAAAATTATAGAATATATATATATATATATATATATATATATATATATATATATATATATATATATATATATATATATATATATATATATGTATATATATGGAAATAGAAAGTGGAATTGATAGCGGGAGGACATAGGAATCAACAGTGCATGGTAATTGTCAGTTCACGACTCAAGAGTTCTTCCGACCAAAGTTCATTCTGCGTTTCGCGGGTTGCTGATATAAGTCTCCTAGGAAATTGGAGACAAGAAAAATAAAACCTTTCCCAGTACTTTTGCTGAGCGTTGATACTTTACGTTATTCATAATCATAACGTTTCGTTTGTGGATTTAATTTCTTTAGAAGCGAAGAAAATGCCAGAAACAAATGAATAAATGAAACATGAAATAATAAAAGTTTACATGACAAATAAATAAAAATAAAAATTTCAATGGCCGACCTATGTGCAGATTTAGCAGGCTTCATCTTTTTCTCACATAAATATATTTTGCCAAATACTGAAATTAATTTACAAACCTAATATATTTCATCTGGAAGGCATTTGTAAAAGTCAGTTAAGTTCGCTCTTTATGTCTTTGATTATTTTTCTAAGATAAATTACTTTATATCATTTGATAGTCTTTATTTCTTTATGAAGATTAGTAACCGTTTTTTTTATTAACATTTTCCAAAAATAAAAAAAATGTTATATTTTTGCATACATTATTAACTGTTTTTACTATAATTTTCAGCTACAATTAAATATATCAGACTAAGAAAAATTAGTTTTGATTTTGTACATTATATTATAAACGGAAAGCTGTTATAAATTAATATTGTTTTTACTATAATTTTCAGCTATAATTAAATATATTAGACTAAGAAAAATTATTTTTGATTTTGTACATTATATTATTAACGGAAAGCTGTTATAAATTAATATTGTTTTTACTATTATTTTCAGCTATAATTAAATATATTAGACTAAGAAAAATTATTTTTGATTTTGTACATTATATTATAAACGGAAAGCTGTTATAAATTAATATTGTTTTTACTATAATTTTCAGCTATAATTAAATATATTAGACTAAGAAAAATTAGTTTTGATTTTGTACATTATATTATAAACGGAAAGCTGTTATAAATTAATATTGATTTTACTATAATTTTCAGCTATAATTAAATATATTAGACTAAGAAAAATTATTTTTGATTTTGTACATTATATTATAAACGGAAAGCTGTTATAAATTAATATTGTTTTTATTATAATTTTCAGCTATAATTAAATATATTAGACTAAGAAAAATTATTTTTGATTTTGTACATTATATTATTAACGGAAAGCTGTTATAAATTAATATTGTTTTTACTATAATTTTCAGCTATAATTAAATATATTAGACTAAGAAAAATTATTTTTGATTTTGTACATTATATTATAAACGGAAAGCTGTTATAAATTAATATTGTTTTTATTATAATTTTCAGCTATAATTAAATATATTAGACTAAGAAAAATTATTTTTGATTTTGTACATTATATTATAAACGGAAAGCTGTTATAAATTAATATTGTTTTTACTATAATTTTCAGCTATAATGAAATACCCAAATTCATTCACAAGGTTCCCATGATATAATTTTCAGGTACCTTTCAACGGTGCCGAACACTGGGATCACCCCCTGATAAAATCAAGAAATCATCTTCCTGATAAATCAACCGCATGAAGATTCAAACCAGAAAATTGAATGTTTTTTAACACTCGGCAACACGTCTATTATATAATAAGCAAATAATAATTCAGCATATTGGAGAAACAAAATACATTTTTTGATTTTATACATTATACTTTTAAATGAACACTGATATAAAATAAACTGTACTATTTTTACTATAATTTTTGTCAGTACTATAATATACTGGATAGATAAACAAAAAGAGATTTTTGGTTGAATAAAGAGACTATTAGAAGAAAACTAATAGTAAATTATTATTTAAGAATTAAGACATTTATACACAGAATAAGAAAGTCACAATTGAAATTTCTAAGGTACATAACGAGGAAAGTGGGATTAAAAAATGAACACTCACAGAACATATTAAAAAGGCAAGAGGAACAGAGGAAAGCAGCTTATGTAAATAGATGGCGGGACAGGAATTAGGAGTGATAGCAAAAAGACATACTTTACTATGGACAAAAAGCTGTAGACAGCTATGATCGCCTACAATCATGAAGGGACACCCACGACACAGTTAATAATAATAATAATAATAATAATAATAATAATAATAATAATAATAATAATAATAATAATAACATTGTTATTAAAGACCACAAACAAATTAAGTGCCTCCTTATTGCTATGGCAGTCCCTGCAGACTGCAATGTGTCTTTGAAGATATTCGAAAAACTGTCAAAATACAAGGACCTTGAAATAGAAATCTCAAAAATGTGGCACATGGGAACATCAACAATTCCTGCTGTAGTTGGAGCCCTTGGACTGGTTGTAAAAGATTCCAGTAGGCTGATTGAAGGGATCCCTGGAAGTCCATGCCTCAAAGAGATACAAAAAATTGTTCTGACAACTACAGTCCACACTTTACGAAGGGCTTTATCTATGTAATTATTTTTTTTATTTTTTTTGCAATGGAAAGTGTCATGATGCCATTTCTAACCTTAGGTCCCTGGGTGGGACCCGGAAAGAAATGTGTAAACGCCAGATATCAAAGGAAATAAAAATAATAATAATAATGATAATAATAATAATAATAATAATAATAATAATAATAATAATAATAATAATAAGAAGAAGAAGAAGAAGAAGAAGAAGAAGAAGAAGAAGAAGAAGAAGAAGAAGAAATATAAGGCAGAAAGGTGAATCGTTCAGTAGAGTTCAAATCCCGGCATAGTCAATTGCTTTCTTGTTCAAACTATGGGAAAAATATTAACCTGTTTCTTCTCTTGTCCAAAGGTTCAATATCAGGACATACAGGGCATTTAGCGTTGGTTGACAGTCAGTCTATGAAAAAAAAAAAAAAAACCAAAAACAACTCTGAATTTCAAATCCTGGAGAAGGCAACTAATTTACAACATCTCCCAATAAGTGCTGGTAATTCACAGAAAATAAAGCAAAGGCGTCTGTCGAGAGACATGGTAGCATATATCTTATATGTTATTAAAAAAATAAAACATTATTAAAAAATGAAACATTTCCTTTTTTTCTTTGTCATTTCATCCCAAGAATGGCAATAAAGCCACTAAGACTATATATAGAGAGAGCATGTGTAAATATAAAAGTGAACATAGAAGTCAACACTTAGAGGCGACAGGCCTGACAATTGCATCTAGCATGAAACAGACTGTCGCCTCTAAGTGTTGACTTCCATGTTCACTTATATATATATATATATATATATATATATATATATATATATATATATATAAAAGCTATTGAGTTCTCTTTCGATTTACATCCTCTTTGGAATTATCCACACGAATTATCTAATATAATTATTATTGATATACAGGGTGTCTATAAAGTTCGTGTGTACGTTAAAAAATTTATAACTTTATTTGTATTTGCGATAGAAATAATTTGTAAAAAGGATTAGAAACAAGTAAATCTATACTTTTTAAAGTTTTATTGACATTTTATTTAAGATTCTACATGTCCTCCATCATTAGCAATACAAAGGGTAGTACGATTTTGCAGTTCACGGAAAACATTTGCCAACTGATTTACAGTAATGCCTGAAATCACATTAGTTATTTTAGCTATACTTAAAACTAGGTACATTAAGCTTCCGAAATTTTCGTTGAAAATCTTGTTTTTTTTTCCATCAAAACTGACAGATAATCCATCATTTTTTTCCATTTTCTAAAAAAGATGAAAATCTCACTTTGAAATTCTTTTAGAAATCAATTATCATTTTTTCAAAACTTATTTTAATAAAATCAGAAATTATAATGTTTATTTAAAATATTTTGAACCAAGCTTAACTTAGCTTCTGCGCCGAAAAGATGTAATTTGAAAATAAAACAAAGCAGGTCATAACCTTTCCCGTCACTTGACAATTGACGAAAGACATTTTCATGATGTTTAGATAGCTTACGGAAGGATAATTCTTTCTACGGATGGAGGGAAGTGAAATTATTTAGATTTAAGTGAACAAATTATTTACCTCGTTATTTTTAAGGTAAACTTTCAGCGCTCTGATTTTTTTTTGTACTTAGCTTTCATATTTACGTTTACGATGCTTTATGGAAAATATATTATAAAGAAATTAAAAAATAAGACTGTTAAGAGTGAGATTAAATTTCATTAGAAAGGTATCTAATTAATTTATAGGTACCTTTCTTATGAAATTTTATCAGAAGTGTACATAAAATACTATAATTCTATGTACATTTATTACATTTTACTGTGTTATTTGTATTTCCATTCATTTTATTATTAATTTTGATATTTCATTGATGGAAAAATGTCATAACTGACATTAATATAAAAATAAGATCATATAAATTTCATAAGATGATACTGATACTTGTAGGTACCCTTCTCAGTTGAAATTGAAAAATCAAATTAACTTCTCCACACGTGTTTCGCAAAAGTAAAGGCCTTAACAGGGAGAACAATGCTTAACTCAAATAACGCAACTTAATTGTATTCTGGTTGGTCTTCCGTACTTTATAATTACAGCCCGATTATAAACACAAAATTACATTTCTTAATTACTGCGGATCTTCTGATTAGTCAAAACGATACAGTTTACAACGCGCTAAAATAGATCTATCTCATAAGGATACTTACGAAACCTGATGCGGCTTTTAACTAATTTTATATTTTAACAACTTAAATGTAAAAATCTATTATAATTAAAGAAATAACAAATAATTGCTTTAAAAATTCATTTTTCATCGAAAAAATTTTTTGCTTTCAGAAAATATTGTTCATGTTCATAAAAACAACTAAAAGCATTTGAAATTAAATAATATCTTTGTTTTGTATATTACAATTCAGAGCTGATTTTCAGGTAGGTGGGGTCCAATTAAAAAAAACATGATTTGCATTCCTCAAAGCCTTGTGCTTTTAATTATTGTAATCACTAGACCCGATGCGATCGAATTTTTAAAGTTTTCATAAAATTAGGAGGGGGGGTAATAAATATATAAAAAAATATTTCTGCCATGACTTTAATAAAAAAAAAAACATATTTATAATAATTTCCATCATCTATGAATAGTTTCTGAAAGTTTCATTAACTTCCAACAATTATTTTCATTTTTGCAAGATTTTCCAAATTAATGTGTGTCATACAAAAAAAAAAACGTACTAAAAATTATATATGTTATTTTAGTAGTTCCGGTGATACAAAGAGAAACAATTTTATTTTAATCAAAATTTAGAATGTTCTAAAAAGAATTAAAAATTAAAAAAAAAACTTTGGTCTTTCGTCTTCATAATAACATAAACATTTAGACGATACAATTTTATTTTAGTCAAGTTTGGCGTATTTTTTATATTTTTTTAGCGATTTCATTACCTAATATATATATATATATATATATATATATATATATATATATATATATATATATATATATATATATAATTATATTAGATAATTCGTATGGATAATTCCAAAGAGAATATAAATCTAAAGAGAGCTCAAAATAAATGTATATATGGGCATGTGTATCTTCATAATTTTATTTTTATTCATTTAAGATGATCTTTCTCTTACAAATTGATTTTTTTAAAATTGTTTTATATATATATTTATATATGGTTTCTTGAAAAAAAAATTTTAAATTATATAAATTTTTTAAGAAAATTGTTCGTAATTTGAGTTGTTTTACTACTTTATTTTCATAATCACCTATTTTTAAAATTACACGGGTATAGTGATGCAAAATAACCACATGCATTGAACAGACAACTTATGAATACATTCAACTTTAAACACCGACGCTTGTCAGTTCCGAATCACCTCTCTTCTTTTTTCTTTTTCTTTCTCTTATTTCCCTCCTCCTTCCTTTCTCTTTCCTTTGTTCCTTATTTTCTCGATATCCTCTCCACCTTCTCACATCCGGTGAAAAGAGGTTAACCTGTCGGCTCTTATCCACATCTGTTCACTATATTACCGCCTTCCATATATATCTATCTTTAGACATACATATCTCTTTCTCCCCTTTCTCTTTCTCTCTCTTTTTTCTCTTCCTCCATATTAATTAAAATTTTATTTTAAAACATATCTTACGCATAAAAATTCTTTTTTCGTTTGTGTCTGTATGAATTTTAAATCCATTGATTTGTGAAACCGTTTGGTCTAATGTGATTAATCGGTTCTGCGAAATAAAATATTACCATGGATTTCTAGAATTTCTGCGTTCATTATATACATATATATATATATATATATATATATATATATATATATATATATATATATAAACGGGATGTCCCAAACAATGTACTCACATTTTAAATGAAAATAAATGCAGACTTTATTGACTTGCAATCAACATTAATGGTTAATATTAAGAAGTATTAATATTTATTGATTTATGAAAAACATCATCGGTTGAATGGATGAATGGATTATTAAGTAAAATTATATGAATGGATCTGAAAAAAGGAAAAATTCATGAATTTATAGTAAGTCAAAAAGTGAGTAAATTGATATATTATATATATATATATATATATATTGATATAAATATATATATAGATATATATTATATATATATATATATATTGATGTAAATTGATATATATATATATATATATATATATATATATATATATATATATATATATATATATATATATAAATTTCCAAGATGATAGAATCCAGGTAGAACTCAATGTCCAGGAAAGTGTAAGAATATAATATAAAAGGCTCAAACACTAATATTCCATGGTTACAATTTATTACATAGGAATCGTAATTACGATTCCAATGTAATAGATTATAACCATGGAATATATTAGTGTTTGAGCCATTTATATTATATATATATATATATATATATATATATATATATATATATATATGTGTGTGTGTGTGTGTGTGTGTGTGTGTGTGTGTGTGTGTGTGTGTGTATATTTATATATTTATATTACAATGAATCATTCATACAGAAAACAAATGTTTTCTGTATGAATGATTCATTGTAATGTAAATTGAACTGCACCACTACTTGATATATATATATATATATATATATATATATATATATATATATATATATATATATATATATATATATATATATATATATATATATATATATATATATATATATATAATTAAACCTTAATGAACCAGGTATAGCCTGCCTAGATTTCAACACACAGGATCATCAGTTCACTCTGATGATCTTATGTGGTGAAACCCAGGTAGGTAGTAACTAGCTCATTAGGATTTATCTATTTTACTTTTGGGTTTATTTATTCTTTGTGCCAGAGATTGAAGGTACTGGACGATTTGTTTCGCCCTGTTCGGAGGTTTCTAGTGCTTTCTTTTTCTTTTCCATTTTCCCTCAGATGCCAAGGTACGGATTGAAATCTGATCGTTGTAAAACTTAAATATTATTGTTAAGACAGATTAGTAATCCATGAAAAAGAAATACTAAATAAATAAATAAGAATAAAAAAAAATCAATTATAATATAAATTAAAATAAAAAATTAGAAAATAAATAAATAGAAATCTATAGCCATAGAATTACACGCAACAAATATAATATAACATTGTGCAATATATATATATATATATATATATATATATATATATATATATATATATATATATATATATATATATATATATAAATATATATATATATATATATATATATATATAGTAGAATAGAAAAACAAATATTCGTCAATGAACAACATAAGGAAAAAGGACACTAAAATATATAGAAATGGATAGACAAATAAAATATGTACGCATACACAAATAAGAATATATAAGAAATATATTTGTTTTTCTATTCTACCCCTATTAAACTTTATCTATTCAACCATTTTTATCTATATATCTTTGCCCATATAAGTTATATTTTAATAGTATGTTAGAATTCGTTTACTAACACTTTCAAATTTGAATATTTTTTGGTGTGTATATGTGCGTGTCTTTATCAATGTATGTGTGTATAATCGCTTATATGTGGTTTTCATTGTACGTATACGTTGTCGGTTTTTTTTTTCTGTTTCATCGCTTTTTTGCGTGTTTATACATCTAAATGTATCTACGTGTTTGTATATTATAATCTGATTGTGTAGGTATTGTCTTTTGCAAGATTTCACCCTCCCTGCCCATATCATCACTTGAAATGTATCTAAGTTGTAACGAAGCTAAGATCAACATTAAATTTTAACGTTTATTCTAACTGAATTTTAGGCTTTCAATAAAAACAAAATAAATAACAAAACATATATATTTTTTCTTCGGTTTCTTCTTTAAATAATTTTATAATTTTTTAAACTTAATACAGATTAAATTTAAAATTTGTAATTTTCAATTTGGAATTTGATATTACAATTTAATATTAATTAGTTAGAATGAATTCTATTTTAGTATAACCATAACATTAAAGCATTAATTAATTATTATACCCAGGCTTCGTTGTAAAGATTTTTGAATTCTCATATACTTGTATTTTGATTGGTCATTCCAGCTTATGCAATAGTGTTTCCTCTCACCAGGGGTGTTTGGATAAATTTGAACATTTTAAAACCCTTTATTCTACATTCAACACCATCACTTGATAAGACACCAGAAGTGTTGAAACCAAATAGCTATTTTTGTAGTAATTTTATAACATATTTATGTTATAATTTAAGAATAAATAATTATATTTGCTCTACTCTATATTGAGTACTCTTTTAAGAATAGTATTTTTAGGTTATTGGAATTTATTCCGTATTCACCAATCCTATACTTTGATATATATATATATATATATATATATATATATATATATATATATATATATATATATATATATATATATGTATATGTGTGTGTGTGTGTGTGTGTATACATGTATAACTGTATATTTGGATAGCAAACTATCTTCTATACAAGTTTCATTACAGACTACTGACAAGGCACTGCCATTAAACATTTTATTCAGTTATTCTTGTGTTCGTGTAAGTGATTTTTTCTGGACGTAAAGTTAATAAAAATTGTCCAAATGTAATATATAACCAAGCTATTTCGGTTATTCTATTGTCCATTTTCAAGGATGTTGTTTTTTATTCAATTTTGTTTTTAAAGTGTCGATTATAAGTATGCATATCTATCTATCTATCTATCTATCTATCTATCTATCTATCTATCTATCTATATTACGGCTAATAATGCAAGACTCTGCGGTAAATCGAATCGAGTTCTCTCAGTCACTGTGTGTTTATCTAAATATAAATACGCTTAAATTCACCTTCTTCTTTGCGGTGCGCCAACGGCTTCAGGGTAAAATTTCCGACTGACGCGAATTCAGCCGGTTTTCGATTCTAGCCAGAGGCAACCGGACGTCTAGCCACACTGATGAGCTGTGATACAGCGAAACAGTCTGTCTGTGGATGACAATATATATATATATATATATATATATATATATATATATATATATATATATATATATATATATGCATACATATGCACGTTACGTGTAAACCACTTACATATGTACAAATATATGTGTTTATATCTAAGTGTGTATATGAATATGTTTGCTTATCCGTGTATATCACCCTGTGTATGTATGAATATATATATATATATGTGGATGACTATATATATATATATATATATATATATATATATATATATATATATATATGTGTGAGTTTGTGTGTGTTTGTGTATATATATATATATATATATATATATATATATATATATATATATATATATATGTATATATGCATACTTACGTGTAAACCATTCTCATATGTACAGATATATGTGTGTATGTCTAAGTGTGTATATGAGTGTGTTTGCTTATCTGTGTATATCACCTTTGGTATGTATGTATATATAAATATGTGGATGACTATGTATATATGTGGATGACTATATATATATATATATATATATATATATATATATATATATATATATATATATATGTGTGTGTGTGTGTGTGTGTGTGTGTGTGTATGTGTCAGTGCGTGTGTGTGTTTTTGTGTAGATATGTACGTACGTACGTGTGTGTGTGAGCCGCGAATTGAAATAAATAGAATTAATCAGCGCCCCTAGTCATGTTCTTTTTTCTCTTTTCGTTTTATCCGTTCTTTAATCATTTTGGAATTCGGTGAAATGTCAGCTAAATAAAGGATAAAATAACAAGCGTTGTAAGCCAAATAAGAAAAATATTTAACTGCGTTAGCATTTAAGAAACTGATTTAATTCTACCAAGAAAATCTGGAGAAATGCGCTCTGTATCCATTTCTTTCAACAAAAGAATTCCTTTGTTTCGTGTTTCCAGTTTGGAAAGAACAACACCACGTTCACTGGCGGCACCATGCAAACGCATACACGTCTTTAACAACCTCTGGGCACGGATTCTTCAGTACTGTCTTCTTTAGTGCAATTTCCACTCTACTAAACAAATACCCGTTTTACGAACAGAGAAAAATTAAGTTTTCATAGAAATTCTCTTATCGCTCTAAAATCTATGGATAAAAAACATTTTCAAAAAGATACCTATTTTCTAAAGTTCTTTTTGTCATTTTGAGTTGAGCATGAGGGAAATATTTCAAGAATTCTCTAATGTGTATATTAATAATCGTAATACGGGAATAGTAATGATTAATGAAATGAATAGAGAAAACTTAATATTTTTTCATTTGTTTAAATAATTCAATACAATTTTAAGAAAATGTAATTAAAGAAATTATTTTGACTTATTTAAACAAATCAATAATTTCTTTGTCGGCTTCATTCATCTAATCTGTAGTAATGTGATACAGAAAAAAGACAAAAATATGATTTTCTAAGCGTACCCTAGATGTGGCACAAAAGGACGACTCAACATCTCCGACTCAACACCGGGTGTAACAAAAAATTGTCCAAATCGTGTAAAAGCAAAATTGTATATTTTTTAGATTAAACTTAAATGATGTATATTAGAAATGATTAAAGATATTTTACTGGAATTCTTCGAGGTTTTTTTTATATCTACTTTGAGCAATAAGAATGTATAATTACTCGCCAAGCTTAAAATAAGAATCGTGATGAAATCGAACATAAACGAAAATGACATGTTTATTATTAATTAATCATAGCTTAGGATCGGAAGCTCATGAAAGATTGAAATAAAGTTCATATATATATATATATATATATATATATATATATATATATATATATATATATATATATGTATATATATTCCAGGATCATTTTCCAATTTATTCAAGATTATTTTCGACCTCTCTAAACTTTTAAATTTCTGTCTTGGGGTAACAAGGTGCTTCACAAGTTACATGTACGATTTCATTTCCACGTCTTTTTTCAATGTTCTTTGGACTGTCATAAGTGAAATTCCTCTTGTCTTATGGATTGAGTTGGATCTTTTCTAATTGATCTCTTCAGCTCTAAATTGAAATGTCGATCACTCTTCCTGTTATGCCTTCCTGATCCGATTTTCTTTTCTATTGTTCCCTCTTTGTAAAACTTATCCACTGTTCTCTTGATGGTCCGTGAATGGATTTTGAAGATGTAAGACAGAGTAACCATTACTGAAGGCCTGAACGAGCTTTTAGTCCCACCATTTCTCATTTAGGAAAACATAGTGGGGCTGACACGAAATGGTTGTAACCTGTTCCCTTTCTAGCTGAATATCTCAAAGAGTTTTTCAGTAATTTTTTATGACAAATGGTATCAAGATATCTAAACGTCTTATCTGAAAATCTGGAAAAAAGACCCAATTAGTTTGGTGTCTTTTTAGATACTAAACTTTTTGTGGGATGGACAATTTTGCTGTTACAATCGGTATGCGTATCTATAATGACGGGATTTTGTTTTAACGACGATTATCCTTGATATTCTTTAAAATATTTCTTTCACATTTTATGCCCAGAAAAGAAAACACTTGTAGGAATGTATAAAAAATTGAATAAAAATGTTAATCACAGTCCCCTGTCAGTTGTTTATAATCAAACTTGTATCAGAGATGGATTGTATATATATATATATATATATATATATATATATATAAATGTAACTGTATATATATATATATATATATATATATATATATATATATATATATATATATATATATATATATATATATATATATATATATATATAAAAACTTTGCTTAATAACGTAATTTATAATTAATATTTGCTTAATAACGTAACTGTCCGGGTTTCAATACCTGGTAGTGGATGCGCACTGCCGATGAGTCCCAAATATAGGACGAAACGGCTGTCCAGTGCTTTCTCCATTCTGTTGAGGTTTTTTCTAAAAAACTCCATGAATTACTTAATTATGATTATCTCAAATCCTGCTGATAATTTCAGCCCGTAAAGACAAAAAAATAATTTCTAGGTTACCGTATCGACTCATGTTTAATTCTTCTTTTTTTTCTTTTCTTTCTCTCATTCACTTCTTCTCTCTCTCCCTCTTCCCCCACTATATCTTTTTCTCCTCACCAATTTTTTTAAACCTTATATTGAAATTTTTTTTGTATTTCTTCCTCTTTTAATATAATTGTTTTTCCTTTTTTCTTTCTCTCCCTTTTTCTTTTGTCTGGACAGATTGACTCCATTTATATAAAAACTTCGGTTACAAGAGATGAATATTTGTATATTCATGAAATAAATTATAACCGAATGGATTATTAAGGATCTTCTGTACTTATATATATATATATATATATATATATATATATATATATATATATATATAATATGGAGAAAACAACTGAAATGTTGCAAATTAAAAGAAAAAATTGAATGTATTTTTTGTGAAAGTACTTATTTATATTTTTTTATATATATATATTTGATATTTCAGATCGCCCCGATCTTTTTAATTTCTGACGAAAGATCGGGGCGAAAAAAACATTCAATAATTTCTTTTAATTTGCAATTTTTCAGTTGTTTTCTCCATATTATATACATATCAAGAAAGTATACGTGGCTTCTCAATATGCTATATATATATATATATATATATATATATATATATATTGTTATGGAAATTTACCCATGCACGCGTGGACTCTCCCAGCTATAAATAGGAGCAGGTACTGCCTTTTGGTGAAGGAAGTTTCCAGCCGTCAGTAACACTTTCGTTTGTATATGTTTGTATTACTGTTTCTGTTAATATATTTGTTTAACTCAATTCCTCTCTTGTGTCTTTATTTCTGGCCCCAACAAGGCTGCAACAGACACACACACACACACACACACACACACACACACACACACACACACACACACACACACACATACACACACACACACATATATATATATGATGAAAAATATGGAAAGACAAAGCAAAATCCGAATATGCAAGTTTACTGTTTTAATTTTAATTTTGTTTTACTATCAACGTCAGACGTTTCGGTCTAGTAGACCATTTTCAGGACATGGTTATTGGAAACATATTTATATTTAAGTCAACATGAAGAGACGATAGACACAAGACTAGTCAGAAACAGAAAAATGAAGATGAAGATGGTCTACTAGACCGGAACGTCTGACGTTGAGAGTAAAACAAAATTAAAATTATAACAGTAAACTTGCATATTCGGATTTTGCTTTGTCTTTTCCATATTTTTCATCAAACCGTCGGATCTACATACACATAATTACTTACACACACACACACACACACACACACACACACACACACACACACACACACACACACATATATATATATATATATATATATATATATATATATATATATAATAATAATAAAAAGACTTAAACACTAATATTCCATGGTCATAATTTATTCCATTGGAATCGTAAGAACGATCCAATTCATCAGACCTACAGATTCAAAAAGAAAACACAAAAACAACTCCGGGAAAAATTAGTGAGAGTATGTGTGAGAGTGTGGGAGGACCTGAGATCTATATAGAGGGGTAACAGACGAGAGAGACAGGGAGGTCCAAAGGTCGAGTGGGCGTTAAAATCTAACAGAGAGAAGATTTAAAGAGGGGTTTCAGTGAGAAAAGAGTGCGTATTTTCAAACGTCCGAAGATATACCGGAAGAGTGTACATTTCTTGGCGACACACACACCTCATAGGCGATAAAATCTTATACTCCCGCCCAGACCCCTACAACGCATACATACACACACATACACACACATCTATATCTATATATATATATATACATATACATCTGCACGCCTAGGACACAACCGATTTCAAAACCAATGCTAAATTCGCTATAATTGAGATAATGGAAAAGTTTAGGTAAGATAACATTAGAAAGATTTTAGGATTCCCTGAAGTTAAGTGGAAACGGCGCTCGGAAACATATTGTCTAGCCGGGCCAAGCCATAAACTTAACAATATAGCTAGTTCTAATATATAACCCTGCAAATCACAACTTACTCACCCACACCTACACGGATCTATCCACGTACGCACATCACCTCATACACACTCTTTAATGAGTCAAGTGATCACACACACCCACCTCAGTATACACGCTCACACATACCCTAATCACTCCCTATTTAAGGACCAAAAACACATGAGCGCCCACCCCCACCAGAGGCCCCCATAAACCTATCAGACTGGCTAAATGATTCTCGGGCGGCCTGTTTCCATCCCGCCCTCATCCCAAATAACAACCCAAAAGAGACCGTATGACCAACACAAGGAATTTTGAAGAATTCCTGCTGACAAGATAAAAGACAAATGAAAAACTACAGACAAAATTCCATTTTCACCATCCGGACTTCCGATTGATTATACATACCTGTGTACATCTACACCCATATACAGCTATATGTCTACATACATATCTAAATATGCACACACACACATATAAACACATCTACATATATATCTACCTACGTATCCATACGTCCATATATGTAGGTGTACACACACACACGCACATATTTATATACTTACCCACATGCACATATATATATATATATTTATGCGTATACTTATATATACACATCTACACACACACGCATACACCCATATGAACGCACATATTCATTTCTATATTTAAAACAAAATCAAAGGCCAATTAAAAAAATAAATAAATAATATTCTAATATTTTAATGCCCCCTCGACCTTTGGACCTCCCTGCCTCTCTCGTCTGTTACCCCTCTATATAGATCTCAGGTCCTCCCACACTCTCACACATACTCTCACTAATTTTCCCGGAATTGTTTTTCTGTTTTCTTTTTGAATCTGTAGATCTGATGAATTGGATCGTTCTTACGATTCCAATGGAATAAATTATGACCATGGAATATTAGTGTTTAAGTCTTTTTATTATATCCTTACTCTGTCCTGGACATCGAGTTCTACCTGGATCATATCCTCTTGGAATTATTTTTATACATATATGTATGCGTATATATAATTGCTTATGTATGTGTATATTCACCACTAATATTATATATATATATATATATATATATATATATATATATATATATATATATATATATAAGGCTGAAACAGTAATATTCCAGGCTCATAATTTATTATACTGGAATCGTAAACACGATCCAATTCATCAGACCTACAAATTCAAAAAGAATACAGAAAATATATCTGCGGGTTTAAAAAACTAAATTTAAAGTGTATGTGTGTGAGTGAGAAACAAGGGTGAGAGAGAAATGTATGAGAGCTCTAGAGAGAGGTGTAACGTAAGAAAGAAGAACAGAAAAGGCTTTCATGTGAGGGTGAGGAATAAAGTTTGAAAGAAAGTAGTTTTAAAGAGAGAACTTCATAACGGATTAAATGAGAAAGATACAGATTAATAGGAGTTATTATCAGTTGCATAAATCGACTACCGATTGGTTGAATTAAAATTTAAAAAAAAAAAAATAAAAAAAAACCGACCCCGGAAAAGTGTGGATACATTTGAAGTGACATTAGATCAATAAATGATTATACGTTCCAAATTTAAAATCTAGCCAATTTACAATGCTGATGAAAATGAAAATCTGTTGAACTAAAATTAAAAAAAAAAAAAAAAAAAAACAGACACCGGAAAAGTGTGGATACATTTGAAGTGACATTTAGATACAATAAATGATTATACGATCCAAATTTAACATCTAGCCAATTTACAATGCTGATGTATATATGAAAATTTGTCGCCTAGTTTGCATTTACTAACCTTATGTATACATGAAAATAGAATATGAGTGAGAGGAAGAACAAGACACAAGGAAAAAAGGTTGTGAGAAAAAGAAAGAAAGAAAGAAGGAAAAAAATGTCAAACGAAAACAAGGGATTTTATAAGAGAAATGATGTGTATTCTTGCTCTGTATTGTACATAGATCTCTACCTGGATTTTATCCTCTTGGAAATATATATTTATATTGACTATTAATATCTATCTATCTATCTATCTATCTATCTATCTATCTATCTATCTATCTATCTATCTATCTGTTATGAGACCGATACTTTCCTATATCATGGACTCGCCCAGTACTATATTATTATGTGAATGGTAGTATCATGGGAGTAGCACCAGTAATGCGCAGCCGCGTACGATACCAATATCGGACACCACTGGATAGTAAGCTCTGCTTACTCTTACACTATTCTTTGTAACTTTTCTGTTTAATATATCTTTCTAACCCGTGTTCCGTGTTTTCCTTCCGTGGCCCCTACTTCGGGTCTATATCACTATCTATCAATCTATCTATCTATCTATATATATATATATATATATATATATATATATATATATATATATATATATATATATAGATAGATAGATAGATAGATAGATAGGTAGATATACTTAATTATTTTATCACTTTAAACGTTTATTTTAATGGATATTCATATATGAGTAAACACTGCGTTTATTTATTAAACTGTATCTTTATTCATTTGGGTCTACCGGCTGGAATAGTCAAGAAATCTTATTAAAGAAAATATGTGCTGTTTGGCAGGACAGAAGGAACCGCCGTTAGCTCCGATGTTCTTTAACCGAATGGTCAAAGAAGAAACTTAGCCGATCAAGCAAGGTCTGAGTAGTGCCGTTCAGCGTAATTTCTCTTGTCACAGACTCTCGAAATTTTCTCAGCAGCTCACGTATCCAAACGTAAACAAAGCAATTTTCCAAAGTAACGGATTTTTTAAATTTATTAATTCGACATATTTTATCACTTTAAAAGTTATTCCTAGGTGAATCCGACAGGATTCGAACCTGCAACCACCACACCCGGGTTAAAATGATAAAACAGATTCTCTCTCTCTCTCTCTCTCTCTCTCTCTCTCTCTCTCTCTATATATATATATATATATATATATATATATATATATATATATATATATACCTCAAGGTTCTTGAGTCCTTGTATAACTGAACCCGTGGGCCTTGCATTTGTAAACAGAAGGAATGCTTACTGGGTCTGAATGTTATTGGACTATAGTTTTCTTGAAATTCATATGTTGTCTCCTCCCATTCGTTATATTAATTTAATTTACACGCTTATATATTTTTTAGATCCCAGAAAATAAACTTGATAAGGCTGGGACGAAACAAGCTGTTCTTTTTTAGCTTTTTTAAAATGCCATATAAATTCTGCCTATTCCTAGCTATCGTTAAATTTTGTACCATAAAAAACTTATTTAAATATATATATATATATGTGTGTGTGTATATATATATATATATGTATGTGTGTGCGTGTGTGTGTGTGCGCGTGTGTGTGTATGTATGTATATTTAGGCAGCATATCTTCAAGCATATTTGGTTGAATAATCTAGACACATTATTTATTTTTATTTTAATCCTCTCAAATCCACGGATCAATTTCTTCATGTTATTAAACTGATTAAGGTAATCACCGTCGTTTTGGTCATTTCTTTTATATTCCCAGTTACTTTCAATCTCATCCCAAATCATCTTCATGGGTGAATTGCTAAGACAAAAAAAATTAATGTAATTGATAGTTGCAAATGCTCATAAAACGCGCTCTGTGAATTTTCTCCGTTACAGATAATTATAAAAATTAACCAATCAGAATATATGCACGAAAGGGAGGTAACTTAATTTATATTGTTTTTATTATTAATGTTTTAAAATGCTCAACCTTCAATTGAAAAAAATATATAGATAGATATTTGTGTGTGTGTGAGTATGCTGTGTATGGGAGTGTGTGTGTTTGATTCTACAACATAAAGCAAATATTCATATTAAAACGATCTTCCTTGTATTCGTCCATTACTTGTCTATTCAAAATTCGCTTAATTATTTCGTTCTTCTGCTTCTTGAATATTTCCCTCTCCTTTTTTTTTTAGATGTTCTCCTACGTCCCATTGTTTCTTGTTTTTCTTAGACTTTCGGCCATATTTCCTTCATTTACGTCTTCTTTGCTCATTTCAGCTGGCAACTGTAGATATCTCATAATTAGTAAAAGGCATTAATTTTGTAGATTTTTCTTTCGTGTCAAGTCATGGGGAGCAATGAGATTAAATGCCATGGCAAGTGTGGAAAAGTTCTGATAACCAGACTGGAATCGCCTCATAATTCATCAGAGTAGAAAGAATCAAAGTCTATGAGATCTCCAAAGCCATTATCAAGAACGTTCAGCGACGGGAGGACGAACAGACTTCGTTTTTGACAGATGTGTGCCACAGAAAGTAAACGTGAAAAAGACTGTAGAATTTTAAATTATGTGTGCGTCTTGATAGACTTAAGTAAGTCCCTCCAAAGATTTTTCTAAAAAAAATAAAAGAGCATATCCTGATGAAAAAAAGCCGCAAACTTAATAAAACCAAAGGTTTATCGTTATAATGTTTGTTATTATTAAGAGGAAAGACCAAAGTATTTATTTATTATTTTACTAAATTTTTGAATCCACTTTAGCAGGTTCGAAATTTTGGTTAAAAACTTGTTTTTCTTCCGTCAGTGAGTGGGTTAAAGATTAGTAGAGGGATTTTAGAGTCTTTTTGGGCTTTAAAAACACATTGTTTTGGAAATTCTTACAAAAATCAAATAATTGTCGGATTTTAATTAAATTTTCAGGATTTATTTACAAGTGAATAAAATTATTTAAAATACATTTTTTTTTATAAAATCTTTGCAAAAATATGTTTTTATATCTGCTACTCCCACTTAATTTTATGAAATTTCGAGAATTGAAATTTCAGACTCTTTATATTTACATTAGTTAACAGAGAATTTTAATTAGTTTAGAGAATTTAAATCATGAACTGTTTTTGTCAAACAGAAACACCATTTACCGAAAATCGGCTCTGGATCGTAAAATAAGATAAATGAAATAAAACTATTACATTATTTAATTAGAAAAGCTTTTAATACATAAGATATATGAAGGACATTATTGTCTTAAGAAAATCAATGAATAACAATTTTTATAACAATTGTTTTCATTTTTTATAAATGTTAATTAGAAAAATTAACTTTTGAGTTTTTTAAAATTCTGTATTAATTTCAGTCTTTTAGATGATATTATTATTAAGTGAAAACCATATTTTCTAAACATAATGGATAAGCTTAATACAAACCATCAAACACCAATATTTTAAAAAGAATTTTGAATTTTTTGTATGTGTATAAACGTGTGAATTTTTTAAGTACGGGCGAACATCCACGATATTATCAGAAAATAAAAGCGATAATTATAACAAATTTAAATTCACTATTTCTAAAATTCAATAAAATATTAGATTATGGATATTTTCATAAATTTTAAAGATTACTGAGTATTTAAAAATTATATAAAAAAAGGCGTTCACGTCATTTTCTTAAATTATGTCTTACAGATAAATTCTCCGTACAAAATAATTAGATATGTCATCAGGGTGTCAACACGTCAACATTGTCGGGTTAAAAACACAGCTACTGTCGGGTTAAAAAAATGCCTTTCTGCAATAATTTAAATAATATTTGTTTCAAATAAGATTAGTTATACTTTAAATCACCTAATATTCATCAAATAAAGTTTCAGAAAAGTATATTTTATTTTTGGAAGATCTTTTAATAAAGATAATTACATTGCGATGAAAGATGACTAAAAAAGGGCGCTAATCATCTATTTTTACAAAAACAAAAAAACTCCTTCCAATCAATTTGAAGTAATTTTTTGAAATGCAGCAAAGTATGTTGCTTATTGAAAATATTAAATTTCATCTATTAGCATGAAATTAAAAGTAAAATAAAATCTTCAAGAAAGATTTTTCATTTTGAAAAATTCATTTTAAACAAGCCCAAACAAAAAATGAAGTTTATTTTTTAAAGTTTAAAGATTGAATAAAAAATTATTTTCCATAAAATGGCTAAAAAATATCAATAAATTGTCAGTAATAAACTATTATTCAGAGATCTTCCGTGCAATGCCGGTTATCCCCGCTAGTATATATATATATATGAGAAAAATAAAGACTAATAATAAAAAATGAAAGAGTAGTCATTCAGAGATATTTAATGTTTAAACAACCAATCTAAATGCAACATCTGAGCAACAAGGAACACCTGTCAATCACGTGTTTCAGTAATCTTGCTCACTGGAGAAATGGGTTGGATCAAACAAAAGGTGGTATGTCCTAAGTTGTTTAATGCATCTAAATGTAAATACCAGGAAATAAAAGCTGAAATTCTGAACTCATGTCTCATATTCATCTTGTGATCTTAAACCCGGTGTCTTTAGTGAAGAACAAAAACAAAAAAAATTGTCTTGTCGTTCCAATACTTATGTCACTTATGGAGTATAGTGTGAGAGGTGAAATTATAAGCTCGGGTGGGATTGGTCATCAGGTGCAGTGTTAAGTCTTAAGACTGTTTAACTTAAGTTTTGTTGTCACTTGATAAAGGATTTGTTCGTTGGAATGAGTGACACAAAGTAAATCTTTATAGGACTCTTTTGCTTTGATGACGGATATAACACACTTTCAGATAGAATTGGCGATGACACCTGTGATAACCAGGTCAAATTCTGGAAGATGGAGAATTTTCCACTGAAGGTGTATATGAGCGATTGATTGGACCACCAATCATATTCAGTTCTTGGGGGCTTTCCTTCTTCCTCTTAAAAGCTTATGACGCAAAACCATTGGTCAAGCATTATTATTGCCTAGCCAATCAGGGCTGTTGAAGTTTATTTATTAAAGATGGAATAAAAAATTATTTTCCATAAAATGGCTAAAAAATATCAATATATTGTCAGTAATAAACTATTATTCAGAGTTTTTTTTGCCTCAATCAGCTAAAAACCTGTTATCTGTGCCGCTTTTTGAATTCCCTCGATCAACTGCCTTCACTTAAATAGCTTAACGACTCTGGGCTGTTTAGCCATCACTGCAATCGACAATAAACCAATTCCTCCCAACCTAAGAATTTTATACGGGAGAAATACCTATTATTTATGTATTCGTGATCTTAATCAGTTAGAGTAACCTAAATGGAAGTTGTTATTTTTACACTTGTTAATGAGTGTTGTTGAAGTTAATTAAGTTTCAAGCATAGCCAGGACAGAGAGAAATCAAGCCTGATCTTCGACACTTTTACACCAATATTCCTGTGGATACTGAAACATAAAAACACAACGTGGGGACGCAGGATTGACGCAGAGCGTGTTCACTGGAGACAGACCAACGGACACGGACCAGAGTAAGAGTGACATTCAGTGAAGCAAGCACCAACAGGGCCATAACTGGTATCCGTGACGAAGGATTCAACCCCAGGAACTCATAAAAAAAATATAATAAAATAAAATAAATTTAAAAAAATAAAGAAAATAAAATAAAGAAAAAAAATAACGGAGAACGAACAACGACCTCATCACTCAAGACTCACCAAAATACAAGGTAAAGCGACTATTTCCCTCTATCTCTCTTGGATCTGTACAAAATTCGGCTCGTGATTTGTTTTCTAAATGATGGCAGATGCGAATTCTAGTCCATTTCATAGGGAATTATCAAGCGGATCAAAGACCCCAATATTCGCGAAAAAAAGCAGTAGAGCCAAGGCTATGGTTGGCAACACTTAAGACAAAAAAGGAACGGATCTACAACTAACAGAACCAGAGCTAGTCAACTTGGCCAACGATTTTTCTTACGGAATCACATCGGAGTGGATAATTTGGACGACCACACGGATGTCTCCAGTACGGAGATATTTGAACGATTATCCGTCATATATAGGACATTTGCAAACTCTACAGATGTAGCTAGTGCTCTAATAAGAAGGAAACAGAATAATGGAGAGACTCTAGCAGAACCAACTAATAGAATGATGAAATTAGCTCGGATAGCATATCAGGATGCAGAACAACGAGAGAGCCAGGAGGTGCAAGTACACCTAGCTGAGTACTTTATAGACGGATTGAGTAGCTCGTTTATAAAAGAAGACATAGCGATGGCAAATCCCGTATCATTATCTGGGGTTTTTACGGTGGAAAGAGAGAGTGAAAGATTATATGAGAGACTGAACCCATCCCAAAGATGTAGATAGGAAGAGAACTTATGAGAGGGCAAGTCCTGAGAGAAAGTCATAATCAGATGGATCATTTAGGCGTAGAAAAAACTATGAGCTTATAAATAGGAAATATTATTAGCCCGGACTATACAAAAAAGTTAACAAGTATGTAAATACATTCGTGAATTATTAATCGAGGAGCAATAAACACTCCTGTTGCTGGAGACAGATACGCCTTCTTATCCTTTTGAAAAGATTAGCATGGACATATCCGGTCCATACGGGGAAACTTCACGAGGTAACATCTATATAGTTAGCTTTGCTGATTGGCTGTCCAATTGTATGCCCAGATAGTCACCGATTTGATACTAACCGAAATTGTCCCTAGGTACAGGTCCCCTTTTCGGCTGGTGATCGATAATGGTATAGAAAAACGCGAACGAAGTCATGAAGGAAACATTAAATAATTTAAATATCCAACATATTACGGATTTTTCGTGCCATCCTCAAATGCCAAAGTTGAAGGGTTCCAGCAATTCTTGGGAGATATTTCGGCAAACGTTACAGAGGGAAGCAGCCAGCGGCTGGGATGTGCACCAGAATCAGGCATTGCAGTGAGGTTATCAAAAAATGAAACCACAAAACTTTCTTTATATTGATTGGCCGTGAAGTGATTCTACCTATAGATAGCCACCTTAAACCTCAAAGGAAATACATGGGTAAGGCCCATCACCAATTTATCCTTGATCAACAACGTAAGATATTTGTCCAGGCTAGAGGAAGAATTAAGCGAGCCCGGAAGCAAAGAAACCAAACGGTGAACCAGAATAGTAGAAAAGTGGAATTTAGATCGGGGTTCCTGTATATCACAAGGTACATGCCAGACAGGGTAAACTAGACATGAAATGGAAACCATATTACAGGTTAGTAGAAAAAAATAACAACTAGCCAAGTCACGTTCATCATATGGGATTAGATAAGTGGTGCCACAAAACGAGCAAATGCTAATGATCTAAAATTAGCCATATTAGAAAATTGGAATGACCCAAAGGTTAAATAACCAGATAAATAATTTAGATGAGCGAGCTAGGTTAAACCTCCACTGAAGACGGATTCAGATGAATACGTCCAGTTAGACAGTAAACCCTATACTAGGGGTCGGCAACTTACGGCACGAGTGCCACACTTGGCACGCAATGCAATTTCCAGTGGCACGCAGCAACAAATGACATCACGAAGTTCGAACCAATAACTACTACAACGCAAAGATATTTTGCTGTTTCAATTTTAATATATACTAAAGTATATATACTATATATTACTATATAAAATATATTGTAGAACAGATATATTGACCATGACTTGTATAAAAATACGTATGCTGTTGGGACACTGAATGATTCTAAAACCCTAAGTCGGCACATAGTTAGCAAAAGGTTGCCGACCCCTGCCCTATATCACAGACTGGGATGAGCGATCCAGTTCGAGAAAGTCAGAGAACTCTATTCAACAAGATTCAGGCGATTAGGTGAAAGACGATAAGATCCCACTGGAAGAATAACGAAAGATAATGAAACAAAAATTTAGACCGGAAGGTGAAGTCCCACTAAAACATAGAAGTTATAGGAAGGACAAAAATCAGGGTTCTTCAAACTGGAGTGAAAGTGTTAGTGAGAGTGGACACTCAGATCACTAAACTAATTAGTATTATCTATATAAAGGAATGAACTAAAATTGACCAAGTTATGTAGCGAAAAATCGTCAATGATTAAGAAAATTCCCCTACTAGCCACTCCCAAGCTTCCTATGGAGACTCTATTATACCTCACAAGCTTATGGAGACTCTATTATCCCTCTACCTCACTAGCGGGCGGAAGATGAATTTGAGAAGAGATTCTTTCTTATCCTTGATCGATGTCTCAGTTAGTAAGTGGGCTGTAATCTGGGAATATCTAATAATGAAACTTTCTAATATAAACCCGTAAGAAAATCGTAAAATGTTAGGTCCGTTAAAAGAGGTTAACATAAAAGAATTAACAAGTAAATTAGAGACAATGGATAATGTAATTTACTCTCAATCAAGCACCAGATTCCCTTACGTGGGTAATATGAATTCTAGCTTAATTTGAATTGTGTTATCAGTATTGTCAACCGTGTCCATACGCGTCTGTTTAAAAAAAAACAAAAAACAAAAAAAAAACAAGCCGTTAAAGTTCTACAGAGATAATGGAGAGAAGAATTAAATAAAGTTGGCCAACATAAGAATAATCTACAAATGGAACAAGTGGAGGTGATGTCGGTTAGTGGTGGGCAACTATTGCCAGCAATAGCAGAAGAACTTTTACAATTATCAGCAGTGGAAATACACCCTTGATTTAGAACTTTTTAAGAACTTCTTCAAATACATCAAAGTAAAAAAAAATGACTATGTAAAGTTTTGATTTGCTGAATTTAAAAAAAAATATATGTTAGAATTTTAATATAAAAATTGATTAAAATAAATCATTTTCGATAAAAAAAAAAGAAGGAAAAAATGGATTATTCATTTAAGAAGAATATTTATTGTCCAAGTGTGCCGTACTCAGACGGTATGGTAATGTAAATTTTGCCAAATCCCAAATTATGGATTACGAAAACACAACGTGAGGACGCAGGATTGGTGCAGGGGTGGCTCGCCGGAGACGGACCAACGGACAGGGAGCATTCACCGAAACACGCAGCAACAGAACTATATATATATATATATATATATATATATATATATATATATATATTTAAAGACATTTATATTATGTTTAACGTTCTTTTTATAGATACAAGTATTTAAGCAAATGCTCTGTTTTATAATAAACAGTATTAAATAACATTTACCCGCCTGAATGTCCGAGAAATTTTCATAGAAAATTTTCGCTCTCCGACAGGAATCGAACAGGTTCGATTCCTGTCGGAGAACGTTAAACATAATATAAATGTCTTTTAATAAATTGTCGGACTATGTCCAATTCTAAAATTTATATATATATATATAGTTCTCTTCGGTAAATCGAATCGAGTTCTCTCAGTCACTGTGTGTTTATCTAAATATAAATACGTTTAAATTCACCTTCTCTGCCGTGCGCCAACAGCTTCAGGGTAAAATTTCCGACTGACACGAATTCAGCCGGTTTTCGATTCTAGCCAGAGGCAACTGGATGTCTAGCCACACTGATGAGCTGTGATACAGCGAAACAGTATGTCTGCGGATGACAATATATATATATATATATATATATATATATATATATATATATATATAATTAAAAGCACACGCTTGCTTATATCTGGCCGTTTCATTTATCTGCCCTACAACTATATATATATATATATATAAACACACACACACACACATATATATATATATGATGTATCATTTTACAGTTTAAATAATACTCAGTACGACCGCGGCTTTTCAGTCCGTCCAAATATTTTCTACCATAAATATTGCAGACACACATTCTTCCCTTAACAGGTTTTACATTATTGTTGATTCGGGAGGGATGCTTCAATCCGCTATCGTTTTACTATTCCTGTCCAACATGGCTACACCCTGCATAGTCAACAGCCACACGACGATGGTGACCTTTTACATTGGTAAAGCGAATACTAGTTCACTTACTTCATGTAAATTATTGAAGTTTACCCATAGTTTCAGGTTGATTAAAGCCAATTCTCCTCACTGAATAAGACAATATTCAAAATTTTCAAATTTGCATAAAACAAATAAACCATATTAAATAAAATATATCTCACCATAGCAGACGGTATCTTGAAGTTTGTATAAGACATTTACTATACGTATAAAATAATTATATAAATATTCCATTGCAGGCGAGCGCTGTGAATCCGTTTTATAACTGATGTTAATGGTGTGCTCATAAAAATACTGTGATGTAGCCAACAAAAAAACCTGTCTATGATACTGACAACATCCAGCTGTTGATTTTCAGTGAAACGATAGAAAATACCCGACCGTCCAGTGTATGACGATAAATTACATCCGCGTCTTGGGAAAGACGATAAACTACATCCGTGTCCTGGGTAAGACGATAAACTACATCCGTGTCCTGGGTAAGACGATAAACTACACCCGACAACAAGGCCTCTGATCAGGAGGTTTTGAGGGCCATAGAGCCATCTCTTAATTGCTGGTGATCCCATGTCCAACCTGACCCGGGGTGGTAACACCTGTCAGGATCCCAACTATGGGCAAATAGTAAACCCTCCAAAAAGGGTCAAAACACTATGAAAGTATAAAAATAAGTTTTAATACTAGCAATACTTTTCTGAAAATTTTTTACCAGTAATAAATTTAAAAAAAAAAAAATTACCAGCAATATATTTTGGGGGAAAAGAAATATTACCAGCAAAAAAAATCTTGTCGGCATTACATAACCCAGTGAGGTTGATATGCCGTAAACCAAACCAAACCAAACAAACCGAAAATGCCTGAACAAAAAAATACTATATTAGAAAAAAAAATTATAATCACATTCTGATTATATTAATACCCAGCAGTCATTTCTTCTGCGAACAAAGGGAAGACTACCTAGGGCTAATGTATGATGTCAGATTTTTGTAAAGGGATCCCTGATAAACGGCATAGCATACACCGGATTATTTATTAAGTGATCAGCAATCAGTTGTGACAGAGAAGAGAGTCGGGGAAACATACACACACACACACACACACACACACACACACGCGTATATTTTTTTATTAAAATTAGAGTGGATCTGAGTAGCGAAATTAGATCAGAGCTTTTTTGTTTACTGATGGGAAATCTGATCTAGGGCGACAGTTGTACCCATTTGGAATTTAGGTCGTTAGAAAGACAATGGGGATGGTCGAAATAATTTTTATCGGTTAAAATTATAAATAGAACTTAGTAAGTTATGAGAAACTTTGGAATTCACATGATTCTGGTTGACGCAACCAGAACCCGTTATAATCGCGTGCGAAGTAGTAGGTCCCAGGGTCAATTATGACCAACCAAGTTTATCTATATAAATGCGTAGTTATGCTGGAAAAAGTGGGAGTTTTTGGCTCGTCTGTCTTCGAGTGCAGTCGAGCTGGGTGGAGAGATGTCGGAGATTGAGAGTGAGCAGAGTTGAATTGAAGGTTGGAAGAACTACGAAGGTGACGTCAGAGGTTGGAACAAAACGCTCGAGCACTTGTGCTGTTGATATAAGAACGAAGAAGCGAATTACTCCTCCAACATCTAAGACTACTACTGCTACTATTATTACTACCACGGGGAACGGAAACGTCGAACAAGCCACCACTCCCTTTTAATGAAATTACACGAAGTATTTTCTTTTCTTTTGTTGATCATCGTTCATATATGAGAGACTGAAGATCATTCTTGAAGAGAGAAGAGAGAATTTGGCCCAAGCAAGAAGAATTATTCTCTCTATCTTCTTGCAGACGGAAGAGGGAGACGAGAGAGAGCGACAGTGGAGAGTCAAGTTGGAGACTGGAGGGTGACAGGGAATGACATCAGAGATTGGAACGAAGCGTCCGCTAACTTGTGAAAATAAAAATTACTAGATTATTTCTACCTATATAATCAGCATCACAATGTTCTTTTTTATAGCATTGATAAAACATTGTTTTCCCCATATACACTTAATACACACACACACCCACACCCACACCCACACACACGCACGCACACACACACACACACACACACAAACACACACACACACACATATATATGTATATATATATACATATATATATATAGCCACAATGATGAGCAGTGATACACCGAAACATGCCCGTAAATGGATGACTATTATGATATTATTATTCTCGATAATTACGGTTGAGCACTGTTGAGAGATAGGGTAATTCTAAACATCAGCCGTCTACGATAACGCAACGCTCTTCATTGAAATGAATCGAGCACTATGGCTGTTTGGCGTTTGCTTAGATTCGTAATAATACGCTACAATTTCCCTTTCCCTTTGTCGTGCGCTGATAGCTCATGGGTAGATACTCCATCTGACGCCAAATCGGTCGATTTTCGATCCCGGCTTGAAGCAATCGGAAGTCTAGACACACTGGTGAGCTCTGATACAGCGAATCAGGCCTGTATGTGCATGACATTATATATATATATATATATATATATATATATATATATATATATATATATATATATATGTATGTATGAATTCAAGCAGATTTGGTGAAATAATTTAGACATTCTATATCTCTTTATTTTTGTCTTAATCCTATCGAGTTTACGAATCAATTTTTTTGATAGCCGTAGAAAATTGATTAAGAAAAATATCGAAATTTTTCATGTAATTTTTATTTTCCAAAGTACTTTCAGTTTCATCTGAGATCATCTTCAGAGGGTCATATTGTCTGTGTATGTGTAAACGTATTTCTGTAAATTCAAAGCATTTTTTACTGTTAGTTTTACCGCGTTTTTTATCCTTCCATATCAATTTCAAATTCACGAGGTTTTTAAAATTTTTTTACATGCAAGGGAGGCAACTTTTGTATTTCTTAATTTATTTATTATTTAAAAAGAAAATTTTGGTATTTTTCTTAATCATTTTTCTCCGGCTACCAAGTAATTGATCCATGGACACCAAAGAATTAAAACAAAAATAAACATGTATGTCTAAATTATTTAACCAAAATATGTTGCCTAAATACACAAATTTCATTCTACAATATATATATATATATATATATATATATATATGTGTGTGTGTGTGTGTGTGTGTGTGTGTGTGTGTGTTTATGTATGTATGTGTGTGGTTGTTCTATTAAAGTCGACAAACAAGGTACCGCGATTAAACTTTTTATTTAATTTTTCTTGTGTTCGAACAAGTGCTTTTTTATTTTGGGGACACAGAACAAATAAAACATCCCTTTAACTCTAAAAACTCACATACAACCCATAGATACAATTAAAAAGCAAAAATAAAATCATCCTTCATAATGGCTGAAAGTATAGCCGAAAGCGCTCGGAATTATAGAACATTTGGACAGTTTCTACACACTCTGTGTCCCAAAAAGATAACACTTGTCCAAAGAAAAGAAAAAATAAATAAAAAAGGTTAATCGTAGTAACTTGACTGCCGTCTTTAATGAAACATATATAGGATTGATGCATATACATACATACATATATATATATATATATATATATATATATATATATATATATATATATATATATATATATATATATATATGTATTGTGTATTTAGGCAGTAAACATTCATTTATCCATGTTTCATTAAAAGCGACAGACAAGGTACAAAGATTAAGCTTTTTATTTAATTTTTCTTGTGTTCGAACAAGTGCTTCTTTTCTGGACACAGAGTGTGTAGAAACTGTCCAAATGTTCTATCATTCCGAGCGCTTTCGGCTATACTTTTACATATAAACATACAAACGTAAAACGTAATGACCTCATCCCCCTGTAAAAAAAAGATTAAAAATAATGGAAGCCTTAATAATAAAAAAGAAAAAGCCAACACTTAATAATATTAACTACGAACATGACCACAATGTGCTAAGTGTGTTTGGAAAATAAAACATCTCTATAACACTAAAAAAATATAGACACAATGAACACACCCAATCAAATTGAAAAAATAAAATCATCCTTGATAATGACTAAAAATATAGCCGAAAGCGCTCGTAATTATAGAACATTTGGACAGTTTCTACACACTCTGTGTCCAGAAAAGAAGCACTTGTTCGAACACAAATAAAAGCTTAATTGTGCGTCGTTTTTAATGAAACATATATGTATATATATATATTGTGTGTCGTTTTTAATGAAACACATATATATATATATATATATATATATATATATATATATATATATATATATATTATGAAATGGACAATGTGCGACAATTATTTAAAGACATTTTTATGTTTAACATTCTTTTTATAGATACAAGTATTTAAGTAAATGCTCTGTTTATAATGGACGATATTAAATATTCTCGGACATTCAGACCGGTAAATGTTATTTAATACTGTTTATTATAAACAGAGCATTTACTTAAATACTTGTATCTATAAAAAGAATGTTAAACATTAAAATGTCTTTAAATAATTGTCGGACTTTGTCCATTTCATAATGTGTGACGTCATTTGTTTACATTTGATGCGCCATGAGCAGTTATGGATGTACGTGAGAGAGTCATGGAAGATTGAAGTTTGTAAGCAGAAAATTCGACCTTGCCTACCGAAGATACTTTGTGGCCGAGCGGTAAGGCACGTCAGGCTATATGACAGTTCCGTATAGGATACAGGTTCTATGAAAATGTCTCGGGCATTCAGTCCGGTAAATGTCATATAATACTGTTTATTATAAAACAGAGTATTTACTTAAATATTTGTATCTATAAAAAGAATGTTAAACATAAAAATGTCTTTATATATATATATATATATATATATATATATATATATATATATATATATATATATATATGAACTTTGGTATATTCATAGTGGAAGATTATCTCAATATCGAAGATAGTGCGTTTGCAGATGCGATTTTTCTTGACCTTATGTTCGTCTTGAGGCATGAAACTGACAATCATCATGCAACCAAAATGCATATGCCAACAGTCTGTTGTATTATCCAAAATATCAGGGAATTTGTACAATGTCCAGGAACTCAATGTAGTACAGATATTTGCCTCTAGCTTTTTGTGCTGCGGCCTTTGTAATCAAATGTACAAAAAGTACGAAGGTATTAATTAGAAGCAGACATTCGACCTAGGTTTTAGCATAAGAGATTTAATCCTTTTTTTGTGTGTGAACAAATCTTGCAAAACTGTGCGTAGCACCATCTAAATACGACGTTAACTGAAAAGTTCTTGGCCCAACCAAGGAACTCTTCTTCATTCTAAACACATACACACAAATTCCGCTTTGTTACGTGGACAGACTGCGGGAATTGTGTCAGGCTGAAAACAGTTCAGTTACCCCTCTTTTGTGAGACCAGGTCAAAAATCTAATATTTTGAACCCTGATTTTCAAGGCTGTTCGCATTTTGCAAGATTGCTACTGAAATGTTCTGTCTGTTGTTCTACTTAAAAAATCTAAGCTTTGTAAATATCTGTAGCGCGACATTTGTTTACTGACAAAGATTTTCATTGACAACGTGTTATTTTTAGTGGAGGCGAGAGTAATTTTCCACTCCTTTTTTATGTTAAAGCATGTGATTGGGGAAGGAGAATTGCTACCAGCAGGACTCTAATTTCCCAACTGTGTCGTAGCAGTGAGTTTAAAGAGAAAGAAATTGAAAGAAGCCATAACCAATTTGGCAAGAGGTAATTGTGATTTCTCTTTCGACATGGATGCAGCGTTGCAAGACGAGTTTCATTTTTTTTTAAATAAATTATTATGCACCTGTCCTACGTAGGAGTTAGACCATTGTAACTATACCACTTACCTCTCCGGACATTAAAACTCTGAAAACATTTCACTTCCCACGTTCTGCTTTCATATGGATGAAAGACAAGGAGATCCATGCTTGGTCGACTTTTTGGCTTGTTCATGAGTTAAATGCATCCGTTTAAAATTGTTTTATACTTCTGATATCACAGGTAGGATTTCTTTTCTTTTTTTCTCGTTATGTGCCGTGTCCCTTCAGGACGTAGGCGATCTTGCCTCTCCACTTCCCTCTATTCCTTGTAGCTCTCAATGAATTTCATCCATCTGCCACCTCCCCCAGCTCTGTCATCCACTTGCTTAATCCCGCCAGTTATGTCATGCGTTGCTTTCCCTTGTTTCTTTTCCCCTTCTATTCGACCTGTGTGTATCAGATTCTCCAGGTTCTTCTTTCTCATTATGTGTCCCAGAAATTTCAGCTGCCTCTTCCTGATGTTAAGTATAAGCTTCCTCTTTATCTGCATCCTATCAAAAACCTCATCGTTGTACACATGTTCGGTCCATAATATCCTTAGCATCCTTCTGTAGAACCACATCTCGGTTGCCTCGAGTCTCTTCTTCATCTTTGGGGTGACCGTCCAACATTCGACAGATGTCACGTAGCAGCTCATTTCTTTGTGACCAAAGAAATCCTCCTGTCTCGCAATACTCTGCCCAGCTTTTGAAATGCGTCCTAGGCCATCTTAATACGTCTTCGGATCTCAGAGTCGCACTTACCGTCCTCCGTCAAAAAACTTCCCAGATTTTTAAAATTCCGCACCTGCTTGATTTTAGTGTCTTCGACCTTCAAATCGTATTTTCGGCTCATCCTCTTGCCAATGACTATGCATTCTGTCTTCTTGTAGTTTATGTTTAGTTCCTTCTACTCGTTCTCACTCACTACCTTCTGTAGGAGGATTTGTAATTTCTTTTCCGTGTCTGCTATCAGTACTGTCTCATCTGTTTATCTTCTGTTGTTAAGATTGTGGCTGCCAGTGCTGAGTCCTGGTAGGATTTCCGATTCTCTAAAAATTGCCTCGCTGTAAATGTTGAATAAGTCCGGTGAGAAGACACATCTTTGCCTTACGCCCCTTTCTATTTTTGTATATCCGCTGAACTCGTTCTCTACGCGCATGCAAGCCGTTTGCTGCCAGTATAGGTTCTTGATTATTCTAATATATTTCACAAATATATCAAGGTTGCTGAGCAGTTCCATCAGATCCCTGTGGCGTACTTTGTCGAAGGCCTTTGCGTAGTCTATGAAACATAGATACGCGTCCTTCTGCATTTGTATCGCTCTTTCTGATAAGATTATGAGCATGAATATCGCGTTCCTTGTTCCGGTGTCTTTAACGAACCCGCGCTGTTCTTGTCCTATCTCTGGGCGGATTCTTCTGTGCGCTCTATTCATCTTTGCGTAGTCTGTAAAACATAGGCGCACGTATGAAATGCGTTAAAATTTTGCTTTACTCTAATCAATATTTCACGGACTTTCCTGTTCTTTCACCAATACCCTTAGCTGGAATCATACTTAACCTTCTTTTTCTCTTACCAATTTTTTTAGGGTGATCGTGACCCTCCAAAACGCCCATTTATTGATCAGCTATATACAACCACATTCTCAAATCAATGATTAAAAAATAACTCCGAGCAAATGATGCCTGTAGGTCACAGAGAGGGCCCGTTATTCTTGGAGCTTCCGTATTATGTCTACACCTATTGGCAAAATTTGGTAATTATTTATTTGCTTACCAACGTATATCTGGTTATTTCAATTACCTAACCCATATATATATTATGAGATGGACAAAGAATGTATAAACATAAAAATGTCTTAATATATATATATATATATATATATATATATATATATATATATATATATATATATATATATATATATATATATATATATATATATATATATATATACTTAAATAGAGAAGACGTCATTTTGCCTTCAGGAGACCCTTTCGGCCAATACTTTATCAAAAGGTGAACGTTGGGGAATAGAACAAAATAATCAATGATTATATGTGTGTGCGTGTGTGTGTGTGTGTGTGTGTGTGTGTGTGTGTGTGTGTGTGTGCTTTTGTGTGCTTGTGTGTGTGTGTGTTTGTGGGAGTGTGATTTTGTTTTTTCTGAGTTTGTATTTGCGTGTGCTTGTTTGTGCATGTGTGTGTTTGTGTGCATGTGTGTTTGTGGGAGTGTGTTTGTGTTTTTTGTGTGTGTGTGTTTGTATGTGTTTGCGTGTGCGTTTTTGTGTGTGTTTGTGTGTGTTTGTGTTTTTGTGTGTGTGTTTGCGCGTGTGTTTTTGTTTTTGTGTGTGTGTGTGTGTTTGTGTGTGTTTGCGTGTGTCTTTGTGTGTGTGTGTGTGTTTATGTGTGTGTTTGTGTGTGTGTGTACTTGTGCGTGTGTTTTTGTGTTTGTGTGTGTGTTTATGTGTATTTGTGCGTGTGTGTTTGTATGCGTGTGTATATGTTTGTGTGTGTGGTGGGGAGAGATTCGCAGACCGTGGTAAGTAAAAAGTCAGGCTTTGTTGCATAGAAATTAAGAGATTTTAACTCCGTAATATTCGTCAGATCCTCACCTCGTAAGTCACCTCATGCATTAACCGTGATTATCAAATAAAAAAAAAAATATTCAAGGGAGCCGCTGGCGCAGAAATTGCGCGATTATTTATGGCTTTTATTGTTTCGGTTTCATTTTCTTTTTTTCTTTTTTTGGCCTGCTTTTGTAGAGCCCACCCATCGCCCGAAAGGAGCAATACAAATAAACAAAGTGACAAAAAAAAAAAAAAAACTCAATAAAGCCTTTTACTTTTCTGACGTGAAGTGACAAGATAGAAGAAAGGCTGACAGAAAATAAGAAAGAAAAAACGAATATGAAGCCTAAAGCCACAACGTCGTTCACAAAATTATCGTAAGACATCACCCTCCAAAAAATAAATATAAAAAAGGTAGATATTTACCATTCGTTAAAGGCTGATGGATATCAAGCGATAAATTTATTTACCGTTTCTAGTCATCCTCTGGCATTGAATCGCAATGCGATTTAAGACAATTCGTAGATGGTAATGAGGCAGTGAAAGCAATGATTGTCCCGGAGTAGCTGATGTAAAATCTAGTGAGAAATTACGAGCTCAGTACGACATAAGACATAATGGAAGTGGTTGCAATAAAAAAAGTTTTTTTTTCGCGCCATTCATGAAAGGGTGGTCGGCTTGTTTGCCTGCTTTGAAAATTGCATTCTAAACACTGGCTTTTATTTAATTTAGAATACCGACTATTTAAAATGATGGGAAAAAAAATCAGTCAAAATATTTCGGTTATGATTACGACATCGATAAAAAGAATTTTGGGGGCATAAAAATTATTTTTTATCACTTTTAGAGCCTTCGAATTTTTGCTTAAAAGTCTTGTTTCTCTGACAGCAACCTGGGACCATAAATTTGGTTCGAGAAATTTGAGCGTTTTTTCTACGGTTAAAACCACTTGGAATTGACAATTATTGCAAAAATCAAATAATTGTTGGATTTTATTAAAATTTCAAAACTTATTCAATAATGAATTAAATTAGTTTTGAAATGTTTTTTTCTTTAGAAAATATTTGGAAAATATTTAATTGCATCTGTTACCCATCTCTCATTTAATTTTATGAAATTTCAAGAAATCCGTTTTTGTATCGTTTAATGTTTATATTAAATATAAGAGCAACTCCTCGGAGAATTTCAATCAACAATTTTGTTTTTGGTGAAATAGGTCCCCACGTTACAGAAAATGGAATCTCAAGAAATTATTTTCTGTAAAGTTTAATTTTTATACTCGTTATAAGAGCAAGTTTTCGGAGAATTTCAATCAACAATTTTGTTCCTGGTAAAACAGTACCCCACGTTACAGAAAATAGAATCTTCGAGAAATTATTTACTGCAGGCTTAATATTTCTATTAGGAATTATTTACTGCAGGCTTAATTTTTCTATTAGATATAAGGGGAACACCACGGAGAATTTCAATCATCAATTTTACTTTTAATGAAACACCTAAATTTTACAATGCATTTTTCAAAAATGAAAATTCTTTACTTTTTAGATTTAATTAGATTTAATTCAAAGGTAAAGGAATAAATTTACTATAGCCAGTCAGCAAAATACACTGGGATATTTGAAACAGAATTTATATTAATTGAAATAGAATTTCTTTTGTTTTCTGTCAAATCGATAATGTCCGTTATATTTTAGAAATTTTTATTCAAAATTTAATTCTTCTATTAAAATTTTTTTTTCAAAAATTATTTGAGGAAAATTAGGAACTTTAAGGTTTACTTAATCGAATTTGAAACAAACATTACTTACTAACTTTAGCATAACAAACATAGTCGAAAATAAGAATAGCATTTCTTCACCACGATGACTTGTTTTTCAGGTGTTGATTGAAGTATTGATAGATAAGGTCAGCAGAAGTCATCGGCCGGATGAACCGAAGTGACATAAATGTTACGAATTTTAAGTGAACTTATTTAACTACACAGTAATTTTTACAAATTAAAAAATATTTTAAGCAATTTGATATTTTATATTTTTAGGTACTTTAGCTTTATGGCTTTACGTTTGAAGATGATTTCTGGAAAAATAATAATAAAATTCAAATAATAAAATAAATTTTAAATTTCATAACTGACATAATATAAAAAATAATATATAATAATATTTCATAAATAAGAGAGGTACCTATAATTCCTACGTATATCTCTTATGAAATTATATGGCATTTTATTTATTATTAAATTTTATATCTCAGTTATGAAATTTTAAAGAATTCTTAAAACACGTTTTTCTTTTATAATAATGTCATGTATGAACATCCGTATAGAAACAAATTAAAATTCTCTTTTAAATAATGCTAGACTGCAAATTGTTTTAAGCTTTTAAATTTATGAATTTTAAAAGATTTAACAACTTTATAAATTATTGTAATTAAAATTCTTAAAAAAGACAAAGCAATTCTTATAAAAATTCATTTTTCACCGGAACATCTTTTGCTTCTGACAACATTTCCCTTATCATATATTATTGATAAAGGCAATGAAAAGCTTTTTTCATTAAATAGTCTTAGTTTTATTGGGTTTTATATTTTAAAATTCAGAGCAGATTTTCGGTAACAGCTAGTACGATATTAAAAGTTGATTTAAATTCTCCAAAGACTTCTGCTTTTAACTAATATTATCATTAAAAATACACCTTTGAATTTCTCGAGTTTTCATAAAATTAAGTCAGGTGGGTAACAGATGGAAAAAAAAACAACATTTTCCAAGATTTTCTAAAAAAAAAAAACATTTCTAAAATAATTTAATTCTCTTTTGAATAAGTCCTGAAATTATTTGATTTTCGTAAGAATTTCCAAATCAATGCATATTTCACTGAACTTTTTCATAATAGTATGCCAAACTCGGGAATATCCCTACACTATTGTTGTATGAAAAATATATTTTGATGAATAATGAATTATTACAAAAGCTGTTTTCATTTTGTCTTTACTTTTGATTCGAATAATTTATAAACTTTAACATTTTTAAAATTCTGTATTAATTTGTACCGTTTAGATGATATGGTTATTAAATTTGTACCGTTTAGATGATATGGTTATTAAATTAAATTTGTACCGTTTAGATGATATGGTTATTAAATTAAATTTGTACCGTTTAGGTGATATGGTTATTAAATTAAATTTGTATTTACTAATCATAAATAAAAAAAAGTTTACAACAATTCAATAACACCGAGTATTTTAAAAAATAATGTTGAATCTATTTTATTTGTGAAGAAACGCGTCAATTTTTGTAAATATGGATGTTCTTACACGACAGAATATAAAAGCGGTAACAATTTTATGCCACACGTTCATTAACAGTTCCTGAGTCTTCCATATCATTAATTTATTTCGTCTCTCCCGTTGTAAGTCGTTGGTCTCATAGTTAGCGTAAGATAGCTCTAATTGCAACTGTTTTCACCAGTGATTATTAATCTGTGAATTAAAGAATGAACAATTAATGTTTAATGTTTTAGGTTATATATGAAACAAAAGAATAAACAATTCAGCAACGATTGAATAACAGGTTGTTTCCAATTAATGTCATAACATGGAGAAACATGTTGCCAAAAATCATCAGCGAAAATCTTTATGTGTTTGTGATGAGACGAAGTGGATATTTTTTATACATCCTCCAAAACGCACACACAACCTCATATATATGTGACACTATTTAGCCATGGTAATTGGCTAACTAATTAATCATAGAAATTAAAAACGGGAAATACTTAAGGCAAGAAGGAGCTAGATCGAAAGACATACCGAGCGACATTATTTTTTTTAACAAAAGAAAAATGGTTAAAAGATTTTATTTCATTTACGAAGAAAGATATTTTTCTTCGCAGAAGACAGAAAATTCGTAAGGGAAGCAGATTTCGGATTCTGTCGGAATTAATTAATGTCATGATAAGAGAGTGAAGCGCCAAGGGAAACAGAATACGGGTAAAGAATAACAATCTGACCACATGCGTAGCAATAATAAAAATTTCGATTCGCTCAGCTGCATGTAGACACAAATAATCGAAATTCGTTTATCTTAAAAACCGACGAAGAAGCCAGCCGTATGAACACAGACTTTGATATGGACGTTAAGACTGCTTGTTCAAGCTGTTGGCGACAGACGTTATGCAACAAAGAACGGACATCTGGAAAGGTAGACGAGAAAGACAAAGAGGTTTGGTCTTCAGGTGGAAACGACCACCAAGTTAAAAGTTGACTGCGATCATTAATGAGTCGGCGGAGAATTCCGCTAATGAATTCCACGTGCCCCAGAATGAGATAAAAATTTAATGACCACATTGTGCGGTCCATAAGAATTCTGGCCGATAGAAAAGAAAGAAAGAAAGGTGAAGAATTTTTTTTTCTTTGGGTATAATGTAAACTAATGCCAGTCTAGCCACACCCACTCCGCCAAAAGATCATTGGCTAAGTGGTAGCATGTGTGATAGGCGGAGGTGGTTGTATGAGAAAGAAGGGAAACTTGTTGACGCCCTTAGAATCCTTATTGGGGATTTGGAATTATCGAAGAACCCAAACCACGTCTGGACCCACACCAGGTTGTGGTCGACGTCCATATAACCGAAAGTCCCCGGGCATTCAAGCAGTTCCAGTACCAGTCCCAGTCAAGCAGTAGCAGTTCAGTTGAAGTTTCAGTTGAGTTGAGTTGCAGTTGGAGACAGTGCTTCGCAGAAGCTGACCGAAAGATTTCCACGTCCTTTCTTTCGACTTAGGCTTCCCACCAAAAGCAAGTTTTACTGAATATCGATTTAAGATACCAAAAGCAAGTTTTACTGAATATCGACTTAAGAAACCAAAAGCAAGTTTTAACGAAGATCGACTTAAAAAACCAAAAGCAAGTTTTAATGAATATCGACTTAATATACCAAAAGCAGTTTATTGAAAAACAACTTAAGATATCAGAACTCGCTTAAGAAATGCAAAAAGTGTTACGAATCCATAGAAGCGGGCTGGGAGAGAGACGCACTCCTGTGTTCAACAGGCAGATATAAAGATAATTGTTATTTCTCAACACATTTGAACCTCTTGAGTTTGTTTCATTATTTTTCTTTTACATACACTTGTGCGGTATCACCTTCACCCCGGATTCAACTTGCACCACGGCCCGTCGCCTGATTGATTTCGTCTACCTAAGATCAAATCACAACGTGGGTAGGTTAGACTAGAGATCAAAGCAGTCACTTCGGTGACCAAACATTGGAGGCGAGCTGAGAACGACAAAGCTGATATCGAATCTAACCAGACAGCGGGAGTTCAGTGTCACACATTGGGGCAGTGCCTGTTGATAGCAGTTTGGTGAAGGATGGGTGTGGTGTTTTTTTATAATATTCCCCCCACCAATTTTCCAATTACTAATTAAGTAATTAAATAATTAAGTAATTTACACGACGGAATTTGTGAAGAGCAGTGCTATATCGAGTCGTGTTTGTTGCCTTTTCTACACCGAGAATCGTTAACCCAGTGGGTATGAAGCTCGCGTCATATCGTAACGGTCCTGGTTCGAAAGCCCATAGTGGATGATGAGTCCCAAAATAGGACGAAACGGCCATCCTGTGCTTTCTGCATTCTGTTGAGGATTCTTCTAGATTCGATGAATTACTTAATTATCCCCTTGCATTTGTATATTTTGGCTTGAACCGGCTTCTAATCCTCTGGATGGAGCGGCTTGGGGTGAGAAGGCTTGACTTTGGTGCACAGTTCTTTCGTTTAAGTAAACTTGGATGAGTTACACGACGCAATTTGTGAAGAGCAGCGCTATATCGAGTCTACTTTGACCCGCTGGACCCGTACCTATGACGCTCGCGTCATATCGTAACGGTCCGGGTTCGATTCTCGTCAGTGCATGCGCATTGCTGATGAGTCCCAAAATAGGACGAAACGGCCTTCCAGTGCATTCTGCGTTCTATTTAGGGTTGAGAATAATCGTAAATGAATTACTTAATTATGATTATTCAAATCTCCGTAATAATTTCTATCACACATACACATACACACACACACATGCATACATACATACATACATACATATATATATATATATATATATATATATATATATATATAATTAGATCGAAACAATTTACCTCATACAGATGATCATTTCGTTCATGGGGAAAGTAGTTTTTCCCAGGACTTATCATTGCAAAAAGATTTACTAAAATTTTTCCCTTAACTTACCAATGCAAATACATTTACTAAGATTTTAGCAAATGTATTTGCATTGATATGTCCAGGGAAAAACTACTTTGCCCATGGACGAAATGATCATCTGTATGAGGTAAATTGTTTGGATCTCATTAATTTTAATTCACTTATATGAGCTCTCTTTTGTGCACCAGTTTTCATATTTTATATTAATAGGATATACTTGGATTAATTTCTCAGAGATTATATATATATATATATATATATATATATATATATATATATATATATATATACACGCACACGCACACATACATACATATATATATTTATTTATATATATATATATATATTACTTCAAATATTATTTTTAGTGGATATACGTGTTTGAAACATACGCTTTGTTCGTCGTTTTAACCAGTGTATATTACGCTGGCTTGTGTACCCGGGGAAATTTATCAAAGACAATGTTCTCTCTGGGGTGGTTCGAAACCTTGCCGGAGAATCCACCTTTCAGTTGTTTTTTTTTTCGAAAGACCATATCTGCTCGATTTCGCATCCGGGTATTTTCTAAAGAGCTAATGAATTTATTTTTAACCCGACATTCTTATTAATTCAGACGAGGAAGTGTGCATTCTTTGACAGGGAAAATGGCTGGGTTGTGTCACTCTCTGTGACCGAGCGCCCTAAAGCACGTCGCATCAAACGGTGGTTTCTCCCATAAAAAGATTTGAAAACAGAAGGAGCATACATTCTTTGATTTAGTTATCACGGATTCAAGGATTGCAACCTTCTTAAATGTCGACGGGTTTTTCAAGTTTTCGAGGTTAACTTTTGGCGGTGCCAACAATATGTCTTCACTGGCCAAAAGAAAAGGAAAACACAAAATAAAGACCGACAGACGTTGTCAGTAATGTCGAGTTCGTTCAAAATATCCAGGGTAACATTGACAAAATAAATAAATAAGAATCATTGTTAATCCCACCCCCATGTATCGAAATCAACAATCAGACGTAGGGCGTACGAAGACATCTGACAGAAAACCTAGGAGATGGCTGATCATACTTATAATAAACAAACTTGCATTTTGTGCATGTTAGAACATGTGTACTAAATTCTGTCAAAATGCTTTGTTTCCACTGACAAATAATATAAATACCTCAAATTAAAAATGTGTTATCAAATATCTGACGCACATTGTTTGTATATACGTTTGTATGTATGGAAGTGTTTGTATGTATCTGTGTGTTTGTATGTATGTGTGTGCTACTTGAGCGCCAAAAACTATGTTAAAGGCTGAGTTATGTAAATTGACACTTTTTCGTAATTATTTAAATATGTTTTTAACAGTTGCTTGGTAACACCCAGTTGAGTGTGCGATTAGATATATTATATTGTCAAATACAATTGATTCAGATGAATGCATTATTGTACTTACAGCAATATCACGTTGAATCACTGGTTCCCTATAATCACCAATCAGTTAAGCAACGTCGAGCCTGGTCAGTACCTAGATGAGTGACCAATTAGGAATACCAAGTGCTGTAAGCTTGGGTGGAAAGGAAGTGTAATGGATCGGAACTTTTAATCGGAGCAGTGAGTTCCAATTCCTTTTACGAGCAATTATCCTTGGAGAATGTAAGAATCCGCTCTTTTTCCCTCATCTATGGGTTAATTAGTTAATGTATCACTAAACCGTTATTATATCAAAAAATATTTTCTAATTTTAAATAGCCTACAAAGAGTTGATAAACCATAAAAAATGTATCAATTAATTTGTTTATGCTCATAAAACACCACACAGTCCACCTCTATCTCGAGTGGCTCTTCGGGCTTGTAGTAGGTGAACATTAGCGAAAGATAATTTACACAAGCGCGTTAGTTTACTCGCTGTTTCCCTTTGTACCTCTTAACATCAATATGTCCTGGGTGAGCAACCTCGAGCCTGGTCAGTACCTAAACGGGTGACCGTTTGGGAATACAAGGAGTTGTAAGCTTTGATGTGCGGATCGTGTAATGACCTATTCCCGTTTGGTTCGTTATATTCACTTACGAGCAAATACACTTAGGAGAGGTACGAATCCACCTCTTCTCCCTTCAGCTATGGGTTAATTAGTAAGACTGAGACTATTACTAAAGAAAAATATTTATAATCTAAAACTATTTTCTGGCTTTAAATAACCTGCAAAGGTTTGATAAGCCGTAGAAAACGAATCAATCAATGAAATCTTCATATCTATCTATCGATTTGGGTTATTCTTATCTTTCTATCTCAATTTTCACATGTCTATCCGCCTTTCTGTTTCAAATCTTTATCAACGTCTCCTTTAATCATATCTACTTGTCTCTTATTTTCTGGCTTTAAATAACCTGCAAAGGGTTGATAAGCCGTAAAAAACGAATCAATCAATCAATTCATGATTGCTTGCTTCCATGATCTTAAATAAGCTTGCTTATTTAGAGTAAATACTTCAAAATTATTAATAAGGATCTGACTAACTGCAAATATACGTTTATTTTACGATTTCATATGTTAAATTTCATTACGTGGTATTCATTTTTTTTTAACTAGTTTTCATTATTATTTAAATTAATTACAATCGCAGAATTGTCCTTATCATTGTTGTCATCATCAAAACATTTTTGCAGTTAAGCTCTCCAGACTTCATCCGGTGTAAGTTGATCTGCGTAATCTTAATCAAAATACTATCCGAAGGCGCTCATAATAAAAAAACCAAAAAAGTATTGTACAATTTCTAAGCTTATTAACTCCACAAAAGAAATGGATTATTACATCTCTGTTTATAGATCTAGATGATAATAATAATAATAGTTGGCCACTCGCATTCGAATCTGTAGTTTATACTGCAACAATGCTGAGCATACCTTAGTTACAGTTCCTGGGAGAGAGCGTGTTATCTAGAATGATCAACAATCTGAACAACAGTTTTTCCTGACAAATCTACCACGGCGAGATTCGAACCGGGTATCCTGGTCATAAAGTGAGCGTTCTAAGCACTCAGCCACGCGCCCATAATTACTTATCACTCTCTCTCTCTCTCTCTCTCTAGGCATTCGGAAGTCTAGTCGTACTGAGGAGCTGTGATCCAGCGAAACAGTACTGTCTGTGAATGATATAATTTAGTTCTTGAAAATACATTCCAATTGAGCACTGTTGAGTGATAAGCTAATTCTATAAACAACAGCCACCTGCACTAAGGCAAAGCTCTTCAGTAAAATAAATGGAGCACTTTGGCTGATTGGCATTTGTTTACATTTGTAAAAACAATACGCTAGATTTAGTTGTGTAACTCTACCGAGTGAAGATAGCTCTGCTGGCCACAAAATTAGTTGTGTTTCAATCCTGGCTTGAGGCATTCGGAAGTCTAGTCGCACTGAGGAGCTGTGATACAGCGAAACAGTACTGTCTGTGAATGACATATATATATATATATATATATATATATATATATATATATATATATATATATATATATATATATAATTATTTTAAAAAAATATGATTCCCTCGCTACATAAGATAATTATAATTAAAACTCTACTTCTGTATGGAGCACTGTCTTCTGCATACCTGCACACACACACACACACACACACACACACACACACACACACACACACACACACACACACACGCACATATATATATATATATATATATATATATATATATATATATATATATATATATATATATATATATATGTACCGGGTGTAACGGCCAAATTTATCCAAATCATGTAAAAGCAAAATTGTCCACTTGTTAGAGTAGTCTCCAAACCGTTGTATCTTTGAAGTGATTAAAGATATCTTACTGGAATTCTCCGAGATTTTTTCAACCCTATTGAACTCTGCTTTGAGCAATAAGAATGTATAATTACTCTCTAAGCTTAAGAGAAGAATCATTTGAAATCGATCATAAACGTAAATGATATGTTTATCATGAATTAATCGTACATAAGACTCGAAAGCTCATGAAGCATTGATAGAAAGTTCACACACACACACACACACACACACACACACACACACACACACACACACACACACATATATATATATATATATATATATATATATATATATATATATAGGTCCAGGATCATTTCTCAAGTTATTCAAGATAATCTTCGCCCCCTAACTTTCTGTATTGGAGTAATAAGTTGCGTCATAATTTACACGTACGATTTCATTTTCAAGTCTTTTTTTCACTGCTCTTTGGACTGTTAGAGCTGAAACTCCTCTCTCATGTGCCAAATGTCTTATTGATTGAGCTGGATCTTTTACTAAATGATCTCTTTAGCACTAAGTTGTAATGATAACCCGAAATCCTGATCCACTTTTCCTGTCTAGGGTCTGATTCCCCACTCCTCGAGAGCACCTCGTTACGCCTGCTTTGTCTCAAACTTATTCACCGTTCTCTTGATGGTTCTGGAATGGACTTCAAAGATGGAAGCCAAAGTATGAATGTTGGTACCATTACTGAAGACCTGAATGATATTTTTCCTCTCGCCATTGCTCATTAGGGAAGGCATTGATTACTAGAGAGAAGTCTAGTTTTGGGGGCGTTAAAATTAACATGACATATTTTCATTATTTCCATTATTCGGACTATTGTCCTCATCTCTGTCGCTATATTTATTACAACGTTTCGGCCGTTGTACGCTCCGACCTTCTTCAGGTGGTTGGAATGTCGAACTGAACCCTTTATTTCGCTCACTGGGGTAGACTGTTCTAGTTCCACGTGCCATGTTTAATGGATGTCAGTTATCAGTTATGTCCTGTTTCAGAGGGGGGGAAATTAACAGTAGGTATTTTTCGAGGAAGTCAGGCTCGCTTTGCTTGAAAATATGATTAAATTAATGTTTAAATATATCTTAATTTAAGTTTATTTGCATTTTTATTAATAATAATTTGAAAAAATGTTAATGAAGTTTAAAGTTTTTTGAAAACAACATCAACAGAGTGTTTATGCTACTATTTAAATGGAAAAATAAAGTGTCTTTTCGAATAAAAATATGAGGATGTTCAGCCCCCTTAGCCCCCTCCCCATTATGAGCCTGGTATTGGTAGTGTGGCATTCTCCTAAATTTAGTTATTTTATAACAAACCAAAAAAAAAACCAATGAAGTTTATTTTTTAAAGATTGAATAAAAGATTATTTTTCATAAAATGGCTAAAAAATATCAATAAATTGTCAGTAATATACTATTATTCAGAGATCTTTCGTGCAACGCCGTATATCCACGTTAGTCTAAAAGATTTGGAACATGAAGGCATCAATGATTCCAGTTGCGGTTGGAGCCCTCGGTTTGATTGGAAAAGGTTATGATAAACTAATTAAAGGGGTCCCTGATCGCCCAAGCCTTAAAGAAATACCAAAAATTATTATAACAATTACAGCTCACACCTTACGAAGGGTTTATCTATTTAAAATGTATTGCTGCTAATATATTTTTTAAATGTATTATTTTTTTTCAAAAATGTATTGCTGGTAATAATTCTTCCAAAATGTATTGCTGGTAATATTTTTTCCAAAAATGTATTGTTGGTAATAATTTAAAAAAAAAATGTGTTGCTGGTACATCCACTATAAAAACCTATTTTTGCAATTTCATTGTATTTTGATCCCAATTTAGGGGTTAACCATTTGCCCATAGCTTGGAACTTAACAGGTGCTACCACCCCGGGTCAGGGTGGATCTGGGAACAACAACCAAGCTCTTCACAACTACATGATCAGGGGCCTTGATGCCGGATGTAGTTTATCGTCATACCAAAGACACATCATTGGGGGAGAGGTGTTCTTACCCCTCTGCAGAGGAGAAGTCGGTGTATTCTAAAGCTCCAGCCGACAGGGCGGATAATAATAATAAGAATACGAAGAATGCGAAGAAGAAGAAGAAGAGGAAGAATAGGAATAAGAACACAGAAGAAGAAGAAGAAGAAGAAGAAGCAGAAGAAGAAGAAGAAGAAGAAGAAGAAGAAGAAGAAGAAGAAGAAGAAGAAGAAGAAGAAGAAGAAGAAGAATACGAAAAAGAGGAAGAATACGTAGGAGAAGAATAAGAATAAATACAAGAAAGAGAAGGAGAAGAAGAAGAAGAAGAATGTGAAGAACACGAAGAGGAAGAAGAAAAGAAGAGGAGGAAGAAAAAGAAGAAGCAGAAGAAGAATGCGAAGAAGATTACGAAGAAGAATACGAAGACGAATAAAAAAAGAAAAGAAGAAGAATACGAAGAAGAAGAATGTGAAGAAGAAGAATACAAAGAAGAAGAATACGAAGACGAATAAAAATAAGAAAAAAAGAAAAAGAAGAAGAATACGAAGAAGAAGAATGCGAAGAAGAACACGAAGAAGAAGAAGAAGAAGAAGAAGAAGAAGAAGAAGAAGAAGAAGAAAAAGAAGAAAAGAAGAGGAGGAAGAAAAAGAAGAAGCAGAAGAATGCGAAGAAGATTACGAAGAAGAAGAATACGAAGACGAATAAAAAAAGAAAAGAAGAAGAATACGAAGAAGAAGAAAGAAAATACGAAGAAGAAGTAGAAAAGAAGAAGAAAAAGAAGAGAATGTGAAGAAGAAGAATACAAAGAAGAAGAATACGAAAACGAATAAAAATAAGAAAAAAAGAAAACGAAAAAGAATACGAAGAAGAAGGAAAATACAAAGAAGAATACGAAGAAGAAGAATGCGAAAAAGAAGAATACGAAGAACAAAAGGAAGAAGAAGAAATATATGAAAAAGAAGAATACGAAGAAGAATGAAGAAGAACTTTATAAATAATATAGGTAATAAAAAAATAAAACATTAATATCCCATATAGTAATATTTTTACTGAATTGATTGATATCATTACTATGAAGGATGTGGTTGATGATTAGTAGGAAGGTCATTGATATTTGTATGTCAATTGCTGAGTTGTAGTAAACCACCACTCTTCCAGGTTCAGTCTATTTATCTGTTTAATTAAAATTGCATTAACGTGGTTAACACCAGGTGCCTGCATGGAGGAATTTGGTAATGCATGTAAACGTAGCTTCTCTGCTGCTCTATGTTTGGGATAATTCCTAGTAGCATTCACATAATTCCAACCGTCAATGAATCAACTTTTGAATAGGATTTAGTTTCGAGATCCGCACAGATCTATGAGTTCCCCTTGTAAGTGGGATTCAGTTTCTACCTTTTCTATTTCCAAGTCAAGCATTTATCGACCTCTGTTGACTTCCAGGTATTTATCTACACTTTTTAATCCCCCATCCCCAGACTAATTGGATATTATCATCGACCCCCAGGTGTCTATATCGATCGCTTTGGTGCTTTTGTTGTACATAATTTTTTGCGGCATAATTTTCCGTCCCGTACGATTTCTGCGGGTCAGATTTTGACTGCGTAAAGTGATCCGATGAAGTACGCATGCGCCTTAAAAGTTTCCTCCTATAAATTGTTCGCTTTTTTTTTGTTTTTTACCAGTGAAAAATTGGATGTTTAATGGTTTCTGTTGTGATTTCAATTTTTCGTCCGTAATAAACAGTTTACTTGCGTATATATACAACTGCCTGTTCATACGAAGCTATTTCACGTTTATGTTATTCAAGAGATCACAGTAACGATTCTTCTACTCAACTTTCGGAAACGTTTCTCAAATTTCCAATATATATATATATATATATATTTAAATAAATTCTTGGAGGTACAAAACCGTAATATTGCAAGGAAAACGCAAAATGTATTCCTTATAGGCATTATGAAAAATAAAAAAATAAGAGATGAAAACACAATCAAGACAGACCAACCGGTTGGTCTGTCTTGTGTGTGTTTTCATCTCTTATTTTTTATTTTTCATAATGCCTATAAGGAATAAATTTTGCGTTTTCCTTGCAATATATATATATATATATCTATATCTATCTATCTATCTATCTATCTATCTATCTATATATATATATATATATATATATATATATATATATATATATATATATATATATGAATCTAAAGCTTATAAGTACGTTTGTCAAGCATTAATCTTGCCAGGAAAGGGGAGATGTTAAAGAAGCCGGGTCTAGTATTTACCGTACGTGAAATAGATATTATGCCTGCCTCATAAATCCGTCTAAGGTTCTTATTATGAATATATTTTAAAATCTTCACAGAGTCAAAATCGAAATTATGATCAGATTTAGTAAAGTGTACAAATAAAGCATTGTTTAAATTACCGAGGCGAATATCTCGTTTATGTTCGGAAACACGAGATTTTACGGACCTACCCGTTTCCCCCACATATCTCAAATTGCAGTCTTTGCATGGGATCTGGTAGACGCAAGCATCGGATGTAACAAGCCTATAACAATTCCAGTGAAGTCTCTTGGGATTTTGTTTTTAATTTATTTTTTAATTCGAAAATAAAACTCTTATTTGTTTCCTTTGAGTTTTAATTCAGTGATTAAAGCAAAGGAGAGACGCTTGGAGCCCGAGGATTTAATCAATGTCGTCTGAAATATCTTGTCAGACGAAAAGAAATCTTATATTTATTTAAATAATATAAATACTTTTTACTATATAATATTATCATTGATTCTTTCTTTTGTGACGTACGGTGGCCGTTAATAAATTAAGTGTAACCCAAGACTTCAATGTTAAATAAAACGGTATTTAATTACAATCGCAGATAAATAGAAAGAAGTAAAAGTCAACGAAACATAATTTATCATTTCAATGAATTCCTTATTAGTAGCGCGGCTCAGCTTAACGTCCGGTAAATCCTAAATCAAAACCCAAATCATCGACGCGCAATAATTCACACTAATTCGACTGGATAGTTTCACTCAATAGTCACTCAATAATCACCGCAGTCAGTAGCCTGACACCGCTATTTATACACCTGACAGAAAACATATTTTCCTATGTCCAGAGTGTCACGCTCGAACCTCGGTGTCGGTAGTTACGCATTTTCATTCTCAATGACACTTATTATTATCAGTCTTCATATTTTTTTTCTGAAAAGGTTTCGGCCGACGTACTCTCCGGCTTTATCTGTCAACTCATCCAGCAAAGCTGATAGACTTCCGATTTTGAAATCTTTATCCCGGTCTCCAAAAAAGAGCCAACGTAGACCAAAAATGGAGTACTTGGATTGGAGTTGCCCAGTCCACACTTGCTTGTCTTGACAAAACAAGGAAGTGGGGAGTGGACAACTCCAAAAGCTTCTACGCGTACATGTAGGTGACCAATTATTTTCCACCTTCAAAACTCTGACAGACGGTGGCAAGCTTCTCACTGCTCTATCGTTATTTCCATGGAAAGTGCTAGGGTTAACTACATTCCTTGGTTCAGCCAGGTCTAACTTTCAAAACTAGAGCCCACCATGCCACTCACATTATAGCAAACCACCAATATGTCTTCCCTATTCCATCGGTGTGGAGTAAGTTTCCACTCGAACACCTTCTTACCGTAAACCACTGCTCTATGGAATCGACTCCTAAGAGGATGTTTCTCCGATCACTACAATCTTAACCTGTTCAAGTCTAGGGTTAACCGTTATCTTCGTCTATTATCCGTATGTACTACCACAAAACATAACCCTCTACCTCGAGTGATCTGCAGGCCTTGTACAAGTTGAGCCTTACAGTAAGGCTCAACTTGTACAAGGCTTGGGCATCACTCGTGTAGGGATTACTCCCATGTAGCTTGCTAAGACGCTCGCTAGATAGCATTGTTTAGGACTACAAAATCAACGGAATAATAAATGACTTTCTCACTAATGCTACGAAGTATAGCAGCGTTAACGCGAGGCCCGTTCCTGCTAAAGATACACACACACAGACGCACACACACACACACACACATTTTATAACATAATGAACATACTGAAATATATATATATATATATATATATATATATATATATATATATATGTATATATACAGAGGGAGAGAGAGAGAAAGAGAGAGAGAGAGAGAGATGAACAGAGTTAGATAAAAATATGAACATATTTCGATAATGAACAAACTGAAATGCAGAGATATATAATTATAGATAGAGTGATAGATAGGTATGAACAGACAGAAAGATATATCGATATATAGAATTATTTATAAATAGATAATGAACAGAGTGAAATAGATAGATAGATGGATAGATAGATTTGAACAGATTTAGATAAATATGAACATGGATAATGAAAAGACTGAAATACATAGATATATAAATATAGATAGATAGATAGATAGATAGATATGAACAGACAGATAAATCGATATATAGATATATCTAAAAATAGATAATGAACTGAGTGAAATAGATAGATTGGTAAAGAGATGGATATTAACAGACTTAGGTAAATATGTACATTCTTAGATAACAGACTGAAATGCATAGATATATAGATATAGGTAGATAGATAATGACGAGACTGAAATATAATAGATAGATAGATAGATATGAACAGACTTACATAAATTTGAAAAACTTAGATAATGAACATACTGAAATGCATATCTATCTATCTATCTATCTATCTATCTATCTATCTATCTATCTATATACATATTTAAATTATTAGCTCTGAATTTACATTGAGCTCTCAGGAATTCATCCTCCTTGGGACTATCTACACTGATTACCAAATTTTTCGTAACTTAACTATATATATATATATTGGTGATATATATATCACTATAATCGAATCTCATGTGCTCTTGTGGTGCAGTCGGTTTCCTAGCTTGACCCTCATACGTCGAATTCGAGTATATATATATATATATATATATATATATATATATATATATATATATATATTAAGTAATTCATCCAGTCCCTAACCTCAACAGAATGGACGGCCGTTTCGTCCTATATTTTGGATCAGCAGTGCGCATACACTACCGAGAATTGAAACCCTGACAGTTAGGTTGTCAAGCAAACACTATACCAACGGGCCTCGATGACGAAGAGGTAGCAAATCAGACTCAATATAGCGTCGCTCGCTCACATATTCCGTGGTGGAACTCAAGTGAAATTCTCTTTAACCATAGGACTGTGTCCCCTGAAGCCACGACAACTATCACCAAGCCGCTCACTCTAGAGCATTAGCAATGATATACATATGAAATTATTAGGAGAATTTGATAATTATATTTTAAGTAATGCATCGAGTCTGAAACCTCAACAGAATGCAGAAAGCACTGGACGGCCGTTTCGTCCTATATTTGCTTGACAACCTAACTGTTAGGGTTTCAATTCTCGGTAGTGGATGCGCACTGCTGGTGAGTCACAAATATAGGACGAAACGGCCGTCCAGTGCTTTCTGCATTCTGTTGAGGTTTCAGACTCGATGAATTACTTAAAATATAATTATCAAATTCTCCTAATAATTTCATATATATATATATATATATATATATATATATATATATATATATATATATAAAGTGAGAAATAGATAGATAGATAGATAGATAGATAGATAGATAGATAGATAACGGGAGTGGAACAGAGAGAGAGTTGAAACTAATAAAGAAAAAAATATTTAGATAAAGGGAGATCGGTTGCTAAATATATATGTAGAGATTTGTGTACTTTGATTGGTCATAGAAAATAGAAGCGCTCGTAACTGATGCAAGTGAACGGGCGCAAAAAAAAGAACGACTGGACACTCGGATATGGATCGATTGATAAATGACACGAAGCATCGTTCTTTCGTTGATCTGCCTCAGGTGACATTCGTTTTCGCATGCAAAATCACAGCGATTGCTGTCCGCTTTGCTATTTCCCTTCCTTGCGGTGCCACACCGACATCACTTACCGTAGATCCACAAAGAAGATAAGCCAGCGAAACAGTGTCCTTGTCAATCGACACAGAACCACCTGCGCTTTAAGCCAAACGCATGGCTCAGTTGTTCGGACACGATGAAAGAAGATACAAAGAGAGAGAGAGAGAGCGAGAGAGAGAGAGAGAGAGAGAACGCATGCGCAGTTAGCTGCTGAAGGAAACAATGGCTGGGGATTTGGGCGAGAAGACGTGATATCTAGTAAGCATTAGATTAAACGCGACGGTCAGGTGCTTTTCTCTCAGTGTTTTGTGAATTAAAAGTATTTATTACTTTATGACTTTTGATATTGGACGATCTCGCTTGGTTTCTCTCTCTCTTTCTCACTTGGGTTCTCTTTCTCTCTCTCTCTCTCTCTCTGGACATAAAGGAGTCGAACCTATTCTGGATCATCGAGTCAATGCAAACGATCCTTTCCTTAGCTGCGTAGTATATACTTGACCAGGGTATATATATATATATATATATATATATATATATATATATATATATATATATATATATATATACGAGGGTCATTCAATAAATAAACTTAATTTTTCGGTATAAGGACTTCTAATACAGATAGAAGCTTACTTTTTATTATTTTTTTTGTTTTACTTCTTTTTCACATGGATTTAATTTCTTTTGCAGATTAAAAAAAAACTTTCAGTTTTGCCGATCAAAAAAGATGGCCGACCAAGAAGCATGCTCCAGGATTGAACAGCCATCAGTTATCAAGTTTTTGGTTGCTGAAGGGAGCAAACTAGTTGAAATTCATAGGAGAATGTCAACTGTGTATAGTGCTACATGTTTCAGCCAAAAGATGTCTACAAGTGGGCTAAATTGTTTAAAGAAGGACGGAGCAGTGTTGAGGATGAAGACAGGCCTGGGAGTCCTACAGATGTGAGGTCTTCTGAGATGATCGAATCAGTCAATGACCTCATTCAGTCTGACAGAAGTGTGACAGTGGATGACATTGCAAGGACTTTGAGCTTATCTGTTGGGACAGCACACATGGTCAGCTGCTGGTGGGTGCCAAAGATGCTTACTGCAGAGGACAAACAGCACAACAGCCCAAACGGTGCAGACCATCAACGAGCTGGGCTGGGAACTGCTCCCTCATTCCCCTTACAGCCCAGACCTTGCCCCTTCAGACTTTCAGCTGTTTGGTCCCTTGAAAGCGTTCAAGAGATCCACGAAGTTTAAAAGTGACGATATAGTCAAAAGTGTTGTGAGCGACTGGCTGAGACATCAGTCCAAAGATTTTTCCGTTCAGGGAATACGGAAGCTTATGCACAGATGGGAAAAGTGTGTGACAGTGCTGGGAGACAACGTTGAAAAAAAAGTAAGCTTCTATCTGTATTAGAAGTCCTTATACCGAAAAATTCACCTTCTGAAGATTTCATTTATTGCATGAAACTCCGAGTAGTGTTATCAATGTTGGATATTATGTATATTCACTAAGATATACTTATAACTCTGTTTCATAGCATTGAGCACTGTATTTATAACATCTTAAGGATAAATATACTTACGTACGTGGTACTATCTGTGCGTGTATATACATTTTTCTACTCATTCCTATATATATATATATATATATATATATATATATATGTGTGTGTGGGGGGGTGTATATATTTGTGTGTGTGTCTGTGTATTTATTTTATTTTAACCATCACAAATCCGCCGTTGAAGATGAACTTGGATGTGTTGGAAAGTACTTGAAAAAATTTTTAAAAAATGAAAAAAATTACGGCGCCTCCCTTAATGAATTTAATAAAAGCATGAAGAAATTGGTCGGTGAATTTGAGAGGATTGAAATAAAAATAAATAGTCATAATATGTCCCAAACATATTGAAACCAAACACTAGTCTCGCCCAGCATGGCCATCATCAGAAGAAAAAATCACTGCTTGTTAGTAGCAGTAAACTACAGGAGTGAATGACTCTTTCTGAAAAAAGTGAACTTTATCTGTAGTTTTCATTTGTTTATTTAATGTTAATTTTAGTCAGACCTTGTGTTGGTCAAACGGCCGCTTTCAAGTTGTTTTCAAGATAGAAGATGGCAGATTCCTGACTCAAAATTCCCTCCATAGTTATTTTGACAGTTTTATTGGTTTCTAGGAATGGGATGTGTGTGTTAAGTGTATGCTATATTTTAGTTCTTTGGGAGTGTGTGTGGTGTGTATATATTTGTTTGAGTGTACGTATAAGTGTGAAACCTCGGCACCTCTGCAAGCATGTCTGTCTTGGGTGAGAAATGTGGGTAGGTTTTGTTTTATGGGGTTATATATTCATTCTATTAATGTTGTTAAATATGTGGTTAATCTCGTCTCTCTTTCTATATATATACTCGACTCTCCCGTCGAATTCGACGTATGAGGGTCAAGCAGATCAGTTCCTAGGAAACCGACAGCACGAAAAGAGCACATGAGATTTGATTATAGAGATATATATATCACCAATATATATATATATATATATATATATATATATATATATATATATATATATATAGAGAGAGAGAGAGAGAGAGAGAGAGAAAGAGAGAGAGAGAGAGAGATATGCATTTCAGTATGTTCATTATCTAAGTTTTTCAAATTTATGTAAGTCTGTTCATATCTATCTATCTATCTATCTATCTATCTATCTATCTATTATATTTCAGTCTAGTCATTGTCTATCTATCTACCTATATTTATATATCTATGTATTTCAGTTATCTAATTATGTTCATATTTACGTAAGTCTATTAATATCTATCTCTTTACCAATCTATCTTTTTCACTCAGTTCATTATCTATTTATATATATATATATATATATATATATATATATATATATATATATATATATATATATATATCCAAATGAGAGAAAGAGCAAATTGTGCAAAAATCCATAGTTCGTAGCATTTACTTATAAAAACAGTGCTCAGTATAAAGTAGAGCAATATATTATTATTATATTTTTATTATAAGAGATTATAATAAAAACATTTTTAATTCGCTACACAAAAGCTTTCATGTTTGAATACTTTGATTGTACGTCTTCAGGCGATGGTAGGTAACTGATAATAAAATGATTTTTAAGGAAATTTAAAAACAATTTTATATGTATATTAATGTAAAGAATTAATGAGTAAAACGTTTATCAGTTAGCTGGTTGATAATCGGTGCAGTCATTACCTACTCTGACAAAAAACAAAGCGGCATTATTATAAAAACGGATTTTATTTCAAGTAAATCGACGTGATCCAAGTTAATTATATGAAGACTTTTTCAAAACGTAAAACGATACGAAAAACTAAGAAAATAGTAAAATCTAATTTCGAAATGGATAGCATTAATTAAAAAACATCAACTATTCATAAGCTTCACGTACACTACTTTCTGTCACGATAGTGTGAAATTCGTTGAAATACAATCCGTTTTTTCTGACAACGTTGTCAATATGAAAGTTGTTTTCCATATTGTCATATATTTCCCATTTCATGAAGGTGATGAAGGTGAATTTTAGCGTGTTTATTTTTAGATTTAGATAAACACACAGTGAGTGACAGTGACTCAATTCTGCCGAAGAGTCATGCTATATTAGCTTAAATAGTCACTGTTTACAAACTCACAACTCAAACCATATATATATATATATATATATATATATATATATATATATATATATATATATATATATATATATATAAATGTATATTTGAGCACCAACCTTTCTTTTAAACATGCATCGTTAAGTATGATGGACAAGGTAAATTTTATTAAGTTTTTTAGTTTTTCAAGCGTTCTTATATTTTTCTGTTTGGTGGGAGTGAGAGAGTACAAAAACTCTCCATAACGTCCATTGTCCCAAGCACTTTCGGCCATTTCCTTAGCCATTTTCAATGTGGTTTTGTTTCTTGTTTTTTTTTTTTTTCAGTTATATTTTTTCCTGGTTTGTTTGTGTGACATGCATTATTTGCGTGGTTTTAAATTCTAGTCGGAGCCTTAATTCCGAATCATGACGTGTGGGGTTCGGCTAGAATTCGTGTCGGCGACTTTCTATTTTTAAAAGACTTCCAGCACTTCCATTGTGAGGTTGATGGTGGAGGAGATATTTTTGATGTAGAGCGCATCTCTTATAATGAGCTAAAATTTGACATAGAATTCGTGTGTTTCCGGACAGTGTTTTTCTTAAGGATTCTATTAGATTGGGGAGTTGATAGACTCCCTTACACCCATGAAAAGAAAAAAAAAAGTAAAAACATTGTAAAAACTAAATAAAAACTAAATAAAATTTTACTTTTCTGTGATATTTAAATATATATATATATACAGTGTAACCCGGATATAAGAGACCCGGATCTAAAAGTAACCCGGATATAAGAGAGATTTTCTCTGGTCCCAAATTAGAGCCTGTGTTAATGTATATATAATAGACCAAACCCGGATATAAGATAAACCCGGATATAAGATAAACCCGGATATAAGAAACTTCTTCTTTGGACAACTCTCTTATATCCGGGTTACACTGTATATATATATATATATATATATATATATATATATATATATATATATATATATGTATATATATATATATATATATATGTATGCATAGATATATATAGAGATAGACAGATAAAAATGATTGAGATAAAAAGAAACAGATTGATATATATATATATATATATATATATATATATATATATATATATATATATATATATACATACATATAGCGAGAGTGAGAAAGAGAGAGAGAGAGAGAGTGACAGACCGATCGATAGATAGATAGAAAGAAACATATATATATATATATATATATATATATATATATATGTATGTCGATAGATAAAAACATTGAGATAAAAAGAAACAGTTTGAGATATATATATATATATATATATATATATATATATATATATATAAAGAGAGACTCAGAGAGAAACAGTGACAGATAGAAAGAAGCATATAGATAAATAGATAGATAGATAAATACATAGAGAGACATAAAGATATATATATAGATAGACAGATGAAAATGATTGAGATAAAAAGAAACAGATTGAAATATATACATATATATATATATATATATATATAGAGAGAGAGAGAGACATACATACATATATATATATATATATATATATATATATATATATATAGATAAAATAGATTGAGATAAAATGAAACAGATTGATATATATATATGTATATATATATATGTATATATATATATATATGTATATATATATATATAGAGAGAGAGAGAGAGAGGGAGAGAGAGAGAGACATACATATATAGATAGATAGATCGATAAAATAGATTGAGATAAAATTAAACAGATTGATATATATATATATGTATGTATATATATATATATATATATATATATATATATATATATATGGAGAGAGAGAGAGAGTGAGAGAGAGTGACGGACCGATCGATAGATAGATAGATAAATGGAAAGAAACATATATATGTAGATACACAAAAACATTAAGATAAAAAGAAGCAGATTGATATATATATATATATATATATATATATATATATATATATATATATATATATATATATAAAGAGACATGCAGATACAAACAGTGACTGAAAGAAGCATATATATATATATATATATATATATATATATATATAGAGAGAGAGAGAGAGAGAGAGAGAGAGTGAGAGATAGATAGATAGATGTAAACAGTTCGGACATACAAATGAACATGTCACGTTTACTGTCAGTTTCACGCCTGAAGCGATGTTCAAATTATGCATGTCTATATGTATGTGCATGCTGCTCATTACCTGTGTATATATATATATATATATATATA
>OZ038489.1:95674474-95676974 GCA_964036315.1 Acanthosepion esculentum | reverse complement strand
ATGTGTGTATGTGTGTGTGTGTGTATGTAGACTGATCCCTGTAACTTGGGAAGTATGTGTATGCACGTATGTGTGTATGTGTGTGTGTAGGTACCGATTCCTTGTATTAGGAGTGTATGTGTTTGTGTGTTTTTGTATATATATATAGATAAATAGATAGATAGACTGTATATATATATATATATATATATATATATATATATATATACAGTCTATATATATATATATATATATATATATATATAGAGAGAGAGAGAGAGAGATAGATAGATAGATAGATAGATAGATAGATAGATAGATAGATAGACTCTATATATAAATATTTAGGAAATGTCTAAAATGTCACCCTATTCGCAATCCGCAAAGTTTTGGTTGCAATGTCTCTTCAGGCAAGTGGAATATATATATATATATATATATATATATATATATATATATATATATATATATATATATTTATAAAAGGTTGCCTGACGATTGCACTAGCATGAAACAGACTGTCGCCTCTAAGTGTTGACTTCTATGTTCACTTTTATATTTACACACGCTCTATATCTGATATTGAGCACTTTATCCCATAAATATAGCACACTTTAAGACTATATTTCTTCATATATGTATATTTATATATATTATACAGTAAAAATTCCAACATTACCTCATGTGGTTATATATATATATATATATATATATATATATATATATATATATATACGTATGTATTTCATTAAATACAGCCAACGGAGGAGATCGAATTAATTTTTTATTAAGTTTTTCCAGCACCTAACATTATCCCGTTTTGTAGGATCTAAGTAATATAAAAAAAATTGTCCATAATTTTTATTGTCCGAAGCACTTTTGCCCAGATTTATAGCCATTTTCAAGGGTGTTTTGCCCCTGGTGTTGTTATTTATTCCTTATGTTTTGACAGTTACGCTGTAAATTATGCTTGTGTTGTTTGTTTTTTTTGAAAAAGGAGAGATCATTCAAAGCTCTCACATGCCTAACATCATTTTCAACGTAACAAAAACATACATTAATGATATATGTATGTGTGTGTATATGTGTCTGCGTGTGTTCTTGTGTATTTATTAATACTATATATGTTTTATTTAGTAGTTTTTTGAAAAAACGTTTCGTTTATTTTATGCACTATGTTTACGTAGGTCTGCATATTTTTCGCCTATTAGATATAACATTTGTAATAATAGATAATGTCGGATTATAGGATAACCATCCATTCTTAATCTACTTATATAGGATTGCTGTTCAAAGTATGACCATCGCTGACAAGATTGGTCTATTTATTTGTTTCTCTTGAGAACAATGACTTTTGAAACCTGCAAGTAACTTGCAATGTTTATTGCAGATGTTCCAAACGAAGATGTTTTGGACTAGCCTGGACTGTTTTCTCTTCGGCAGAATTGAGTCACTGTCAGTCACTGTGTGTTTATCTAAAATCTAAAAATAAACACGCTAAAATTCACCTTCATCCCTGACATGCGCCGACGGCTTAGTGGGAGAAGTTTCGACTGACGCAAATTCAGTCGCGTTTCGATCCTAGCTAGAGGCAACCGGACGTCTAGCCACACTGATGAGCTGTGAAACAGTGAAACAGTCTGTCTGTGGATGACATATATATATATATATGTATATATATATATATATATATATATATATATATATATATATATATATATATATATATATATATATATATATATATATGAGTTACGAAAAAACTTGGTAATCCGTATGGGTAGTCCCAAGGAGGATGAAATCCTGAGAGCTCAATGTAAATTCCGACCCCTTTTCAGAAAAACAGACCCCTTTAAGGCTCCATGTAATAATTTATTTCACCATAGCCCTTTTAAAGGACGCTGAATCATCAGACATCACTTCCAAAAGCTGAAACGAAAAATGAAATGAAAATTTACACTTTTGACGGGTAGTATTAAGTTTATGTAATTTAACAGAGAGGGTAGTGAGGAGTGGTGTGAGAGACATGATCGAGTTTAGAGAGGGTTTATTTTAATATTTCTATCTATCATACTTAATATTAGGGGAGGAGGGACCAGACATTGACCTATTTAATCGGTTAACTTAATAGAAGTGATATATTGAAAGGGAAGGGGGATAAAAGAGAAAAAATAAAAAGAAAGAAAGAAGGGGGAGGTAAAGAGAAAGAAGCTGTAATTAGGTTTTACTTATGAAGAGGAGGGGGTTGTATATTCTTAGCAATTTATGTAAAAAACAGATTTTAATGTTAGATAGTAATTTAAATGTTTAAAAATCCACGAAGAAATCAATTTGATGCTTGCTAGCAATTTAAATATTTAACTCTTTTACAAATAATTTAGGGATTTAATATGAATTAAATAGTATATTTAAAAACTCATTTATACACATAAATTCCGAAGAGGATAGAATCCAGGTATAACTCAATGTCCAGGACAATGTAAGAATATAATATAAAAGGTTCCAACACTAATATTATATG
>OZ038489.1:95634474-95669474 GCA_964036315.1 Acanthosepion esculentum | reverse complement strand
TATATATATATATTGATAATATTAGTGGTCAATATATATATATATATATATATATATATATATAATTATATATACATATTGATAATATTAGTGGTCAATATATATATATATATGTATATATAAAAATACATATATATATATAATTATATATCTATATATTGATAATATTAGTGGTCGATATATATATATATATATATATATATATATATATATATATATATATATATATATATGTATGTATGTATGTATGTATATTTATATACATAAATTCCCAAGAGGATGGTATCCAGGTAGAACTCAATGTCCAGGACAGAGTAAGAATATAATATAAAAGGCTTAAACACTAATATTCCGTGGTTATAATTTATTGTATTGGAATCGTAATCACGATCCAATTCAGCAGACCTTCAAATTCAAAAAAAGCTTTTTTTGAATTTGTAGGTCTGATGAATTGGATCGTGATTACGATTCCAATGTAATAAATTATAACCATGTAATATTAGTGTTTGAACATTTTATCTTACACACACACACACAGACACACACACACACACACACACATATATATATATATATATATATATATATATATATATATATATTATTAAATATAACAGATAATGAATATCTGTTATGCCTGATCATGAGCCGTTGTAATGTTCGAATGTTTGGTTTAATTTCTGGTGAAAATAAAGACAACAATTTTCCAATATTTAGATGTTTTTTTATTAAGTTGGTCCTAATTTTTCGGCTCACATGAGCCATCCTCAGATTCATTATACAGAGATGAAACAAAGAAATCCACTGTCAAAGATGATATTTTATTATTTTGACAATTGCTGTTTCTCTGCGACGATAACGGTCGCTGAATACCAATCGCAGATTGTAAGTTCAAGATGCGGTATCGTCTCACAGCAATTTTCTTCCGACGGAGAACATTTTTTTACAACAATATTCAGTTAAAAAGATCCTGGTATAAGCACAATGCGCCAAATTTACCCACCTCAAAAGCAGGTCCCCATCCTAAAAAAGTCATACTGTGCTTCTGATTGGATTGGAAAGGAACTCTATATTATATGTTCTTCCAAGTAACCAGTCAGTAGATTCTGAAAAGTACTGCACGCAACTGGACGAATTAAAGGCAGTAATTCAAGAAAAACGTCCAGAATTGGTGAACAGGGAAGGTGATGTTTTCCAGATCACACGTTTCTTTGGCGACCCAGCAAAAATTGTTACAGCCTAGCTGGGATATGTTACTCCACTCTCCATATTCACCAGACATTGCTCCTTTGGATTTTCCTTTATTCTGGTCATTGCAAAAAATTCTCAGTGGTAAAAATTTTAATTCTTTGGTTGATATAAAACATCACCTTAATGAGTTCTTTGTCGAGAAACCATCGAAATTCTGGGAAGATGGAATCTTTAAGTTGAAGAAAAAAATGCAGAAAAGTCTTGCAACAAAATGGCTCCGATTTAGTTGAATAAATATTTAATGGGATATTTTTGTTTTGTATTTTAATTTCCCTTAAAAATCGACATGAACTTTCCGGACAACACAGTATATATAAGTAGCTTCAAAAAGTGATAATTCAGGTTCAAAATCCATTTAAAAAAATGAATTGTTAAAAGAATCTATTTTTATGAAAGAAACTTCTCCGAGTTTTGTGTTTTTTTATGTAGTCGGATGACCTTAGAAGTGGAGATCATTCATTCGGGCAATTGTATTCCTTGGTTGACATCTAAATTAAGCGAGTTGGCTGGCAAAATCAGTTTTTGCAGAAATCTGCTTCAGAGCAGACCGTTTCATACCATTCTCTGACCTGACATGTAATCTATTCCAGCGGTCGACAATCTTTTGAACTTCATGGACCCCTAAATGTATAATTTTAAATTTGGCGGACCACTAATATGAATTTAGAAAAAAAGGTAAATACATTTATATTATAATAATAATAATAATAATAATAATAATAATAATAATAATAATAATAATAATAATAACAACAACAACAACAACAATAATAATAATAATAATAATAATAATAATAATAATAATAATCGGGAAACTTTTATTTTATTAATATGAAATGCACCCATTAAAAGTAACAAAGTTACAGTGTAATTATTTAAATAAAACAAATTGAAAATGTAGTCATGTTATATTATACTTAATGTTGTCACATTTGTGTACTTGTTTGCTCATGTTTATTTCGAGATTACATAACGACTTGAACATATCTACCATCCATAATACATTTTGTTACTTACCATTTTTTAATCTGAAGTTTCATAAAAATTGAAATAATGTCCCAATTTTTCTGCGGTGGTCCGTGCAAAACAATGTTTTTGTTTACATGAAAGATTTACAAGCAACGACAAACAAAAACAGACTATCATTATTGTTTTGTCCGTGTATTTGTTAATATATGGTAATTTAATTGTCACCTTTGATAATGGCTTATGTAAGCCGAAAGCTTAGATAGGATTAAAACCTATGTATCAATATGGTGATTTTTTTTCATCTTTTAATAATAATGTTATTAAGCTTATCAGACGATATGAAAAGAATTTACATAAAATAAATAGACTAAACTTGTCTATATTATTTAATGAAACATGCAACATGCATTAATATATATATATATATATATATATATATATATATATATATATATATATATATAGTTTACGAAAAACTAGGTAATCCGTATGGGTAGGCCCAAGGAGGATAAAATCCAGAGAGCTCAATGTAAATCATAGCTAATAATTTAAATAAAAACAGACCACTTTAAGGTTCCATATAATAAATTATTTCCCCACAGCCCTTTTAAAGGACTGCGGATCATCAGACTTTACTTCCAAAGATTGAAACGAAAAATGAAAAGAAATTTACACATTTCTGACGGGCAGTATTAAGTATATGTAAATTAACGAAGTGAGGAAGTGAGGGGGGAGAGAGACATGATTGAGTTAGATGCAACATTTCTATTCTTTCAAATTTAAATTGTTTGAGGAAATCCAGACATTGACACATTAAATCGGTTAACTTAACGGAAGTTATATATTGATATGGAAGGGGGATAGGAGAAAAGGCATAAAGAGAAAAAGAGAGAGAAGTTATGAGAGAAAGTGTCATTCACTTTCTTTGGAATGAAATAGACGGTGTTATTTTGCTTTACATTGAGAGTTCATAAATATTATAATGTTTGATATAAGTTTGAATGTTTAAACAGTCTATAAGGAATTTAATTTTATGTTTGTTAAAGTTTTTTTTAAAAACTTTATTACAAAAGATTTTGTTCTTCAGCTGAATATATATATATATATATATATTCAGCTGAAGAACAATATATATATATATATATATATATATATATATATATATATTCAGCTGAAGAACAAACAGATATATCAGTATTTTAAACACGCGTTTATTTTATCAGATAATTAAAGAACAAACATTTACTTAAATTAATAAAAGGAACACTTTTCTTCATCTATGTTTTTCGTTCTTTCGTAGGTTAATTTAATAAAGAAAAAAGTTTCGTTTTGTCTTTATTCATAGTGTCTTTTTAAGATAGATTTTTTATTTATATCTGAAGTTTTACACAAATTTAAACATCATCTGAGAATCTGCTGAAAATTTCTAAAACCATTCAAGAATAACTTTTCCCCCACACTAAATAAAATTGTTTGGTATAATCATTGAATATGCGTAGGACTGAAAACTTTTCAGCAAATCCCTTGTATCTGCACATAAATTATATTCTCTTATCCCTCTAATCTTTTTTTGCAATTCCATAAAACATTTTTCGTCTTATTTTTATTTTTCCTCTTATCAAAAAAGAAAAACAAAAGTCCATTTCCATAGAAGTTCCTCCATTACTTTTCAAATTGGGTAGGTACTTGTATGTTCGTTATATATCCATGTCTTTCTTTTTATGTGCCGTGTCATTTCAGGACGTAGGCTATCGTGGCCCTCCAATTCTCCCTATCCCTCGTGGCTCTCAACAAGTTTTGTGTTTACGCCAACTCCCCAGACAACGCTCCGTGATCCACCTGCCCAAGTTCGCCACGCATGACATGCGTTGTTTTCCCTTATCTCTTTTCCCCTCTATTCGTCCCGTGAGTATCAGATCCTCCAGGTCCTCATTTCTCATCACATGTCCCAGAAATTTCCGCTGCCTCCTCCCTATGTTAAGCATAAGCTTCCCCCTTATTTGCATCCTCTCCAAGACCTCATCTTTACTCACATGCTCGGTCCATGATATCCTCAGCATCTTTCTATAGAACTACATCGCCACCGCGTCGAGTCTTGTCTTCATCTTTGAGGATACAGTCCAACATTCGCAGAAGGACAGATGTCACATAGCAGCTCAGCACACTTTTCTTTGTCCCTATAGAAATCCTCCTGTCTCGTAGTATTCTGCACAGCTTTTGGAATGTGTCCGTGGTTATATCAAAATCAATGTCTTTAAGTCATTTTAAAAGATACATTCAGTCATTCTGTTCAATGAATATACACATACATTGCCATGATGAATATCCATCCTTAAAAGACTTTGTGCGAGATTTTATACTGAAGTTATCAAAATTAGATTGCTAAAGAAGCAGTTTATTATAATCGCAACGTTATCAAATGACGTGGTACTTTAAATGATGATAATTTCCAGTTACTAAAGAACATTTTTTTCATGTGAAGTCGTTATAACAATGTGTATTGTTCCAATCTTTATGTTCTTTGCATAATGTTATCGTCCGGTTGTTGTTATCAAAATCAGTCAGTCCAAAACATTTTATCAGAATGAATGAAAAACACGAAAAGTGTTAAACTGCCTTTACCTGAAAGATGTCAGATGGGATTTGTCCAGCAGTCACTATGATTTGACTAAGACCAAAATCTTTTGCAACCGTTAAGAAAGAAAGAGAAAAAGAAAGAAAGAGAAAAAGAAAGAAAGAGAAAAAGAAAGAAAGAGAAAAAGAAAGAAAGAGAAAAAGAAAGAAAGTAAAACAGGCGCCATGTTGGGCGTGTAAAATTAAAAAAAATCCCCAACAAAACGCGTCTGGCGTCAGGGAAGCGTCTCTGAAAAGTGCATAAATATCTGTAACATATGTCCATATTGCAATTGGTAAAATGGTGTCTAAATTTGAATTCGTCGCAGCGTTGGCGGCGAAGGAAGTCGGCAGCTTTCAAAGACATTTTTTTTTATATAACGAGAGAAAAGTTGAGAAGATGACTGGAGAAATATTTTGGTGTAGCTTGGAGCGTGTGGGTAGAAGTGAGAGGAAATAAAATGAAAGAAGTTGAATAAGATGCACAAAAGAATATGTGAAGGACTAGAGAGATCACGTTAGAATAAGAAAGAAAGAAAGAAAGAGAGAAAGAAAGAAAATAAAAAGAAAGAAAAAAGAAAGAAAGAAAAAAGAAAGAATAAAGGAAAGTCGGGGTGAAAGGAGAATGTTAAGAGAAGCTATAATGAAGACAAAAAGAAAGAAAGAAAATAAAAAGAAAGAAAGAAAGAAAGAAAGAAAAAAGAAAGAAAGAAAGAAAAAGAAAGAAAGAAAGAAAGAAAGAAAGAAAGTAGGGAGTGAAAGGCGAATGTTAAGAGAAGCTATAATGAAGAAAGAAAGAAAGAAAGAAAGAAAATAAAAAGAAAGAAAGAAAGAAAGAAAAAAGAAAGAAAGAAAGAAAAAAGAAAGAAAGAAAGAATAAAGGAAAGTAGGGGGTGAAAGGAGAATGTTAAAAGAAGCTATAAGGAAGACAGAAAGAAAGAAAGAAAGAAAGAAAAAACTCTCTCTCAGGAAAAAAGAACGAACAAATGAAAGAAAGGGAAGAAATAGGAAGGAAAGTAAACAAAGGCAGGAAAACTTTATAAAGAAAGAAAGAAATATACAGAAAAGGAAAAAGAAAAAAGGCCTTGAAAACTGAAGAAATAAAATAAAGGAAGAAAATAAATAAAGAAAAACTCAGAAAAAAAAGCTTGAATAGAAGACTTGGAAAAAGTACAGAAAGAAAAAGAAAGAAAATAAATAAAGAAAATACTAAGGAAAAAGAGAGAAAGAAAGAAAAGAATGAAACAGAAAGGAAATTAAATAGGAAAGAAGGAATAACGTAGAAATGAAAGGCAGGAAAACGTTGGAAAAAAAGAAAATACAAAAGAAATAAAAAAGTCTTGAATAGGGGATTTAGAAAAACAGAAAGAAAAGAAAATAAAGAAAGAAAGAAGGAAAAACTCTTAAAAGTAAAGAAAAAGGAATCTCGTATAGAAACTAAAAAAAAATAGGAAAGAAAAAAGGAAAAAGGAAATATACAGGAAAAGGAGAGAACGAAAGAATGAAAGAAAAGAATGAAATGGCAGGGAACATAAATAAGTACGAATGGAATAATTAGAAAAAAGAAAGGAAAATTTAAAAAAGAAAGACAAATACAGAAAAGGAAGAAAGAAAAGAAAGGAAAAAAATAATGAAACAAAGAAATACACAGAAAAGGAAGGAGAAAAGAATGCTTTAGAAGAAAAACACAGAAATAAAATAAAGAAAGAAAATACTCCGGAAAAGGAGACAAAGAAAGAACGAAAGAGAAAAAAAGAAATACCAAAAAGTAAATAAGAAAGAAAAGAATAACTTAGAAAAGAAAGAAAGAAAGATACAGAAAAGAAAAAAAGTCTTCAATATGAGACTTAGAAAATCAGAAGGAAAGAAAGACGACTTTCGAAAACAATAGAAAAAAAGGAAGACCAAGAAAAGAAAGCAAAAAAGAAAGCTGGAATAGAAGAAATGGAAAGAAAAGAAAGAAAGAAAAAACGGCTAGGAAAAAAAACGAAAGTAGGAACGAAAAAGAAAATAAAAAAGTAGAAAGAAAGAAAAACGTATAGAAAAAACATACAAAAGTATGATCGAAAAAGAAAATAAAGAAAGAAAAACGAGAAAGAAAGAAAAAAACGGATACAAAAACATAAGAAAGTATGAACGAAAAAGAAAATAAAGAAATAAAAAGAGGAAGAAAAATGGAAAAAAAACGGATAGAAAAAACAAACAAATGTATGAAAGAAAAAGAAAAAATGGGAAGAAAAGAAAGAAAAAGGAGAAGAAAAGAAAGAAAGAAAAACGGATAGAAAAAACATAAGAAAGTATGAACGAAAAAGAAAATAAAGAAATAAAAAGAGGAAGAAAAATGGAAAAAAACGGATAGAAAAAACAAACAAATGTATGAAAGAAAAAGAAAATAAAGAAAAAAATGGGAAGAAAAGAAAGAAAAAGGAGAAGAAAAGAAAGAAAGAAAGAAAAACGGATAGAAAAAACATAAGAAAGTATGAACGAAAAAGAAAATAAAGAAATAAAAAGAGGAAGAAAAATGGAAAAAAACGGATAGAAAAAACAAACAAATGTATGAAAGAAAAAGAAAAGAAAGAAAAAAATGGGAAGAAAAGAAAGAAAAAGGAGAAGAAAAGAAAGAAAGAAAAACGGATAGAAAAAACATACGAAATTATGAACGGAATAAAAAAAAAAAGAATGAAAGAAGTAACAAAGATATCATATCTGAAATTGTTGGATACAAAAAAGAAATAAACATTTGTTTTGAATGTGAGAAGTCAAAGGGCTTCAGTGATATTGTAAGAGCTGGGAGCCATCTATCAATACTTTCCGTATTTGATAACATTGGTCGCCAAACTAATTTTATTATTCTGAGTACAACCCGAGCGCCTTCTTGCCAAGCAACAGACTTTATGGGGTTTACTGACGCCACCAATCAACCCCCATAAGATTGAAACCTGGAAGATACTGGCAGTGTGCCGATTTTTCGAAAAAGTTACCTTCAATGATTATTAAACTTTTCCCTTGAAGCGATATTTCAGTTTTCAAATTATTCAGCATTTCCAAACATTAAACCTGCTTATTTAACAAATATTTTTGCAACCACTTTTAATTAATCCTACTTGACATTATTATTCGCTCATATCTCGTACCGTCAGTATCTGGTTGGGTTCATTGGAGATAAAGTGACAATAAGCCTTCTCAAAATACCAGATTATCCCTTATAAATCCATCAGCAAAATCCAGTGGACAAAAATCCAGCGACCAAAATCCAACGGACAAAAAATCAGCCTCTTCTCATTCCAAAAGTGGACAAAAATCCAGCCTCTTCTCATCCCAGAAGTGGACATTAATCCAGCTTCTTCTCATCTCAAAAGTTGACTATAATCCAGCCTTTTATCATCCCCAAAATGAACAAAAATCCTGCCTTTTCTCATCCCAAAAGTGGACATTAATCCAGCTTTTCTCATCTCAAAAGTTGACTATAATCCAGCCTCTTCTAGTCCCCAAAATGAACAAAAATCCTGACTCTTCTCATTCCAAAAGTGGACATTAATCACGCCTTTTTTCATCCCAAAAGTGGACAAAAATTCACTATTATACATAAAAAAGATACAAATTTAACACTGAAAATTCAAGGAACTTTTAAATCATAATTGAAACAACAACAACAACAACAACAACAATAATAATAATATATTATTAAAATATCTTATTTATGAGACTGTGATTTTGTTCACTTCTAGGATGAGGTGGTGGGTCGATGTCCACTGGGTTTTTGTCCTGTTGCCCCTTACTCTTACAACTTTTAGTAATTTCGGCACTATTTAAATTAACTGGTCCACACCCGTAAAAGAAGAGCGAAATGTTTTTTTTGTAGATCATTGTTTTAGTCCTTTCGACTTCGGCGCTTGATAGAATCTAAAATCGTTTTAGAATGCGACGGATACTGTTTGCAATATAAATGCAGTATAAAATCGATCCCTAAACGTTTGAAGATTTATCACATTATATCACTTTGTTTAAAATGGGTGCCTCCAACGATTCGCTGCAAAATGATCATACCATGATGAAAAATGTCCCACACTTAATAAAAAAAGAAGTTTTATCATCAAAATCTTTGTTATTCTTAAGAGGAAAGACCAAAGGATTTTTGATTATGAAATTATATTTTCCGATCGTCTTTAGAACATTTGAAATTTTGATTATTTTTTATTTTTTGCATCAGCGGTGGTGGTGGTGGTGGGGGGGCATAAATAATTATAGGAAATTTTAGCGCCTCTTTTGCGGTGAAAAAACATTGATTTGGGAATTCTTATAAAAATGATACTTCTGTCGGATTTTAATTAAACTTTCAGGACTGATTAAAAAAATGAATTAAATTATTTTAGAAACGTATCCCTTTTAGCGAATCTTAGGAAATACATTTTTTTTACATCTGTTTCCTTCCGAACCTTTTATTTGAAGTAGTTTGGAATGCCAACATTTTGATTATGTCATTATTTTCTCTTCGTGTTACATGTGATACCATTTTAGTTTTTTCTACTGTTGGTAGTCCTCAAGTGATGTGGTTTCTGTTATTTGGTACAGATGTTGCTTTGTCATCCTGCAGCGCCTATCCAAAATGTTCAATGACAGATGACCTTTGCCAAGACATTCACTCAAAACCATTTTTAACCATCTATCTGAGAAAGCGGTTGTATATACTTGAGAGCTTAAATATTTCTGAACTGGTTTGGCGTTATGCATGACATCCATATTCAAGTCTCGATTTGACGAGAACATGAGAGTTTTCAGATTCATGTTTTGGCTCTATAGCAATGTGCGATGTTGTGCAAAACTACTCTGGCGCTACCCATTCTATGTTTCTTTTTCCTTTTCTCTTATACCACATTTTTTATAATTTATCGGTACGTCAAGGTATTTGAAGTGTTTAGTAATTACTAATTCAACATCTTGGATTTTTATGATTGTTTCAGGGTAGATACCATCATTACTTTCATTCCAATTCCAGATAAGAATGTATGTTTTGGAAAGGTTTATCTTGAGTCTTATACAGAGAAATCAGTTAAATTATTTGGATACAGACATTCACGGGAAATGTTGAAGGGGAGCAAGGGAAAAGTGAGAGCAATCTACTTAACGGATTTTGTGGATAGATCGCAAAACAAGGATAAAAAGGGTAGTAAACATTCAAATGTTACTCAGAGTAACAAAAGACTGGAATTTGAAGAAAATACTTACCTGAAACTGTGCTGTACGTTTGTAAGCCTACCATTTGTCCGTTTCATTGGACTTTGTTGCCACATCTGGTCTGACCTGGTGATTCTGCTATGTATCTAGAGCAGCGTTTCTCAACCTTTTTACCCTTGCGTAACCCTTAAAACAAATTACATGTCTCAAGGAACCCCTGCGCAAAAACAAAATTATATACCATATCTTTCACATTTTATTTTCATCGTAGTTCACGTGCTTTTTACCCTTGCGTAACCCTTAAGACAAATTACATGTATCAAGGAACCCTAGCGCAAAAAACAAAATTATATACCATATCTTTCACATTTTATTTTCATCGTAGTTCACGTGCTTTTTACCCTTGCGTAACCCTTAAAACAAATTACATATCTCAAGGAGCCCCTGCGCAAAAACAAAATTATATACCATATCTTTCACATTTTATTTTAATCGTAGTTCACGTGATAAATATCACAGTATATATTTTTGAATAACTGGTTTAAGGAAAAATTAAAACTTCTTTGTCAAATTTTTCGGTAATGCTAAATAAAATTCATACTGTTTCTTTATAATACTTCATCAGGGAGGTTTTATTCACGAAAAAACTTCTGAACTTAGACGTAAAAAATAATCATAAGTAACTAAAATCATATACTCATACTATAAATGTAAACAGAACGAAAACATAATTGCTGCATCAGTTTTTTAGTTTTTCTCCTTTACTGGCAATGTTGAAAAGACATAAGGTAAATCAAGGCAAAATGTTTTGTGAACCAATAAATGTTCCAAGAAAATGTTACTTTCAGAGCCATTTCATAAACATGCTTCTTTAATGTGAAGCCTGTGCCTGTCTTTTGCTCCACAAATACTTAATTCGAGGTCGAACTTTAGTTAAACACACACGGATTTCATTCTCAATTGAGAGGAGACGATTTCTGTCTTTGCTCTTGATACTTGTTAAGAAAAAGGCTTGCTCACATATGACCAATAATATACCTGACACCTTTTACTATCCTCTATTGCAGCGTTTCTCAGCCTCTTTACCCTTGCGTAACCCTTAAAATAAATGACATGTCTCAAGGAGGCCCTGCGCAAAAACAAAATTCTATACCTTATCTTTCTCATTTAATTTTCATCTGGGTTCACGTGGTAAATATCATAGTATATATTTTTGAATAACTGGTTTAAGTTAAAATTAATACTTCTTTGTCGAATTTGTTGGTAATGCGAAATAAAATTCATACTGTTCGTTTATAATGCTTCATCAGAGAGTTTTCATTCACACAAAAAATTCTAAACTCAAACGTAAAAAAATAAACATAAGTAACTAAGAGCAAAAACAGATAATTGCTGCATCAGATTTTATAGGCATTTCTGTAAAAATAAAGGAAAAACAAAGGAATAAGTAACAAATATAGGTCCCGTTCGCTGAGTGGTCATTGACTAGTGAAGGTGGTTTCACACTGGCGCCGTACAGACATCACTAAATATATTCCCAATGATCGGTATATTTTTTAATAATATAATACGTTAGATAGGATGTTGTCTATAGTATTAATAATATAGTATTAATAACCAAGAATATATTGTGTGTGTTTAGTAATATTACGTATATGACATTAAATAAAAAGTAAAAAGTATTAGGTTGGTGCAAAAATAATGTCGTTTTCTCAAATATGTTAGAACGTCGAAAAAACGACATTATTTTTGCACCAACCTAATACTTTAGCTTATCTCACCTGTTCTCCGGAAACCTTTGTGAATCATTTGCGGAACCCTAGGATTCCGGGGAATCCCGTTTCAGAAACACTGATCTAGAGCTTCTCCACAAAATTCAAAAAAGAATCTACAATGTTATCTGCCCTGTCCTGGCATCTCGGCTTTAATCACTTACCCACCGCCAAAACGTAGCTTTCCTGTGCTATTTTTATAAATATTTTCCCGTCCTAGATATGACGATAAAATACATCCGCGTCCTGGGTAAGACACTAAACTACATCCGCGTCCTGGATATGACAATAAACTACATCCGCGTCCTGGGTAAGACGATCAACTACGTCCAGCAGCAAGGAGGTTTTGAGGAGCGTGGAACTACCCCTTAATTGCTGGTGATCCCAGGTCCACCCTGACCCCAGAGTGGTAGCACCTGTTAGGGTCCCAGCTATGGACAAATAGTTGACCCCCCCCCAACCTGACCCAAAACACTATGAAAGTGCAAAAAATAGGTTTTAATACATGAAATACTTTGTAAAAAAAGGATTAGTGACAGCAATAAATTTTTGAAAAAAGAAAATATTACCAGCAATAAAAATCTTATCAGCATGAAATAATCACAAAACAAACCAAACTATACATTTTTGAAAAAAAAAAAAAAATATTACCACCTATACATTTCTGAAAAAGTTACCAGCTGTACATTTTTGGAAAAAAAGGAAATTTTGTCGGCATTAAATACCCTATTGTAGTTGATATGCCGTAAAACAAACTAAACCAAACCAAACCAAGTTTATAAATATATTCATGACAATTATTCTTATGAGCTTTCAACTTTGATACCCCGACATAATGAATTTAAGCATATTACTAGATTGGCAGCTAAAAGTCATCATTTAATATGGAAATTGCTAGATGTAAGCGTAAGTTCTATTCTGATAATTTCTTCTTTCGCAATTCTCACTGGTGGAATAATTTTTCTGGCTATTTGCTTTTCTGTCAACTACGAATTTATAAAATTTAAATGAATCGTTATTCGTCATTCCCCCTGTTTTATTTTATTGTTCTTTCTTCTCAATAATGTTTTTCTCTTTTCCTTCAATCTCAGTAACATTTTGCATCTTAGTGGCTTTATTGCCTTCCGTGTGATGAAATGCTTAAAAAGTCAAAACGCGAAGTCGAACTAGAGACGACGACACCCAACTTCTCAGAATAACGCAAACATTATTCCATCTGTCAGGATCGTGTTTATCTCGACGTTACACGGTTAAATCTGATGAAAGCGAAACACTTCAGACAAAGACAGGAATTATTCTTGAAATGAATCTTATCCAGAGTTGTGTTGCTGTTGCTTGAAAATTATAATTTCAGTTGATACTTATTTACATAGTCATTCCTATCATCGTATTTGCAGCGTTCAAATTTTTGGCGATCAGATATAAGATTTCTATGCTTATATATATTTGATAGATTCAAAGGACTTCAACCTTTGGCAAATCTCCTTACAAAAGGGTTGTAGACGTTTCAAATAACATCAGCTTAGCTTGTTAGTTTACATTAAAGCACTTACTGATTGAATATGTTAACATCTGCCTAATCAAATGTATATATATATATATATATATATATATATATATATATATATATATATATATATATATATATACAGTGTGTCCATAAAATTCCTGTGCAATTTAAAAAAAATATAACTTTATTTGTATTTGCGATAGAAATAATCTGTAAAAAATGTTATAAAGTTTAATGTACCTAGTTTTATGTATAGCTAAAATAACTAATCTGTTTTCAGGCATTACTGTAAATCAGTTGACAAATGTTTTCTGTGAACTGCAAAATCGTATTACTCTTTGTATTGCTAATGATGGAGGACATGTGTAAAATTAAATAAAATTTAAATAAACCTTAAAAAATATAGATTTACTTGTTTCTAATCCATTTTACAAATTATTTCTATCGCAAATACAAATAAAGTTATAAATTTTTTAAAGTGCACACTAACTTTATGGACACCCTGTATACATATATATATATATATATATATATATATATATATATATATATATATAGGCAGCATATTTTCATTCAAGCATGTTTTTATTAAATAATTTAGACGTATGATGTCTATTTATTTTAGTTCTAATCCTTTCAAGTCCACAAATTAATTTCTTGGTGGCCGTAGAAAATTGATTAATAAAAATTCCAAAAATTTCTTCCAAATAATTTTTATTTTCCCTAGTACGTTTCAATCTCATCTGAGATCTTCTTCAGGGTTTGCATATCTATGGGTATGTTATGCGTTAACACTGTAGATTCAAAAAGTTTTTTACCTTTATGTATGCAAGAGAGGTAACTTATTTTTAATTGTGCCATTTTAATTTAGTATTATTTATGTGATCCATTTTCTGCTACAAACATTTAAGAACTTTGTTACTATACTTGCAGTTAACTTTATTTATTTTTAGTCGCAATGCTCTTATATAAAGGGTTTCCAGAATTTTAAGTTTTCCTTATTGTTATCTTGATGAATTACTGATGGATTTTTGACTGTTATTTGTCTAATATATATATATATATATATATATATATATATATATATATATATATATATATAGTTGTATATTTAGGCAGCAGACCTTCGTTTATGCATGTTTCATTAAAAACGACAGACAAGGTACTACGTTTAAGCTTTTTATTTAATTTTTCTTGTGTTCGAACAATAGCTTTCTTTTCTGAACAAAGAATGTGTAAAAACTGTCCAAATGTTTTATATTTCCGAGCGTTTTCGGTTATACCTTTAGCCATTATCAAGGATGGATCGATTTTTCAGCTTAATTGCGTGTGTGCATTATGCGTATGTCTTAGTGTGTAGTAGGGATGTTTTTAATTTCCGAATACGGTTAGCACTTTGTGGCCTTGTTCGTAGTTAATATTGTTAAGAGTTGTTTTTTTTCTTTTTATTATTAAAGCTTCCATTATTTTAAATCTTTTTTTATAGGTGGATGAAGTTATCATATTTGTGTTTTCTACTAGTATGTTTCTAATGGAGTCCCGTAAGTTTGTGTGCGTTTTTAAATGGGTTCTAATGGAGCTGTGGTCAGATAGGTGTAACGTAAGGCGTCTGGATAGGCGTGTAGTTGTGTAACCGATGTAATTATTTATGAGTCCGGTTTTATCAGGAACACAGTTCCTTAAAGGGCATTTGAACTCATAGATAATGTTCGTTCTTTGTAATTTTGACTTAGCTGGTGCGTTGTTATTTTTGAGGATAAGGTTAGCTGTCTTAAATTTTTATATTAGATAATTAATGTGATTTTTTTATTCGGGTCAATTGGGGTAGTGTATTTCTTTTTTAATATGTCTTAGTGAAGATTCGTCTTGTTTGTAGTTAATGCCCCTTAAGGATCTGTTTTCCTAATCAAACTGGAATCATAAATAATTACATCAGTTATTATCTATTATAAAAATTTAAGACAGCTAACCTACGAAAGGTATAGCCGAAAGCGCTCGGAACTATAAAACATTTGAACAGTTTTTACACACCCTTTGTCCAGAAAAGAAAGCTCTTGTTCGAACACAAGAAAAATTAAATAAAAAGGTTAGCCGTAGTACCTTGGCTGTCGTTTTTAATGAAACATGGATAAACGAAGGATTGCTACCTAAATATACAACTATATATATATATATATATATATATATATATATATATATATATATATATATATATATAAGACATTTATATTATGTTTAACGTTCTTTTTATAGATACAAGTATTTAAGCAAATGCTCTGTTTTTATAATAAACAGTATTAAATAACATTTACCGGCCTGAATGTCCGAGAAATGTTCATAGAAAATTTTCGCTCTCTCTCTATGAAAATTTCTCGGACATATAGGCCGGTAAATGTTATTTAATAGTGTTTATTATAAAAACAGAGCATTTGCTTAAATACTTGTATCTATAAAAAGAACATTAAACATAATATAAATGTCTTTAAATAAATTGTCGGACTATGTCCAATTCTAATATATATATATATATATATATATATATATATATATATATATATATATATATATATCACTTAAATGTTATTCTTAGTAAGTATATGATTTTGATTTAATATCCCTGTTCTTTTTTATTTTCTTAAACTGTAAAGTAATCAGTAAAAGGGAAGCGAGCGACAGGACGACAGCGTGCATCCTATTTGGACATCGAATTAAGGAAGTGACAAGAAGGACATGATCTACCACGGCCAACTTCTGTTGTACTTGCGAACGTCCGAGGAAGTAAGTAGCGCATATTACGAGGATATGTAGGCTAAACCTCGATCTGAAGAGCTTGAATCCCTCAAAAATTGGCTTTTGGAGCATTTCCCAATGAGACCTTTTTTTTGTAGGAATCGAAATGAGTGGTAAACGTTCAAGTGAGCACGGTGGGCGAAGTAGACCATATGAGCCAAGCTGTAGCAAGTTCTGACAGGTCTGCTAAGAGACGTATTGTTTGGTGTTGTGCTGATTGAAAACGATACCCTTCCGATTGGCTAGAGTTCCAAACGATTTTTAACGATTGTTGATTTTAATCAGTCCAGTTAGCAATCGCAAATTCAACGTTTGATTTTGCACATGGAGCGCCTGACGGAAAAATTATTTTCCAATTCCACTAGATACACAGCATCGCCTTCTTCAAATGCAGACAGTCTTCTTGCTTGATTACAAAATATATTTCCGTAAAACTGAAAAGCGGTAGAACCTTCTCCCTGTGTTACACGTGCAGTGAGAAGTAATATTTAAATGCTAACCTATGTCAGTTTTTTCCTAAAACCACAGAGAATCTATTATAGTTACTCCAGCGCCATGTTACAGCTGACAGATTGTATAGGACAGTGTTCTAAACTCTTTTTTTATTCACCGTCCCCTTTTTTGATTGATGATTTTTTTGATCTCCCCTTCCTAGCCGTTTAATTTAACAAAAGTTCATTTTATAATTTCCAGAACAAATAAACAGTGATAGATATAGAGCAGATAGGAGTGTTAGAGAAAAGGATGATATTTCTCCATATATACTTCAAAATTGCTTATTTTGAAAACCAATCCAGTTAAATGAAATAAACTTTTATTTCGGTAGAAAAAAGTTCTACATATAAATACACACACAAATAAAAAATAAATAATAAATTTATGCAAAATAATAAATTTAATAGTAATATAATATAATATAATATAATATAATATAATACAATATATATAAAACAGAGGGTTTCTATGTGTGTGTGTGTGTGTGTGATACCTTTTCACTTAAGATCCATCCAACCGATTTTGACCAAACTTAGGAAATACATTGTACAATGTAAGAATTAGTCTTTACTGAGTGTTGATTTAAAAAAAAATTTCGATTTCTTACGCTAAGAAACTATCTCTTACATTGTACAAGTGGATCTTCATGTTGCCTGTTTTACCGCCCGCCCATGTTTTCGGCTAACTTCCATTAAATAAATACAGACTACTTCTGTCATATCAGTAATTGCATTAGTTCAAAATGTTTTTTAATGAAAGTACTTTAAAGTAATTGAAGAAGACAGACTCTGTTACGTCAAAACATGATGCTGTTTTTACTCCATTCTAATTGAACGCTTTTTCTGATTGACCAGCTGGGTATGTCTGCTAGTATAATATAATATAATAATATAATATAATAATATAATATAATAATAAATAATAAATTATATATTTATGCGAAATAATAGAGTTCTGCCCATAATTTTTACATAAATGTACACGAGTAAGTATTTACTCTATCCCCCCCCCACTAGGACGATATATGACACATGGTCTATTTTTAGATGGGGACCCGAGCGCGTACACCCGGGACAGGAACAAAGATTCCCCTCAGCCCCCGCAACCGTCGGTTGCGCTGGCCTCGGTGCGAACACCTATCCTTCCCTCTGGTGCAATGGGAGGGCACGGCCTCGGGCAACTGTTCCCCAGGGCTGGGCGCCTCTCAGTATTATTTTCTCAGTTGCCCCTCTGTCCTTTGACAGAGAAACCCCTGGGCGCACTCTTGTCCAAGGACAGAGACACAACTGAGAGATGATAAGAAGACGTGTAACTACGCAAAAAGAGTAAGTTACACGAGTAACATAAAAAAAGCTTTTAAGTTTAAGCTTTTCACCCCAAGCAAGGCAGGGGTTACAGAAGATTTGGAGCGAGAGCAGATAGGAGTGTTAGAGGAAAGGATGTGGAGAAGGATAGTGGATAGATCAAGGGAAGGGGTTACAGAAGATTTGGAGCGAGAGCAGATAGGAGTGTTAGAGGAAAGGATGTGGAGTAGGATAGTGGATAGATCAAGGCAAGGGGTTACAGAAGATTTGGAGCGAGAGCAGATAGGATTGTTAGAGGAAAGGATCTGGAGAAGGATAGAGGATAGATCAAGGCAAGGGGTTACAGAAGATTTGGAGCGAGAGCAGATAGGAGTGTTAGAGGAAAGGATGTGGAGAAGGATAGTGGATAGATCAAGGCAAGGGGTTACAGAAGATTTGGAGTGAGAGCAGACAGGAGTGTTAGAGGAAAGGATGTGAAGAAGGATAGAGGATAGATCAAGGCAAGGGGTTACAGAAGATTTGGAGTGAGAGCAGATAGGAGTGTTAGAGGAAAGGATGTGGAGAAGGATAGTGGATAGATCAAGGCAAGGGGTTACAGACGATTTGGAGCGAGAGCAGATAAGAGTGTTAGAGGAAAGGATGTGGAGAAGGATAGTGGATAGATCAAGGCAAGGGGTTACAGAAGATTTGGAGTGAGAGCAGATAGGAGTGTTAGAGGAAAGGATCTGGAGAAGGATAGTGGATAGATCAAGGCAAGGGGTTACAGAAGATTTGGAGTGAGAGCAGACAGGAGTGTTAGAGGAAAGGATGTGAAAAAGGATAGAGGATAGATCAAGGCAAGGGGTTACAGAAGATTTGGAGTGAGAGCAGATAGGAGTGTTAGAGGAAAGGATGTGAAGAAGGATAGTGGATAGATCAAGGCAAGGGGTTACAGAAGATTTGGAGTGAGAGCAGATAGGAGTGTTAGAGGAAAGGATGTGGATAAGGATAGTGGATAGATCAAGGCAAGGGGTTACAGAAGATTTGGAGTGAGAGCAGACAGGAGTGTTAGAGGAAAGGATGTGAAGAAGGATAGTGGATAGATCAAGTCAAGGGTTTACAGAAGATTTGGAGCGAGAGCAGATAGGAGTGTTAGAGGAAAGGATGTGGAGAAGGATAGTGGATAGATCAAGGCAAGGGGTTACAGAAGATTTGGAGTGAGAGCAGACAGGAGTGTTAGAGGAAAGGATGTGAAGAAGGATAGAGGATAGATCAAGGCAAGGGGTTACAGAAGATTTGGAGTGAGAGCAGATAGGAGTGTTAGAGGAAAGGATGTGAAGAAGGATAGTGGATAGATCAAGGCAAGGGGTTACAGAAGATTTGGAGTGAGAGCAGATAGGCGTGTTAGAGGAAAGAATGTGGATAAGGATAGTGGATAGATCAAGTCAAGGGGTTACAGAAGATTTGGAGCGAGAGCAGATAAGAGTGTTAGAGGAAAGGATGTGAAGAAGGATAGTGGATAGATCAAGTCAAGGGGTTACAGAAGATTTGGAGCGAGAGCAGATAGGAGTGTAAGAGGTAAGGGCGTGGAGAAGGATAGTGGATAGATCAAGTCAAGGGTTTACAGAAGATTTGGAGCGAGAGCAGATAGGAGTGTTAGAGGAAAGGATGTGAAGAAGGATAGTGGATAGATCAAGGCAAGGGGTTACAGAAGATTTGGAGTGAGAGCAGATAGGAGTGTTAGAGGAAAGGATGTGAAGAAAGATAGAGGATAGATCAAGGCAAGGGGTTACAGAAGATTTGGAGTGAGAGCAGACAGGAGTGTTAGAGGAAAGGATGTGAAGAAGGATAGTGGATAGATCAAGTCAAGGGTTTACAGAAGATTTGGAACGAGAGCAGATAGGAGTGTTAGAGGAAAGGATGTGGAGAAGGATAGTGGATAGATCAAGGCAAGGGGTTACAGAAGATTTGGAGTGAGAGCAGACAGGAGTGTTAGAGGAAAGGATGTGAAGAAGAATAGAGGATAGATCAAGGCAAGGGGTTACAGAAGATTTGGAGTGAGAGCAGATAGGAGTGTTAGAGGAAAGGATGTGAAGAAGGATAGTGGATAGATCAAGGCAAGGGGTTACAGAAGATTTGGAGTGAGAGCAGATAGGCGTGTTAGAGGAAAGAATGTGGATAAGGATAGTGGATAGATCAAGGCAAGGGGTTACAGAAGATTTGGAGTGAGAGCAGATAGGAGTGTTAGAGGAAAGGATGTGGATAAGGATAGTGGATAGATCAAGTCAAGGGGTTACAGAAGATTTGGAGCGAGAGCAGATAAGAGTGTTAGAGGAAAGGATGTGGAGAAGGATAGTGGATAGATCAAGTCAAGGGTTTACAGAAGATTTGGAGCGAGAGCAGATAGGAGTGTAAGAGGTAAGGGCGTGGAGAAGGATAGTGGATAGATCAAGTCAAGGGTTTACAGAAGATTTGGAGCGAGAGCAGATAGGAGTGTTAGAGGAAAGGATGTGAAGAAGGATAGTGGATAGATCAAGGCAAGGGGTTACAGAAGATTTGGAGTGAGAGCAGACAGGAGTGTTAGAGGAAAGGATGTGAAGAAGGATAGTGGATAGATCAAGTCAAGGGTTTACAGAAGATTTGGAACGAGAGCAGATAGGAGTGTTAGAGGAAAGGATGTGGAGAAGGATAGTGGATAGATCAAGGCAAGGGGTTACAGAAGATTTGGAGTGAGAGCAGACAGGAGTGTTAGAGGAAAGGATGTGAAGAAGGATAGAGGATAGATCAAGGCAAGGGGTTACAGAAGATTTGGAGTGAGAGCAGATAGGAGTGTTAGAGGAAAGGATGTGAAGAAGGATAGTGGATAGATCAAGGCAAGGGGTTACAGAAGATTTGGAGTGAGAGCAGATAGGAGTGTTAGAGGAAAGGATGTGGATAAGGATAGTGGATAGATCAAGTCAAGGGGTTACAGAAGATTTGGAGCGAGAGCAGATAAGAGTGTTAGAGGAAAGGATGTGGAGAAGGATAGTGGATAGATCAAGTCAAGGGTTTACAGAAGATTTGGAGCGAGAGCAGATAGGAGTGTAAGAGGTAAGGGCGTGGAGAAGGATAGTGGATAGATCAAGGCAAGGGGTTACAGAAGATTTGGAGCGAGAGCAGATAGGAGTGTTAGAGGAAAGGATGTGGATAAGGATAGTGGATAGATCAAGGCAAGGGGTTACAGAAGATTTGGAGTGAGAGCAGACAGGAGTGTTAGAGGAAAGGATGTGAAGAAGGATAGAGGATAGATCAAGGCAAGGGGTTACAGAAGATTTGGAGTGAGAGCAGATAGGAGTGTTAGAGGAAAGGATGTGAAGAAGGATAGTGGATAGATCAAGGCAAGGGGTTACAGAAGATTTGGAGCGAGAGCAGACAGGAGTGTTAGAGGAAAGGATGTGAAGAAGGATAGTGGATAGATCAAGTCAAGGGGTTACAGAAGATTTGGAGTGAGAGCAGATAGGAGTGTTAGAGGAAAGGATGTGGAGAAGGATAGTGGATAGATCAAGGCAAGGGGTTACAGAAGATTTGGAGCGAGAGCAGATAGGAGTGTAAGAGGTAAGGGCGTGGAGAAGGATAGTGGATAGATCAAGGCAAGGGGTTACAGAAGATTTGGAGCGCGAGCAGATAGGAGTGTTAGAGGAAAGGATGTGGATAAGGATAGTGGATAGATCAAGGCAAGGGGTTACAGAAGATTTGGAGTGAGAGCAGACAGGAGTGTTAGAGGAAAGGATGTGAAGAAGGATAGAGGATAGATCAAGGCAAGGGGTTACAGAAGATTTGGAGTGAGAGCAGATAGGAGTGTTAGAGGAAAGGATGTGGAGAAGGATAGTGGATAGATCAAGTCAAGGGGTTACAGAAGATTTGGAGTGAGAGCAGATAGGAGTGTTAGAGGAAAGGATGTGGAGAAGGATAGTGGATAGATCAAGTCAAGGGTTTACAGAAGATTTGGAGCGAGAGCAGATAGGAGTGTAAGAGGTAAGGGCGTGGAGAAGGATAGTGGATAGATCAAGGCAAGGGGTTACAGAAGATTTGGAGCGAGAGCAGATAGGAGTGTTAGAGGAAAGGATGTGGATAAGGATAGTGGATAGATCAAGGCAAGGGGTTACAGAAGATTTGGAGTGAGAGCAGACAGGTGTGTTAGAGGAAAGGATGTGAAGAAGGATAGAGGATAGATCAAGGCAAGGGGTTACAGAAGATTTGGAGTGAGAGCAGATAGGAGTGTTAGAGGAAAGGATGTGAAGAAGGATAGTGGATAGATCAAGGCAAGGGTTTACAGAAGATTTGGAGCGAGAGCAGACAGGAGTGTTAGAGGAAAGGATGTGAAGAAGGATAGTGGATAGATCAAGTCAAGGGGTTACAGAAGATTTGGAGTGAGAGCAGATAGGAGTGTTAGAGGAAAGGATGTGGAGAAGGATAGTGGATAGATCAAGGCAAGGGGTTACAGAAGATTTGGAGTGAGAGCAGATAGGAGTGTTAGAGGAAAGGATGTGAAGAAGGATAGTGGATAGATCAAGTCAAGGGGTTACAGAAGATTTGGAGCGAGAGCAGACAGGAGTGTTAGAGGAAAGGATGTGAAGAAGGATAGTGGATAGATCAAGTCAAGGGGTTACAGAAGATTTGGAGTGAGAGCAGATAGGAGTGTTAGAGGAAAGGATGTGGAGAAGGATAGTGGATAGATCAAGGCAAGGGGTTACAGAAGATTTGGAGCTAGAGCAGATAGGAGTGTTAGAGGAAAGGATGTGGAGAAGGATAGTGGATAGATCAATGCAAGGGGTTACAGAAGATTTGGAGCGAGAGCAGATTGGAGTGTTAGAGGAAAGGATGTGGAGAAGGATAATGGATAGATCAAGGCAAGGGGTTACAGAAGATTTGGAGCGTGAGCAGATAAGAGTGTTAGAGGAAAGGATGAAGTGACGGATAGTTGATAGATCAAGGCAACTGGAGATATCGATTGACATTACATTTAAATAGTTGAACATTATAGTTGTCAGGGAAACAGGAATAAGGAAGGGAGTTCCACAGGCGAGAGGTGCGAGATATAAAGCTATTGGAGTAGAAGAGACGTCTACATTTAACAGTTTCAACAGTGAAAGGGTGGGAGCGGGATGCCGGCCTCGTATGATGCTTGAATTCATAAAGCCTGGGAACCAGCCAAAGCCGCTAAATCGGAGCAATTACCGTGAAAGTATTTGTAAAAAAGACAGAGCGAGGCGACGGCGCGTTTGTGAGAGAGCGACTTGAAAATTATTTGGTAATACATAGTCCAATGCTAAAGAGGAAAGCGTTATAATTTATATAATCATTAAAGTGATACTTGAGCCTGATATTCATCTGCAATTTCTTAAATATCAGGCTCAGTGAAAGACGAAAACTACCTCTTTTTATGATGTCTAAAATATAGGAGCAACAGAGTTGTAGTACAATGGCCACTTTCTGTGCCAGCCTAAATCCCAATTTTTTTTTCTGTGGCCGCCATAAAATTTACCAGGGACACTTGCGGCCATGTGACTTCCGGTTAAGAGCCATTGGCATAGTAGAACAAAAATATTGTGGCTATATTTGAGTGTAATAAAATATAATACCTCGTTAATCTTTCATTTGGTCAGTGAGAGATTTTTTCTACCGGATAATATCATTAAGTTGTCTTCTCAAACAAATGAAAGAAACGAGAAGAGAGGTCGTGTAAGTCAACAGGAATAAAACAATAAACTATCGACAATAATAAAAGAAAATCTGAGAAGAAATAAGAGAGTGAGCGTCCCTGTTTATGTTTGAAAAAGTTGAGATAGTGCCGATATACACGTATTAACGCGAGGATGGTTAGTGGTGAAAACGGGTGGGCTAACTTCTTTTCCGAAATTATGGCAATAGATGTCAGCTGATTCAAAACCTTTCCTGATTAATCTTTGATTTTTTTTTCATTTTCTTTTATTATTGCATGATATTACGCTGAGGGAATACGGAAGCTTGTACACAGATGGGAAAAGTGTGTGACAGTGCTGGGAGACTACGTTGAAAATTTTTTAGAAAGTGTAAGCTTCTATCTGTATTAGAAGTCCTTATACCGAAAAATTCTCCTTATTTATTGAATGACCCTAGTATATAGCAGCAGAATAAGACCAGATGTTGCAGGATTATACAAAGCAAGGACGAATGGTAGACTTATAAATATGTCAGACAAATTTTGGCGAGAAAAATTATCTAGCACGAAATAGTGAACCAACTTTCTTAGCTGTAGACGTAGGAATTGATTCAAAATACTTTTTCCACTTCATGCCAGCTGAAAAGGTTTGTCCAAGAAGGCGCACTGAGTCACTATTCTGGAGGTTAGCATCAGCCATTGGAAATGATTAAGGGTTCTCTCTGATGATTAAAATTCATTCAGTTTCGTTTCGGATGCGTTAAGATTAACAAGCTACTCTTTTCCCCATTTAACAACAGATTGTAGGACATTATTTAAGGCCATCTGCCAATTTGACTTTGTCGAACCGATCAGGCATACTATTAAGACACACGTAAATATTTGTGTCATCAATATAGATTCCGAGTTGAGAACCCGTGACATCGGGAAGGTCATTTATGAAATTAGAAACAACGTAAGTCCAAGGATCGTGTCTGCATTTATGGAGAAAGATCTAGAAGAGTGGCCATTCAAGACAACATTCATTTCGAGATTTGATAAGAAAAACTGAATCAGTTCAAAAGTTCGTCCAGAAATATCATAACCTTTCAACTTGTGAATAAAACCTGTATGCCAAATGTTTTCGAGATATCCAAAAGCAACAGACCGAGCTTCACCATTCTCATCTAAAGCGTGATAGACTCTTTCAGCAATAATCGTTAACATATCAGTAGTTGAGAGAATGACTTTAAAAGAATCGAAAGCCATATTGCTTATCTGAAAGAACAACCTGCGATGTGACATGCTTAAACATTTCAGAGTTAATTAGAGCATCTAGTACATTGCTAAAATGAAATAGAAAGCTTAATAGGCAGATACGTAGAAGGATCATGTTTCGCCTGAGTTCTTAATCCTAGAACACTAACCATAGGTATATAGTACTCAGCGCAAATTTTCCTATTTTTAATTACAATTTTCAGTACCTGATTTTCTTACTTAAATAATGTTTTTCAGTTCCTATGAATGTCAACTCAAAGTACAAAGTTTGAAGTGCCTGCATGTAAAATATTTCAAATAAAGATTTATATCTAATTTTTGTTTTGATACTTTCAAAATCGGGTATGATATACCTCTGGTTAGTAGTGGTGTAACCTTAATTGATGGTTAGTGTTCTAGGGTTAAGTATAAACTTCCTCCTTGTTTGCATCCTCTCCAAAACCTCATCGTTGCTCACACGCACGGTCTATGATATCCTTAACCCTAGAACACTAACCATGGGTATATAGTACCCAGCGCAAATTTTCCTATTTTTAATTACAATTTTCAGTACCTTATTTTCTTACCTAAATAATATGTTTTTCAGTTCCTATAAATGTTAACTCAAAGTACAAAGTTTGAAGTGCCTGCATGTAGAATATTTCAAATAAAGATTCATATTTAATATTTGTTTGATATTTTCAAAATCGGGTACGATATACCTATGGTTAGTAATGGTGTAACTTTAATTGATGGTTAGTTTTCTAGGGTTAATGACAGGAACTACAGAAGAAGATTTTCAACAAACTGGAAAGCAAGAAGCAGCAAGGATTGTAGAATTTAGAGAGAACAGGAACCAGTTAAGGAGCACATTTCTTAAAGACTATTGCAAGGATACCATCAGGTCCACATGTTTTTGAGAGAATCCAGTTTAGAAATGAAAGTAGAAATCATGGATAAAAAATCAGTTCTAATTTGAAAGTCAAGCAAAAGTACTCCAGTTGGTAACATATATCCCTATTTCTGAAAGTTATCTCTACAGAGCCCAACAATGTTAGGAACCGTTTCAGGCAAGGCTAGAAGGTGCACACATCACTGGAGACAATGGGGAGGGGATTCTGTAGGGCTGAGAGAGATAGCATGTGTTACACGTTGTTAAGGTGACTGCATCCCAGGGACAGACGCCGACTAGATCTGTTCAGTGGTTCGCCTGGATGAAGAAAGCAGTGTTTTGCCTTGAGTCTCTTTGTCACTGATTCATCGCTGTGGAATCGATGATGAGGTGTCAGTTCCCTGCTTCACTGTCATAAGCTGGGAGTGCACTGCCCATCTGATGTAAGGTGGAGCAAATCCGCTAAGCAAGGAGGGGTCATATTCTTTGGTTGGCTTGAGACATCCAGTGATTGATCTACAAGATTTTTTTTTTACATGTGACGATCTACTTCACACTGCTGAGGCATTCAATGTTTTCTACAGTTTATCAACCATTTGCAGGTAATATAAAGTAAAAAATATTGTTAAATTGTAACATGTTTTATTTTTATATTATAACGGTTTAGTGATACAAGATTTACTAATTAAACAATAGATGGGGAAAGAAGAAGTGAGTTCATGCCTTTCTCAAGAGTATTTGTGCGTAAGTGAATATAATGAACACAACAGGAATTGGAACTCGGCTCTCCGATTTACAATTCTGAGCTATAATATCTTACAGCAACCGCAAATCAAACCTTACAGCAGCTGGTGTTCATCCATCTAGGTACTGACCTGGCTCGACGTTGCTTAACTTCGGTGATTGTACAGGTTTGGTTTGGTTTGGTTTGTATTGTTTTACGGCATATCAACCTCAATGCGTTATTTAATGCTGACATCATTTTTTTCCTGGTAATATTTCATTTTGTCAACAATCTATTTCTGGTAATATTTTTTTCCTCAAAAATGTATTGTATAGCTGGTATTAGTTTAAAAATGTATTGCTGGTATTTTTTTTTTCAAAAGTGTATTACAGGTACTTTTTTTTTTATTTTTTCAAAAATATATTGCATATAATAGTTTTTTTACTTCGAAAATTTATTTCTGGTAATAAGTTTTTTACAAAGTATTTCTGGTATTAAAACCTATTTTTACACTTTCATAATTCTTTTACCACAGTTTTTGGGTTAACTATTTGCCCATAGCTGGGACCCTAACAGGTGCTACCCCCTCGGGTCAGGGTGAACCTGGGAACACCAGCAATTAAGAGGTGGTTCTACGATCCTCAAAACCTCCAGATCAGAGGCCTTGCTGTTGGACGTAGTTTAACGCCTTACCCTGGACGCGGATGTAGTTTATCGTCAAACCCAGGACGGTCTGTCTTTTTACCTCAGTTTTGGGGTTTACTATTTGCCTATAGCTGGGACCCTAACAGGTGCTACCACCTCGGGTTAGAGTGGACCTGGGAACCTCAAAACCTCAAAAAAATACCAAAATCGAAAGTTTAAGTGTACCCAAAGATTTTAGGGGCTTAAAGGACCCGCAATGCCACTTACATTGTAGCAAACCACCCTTATTTCATCCTTATTCACATTAGAGAGAAGTAAGTTCAGCTTGAACAGCTTCTTCGCGATAACCATTGCTTTGTGGAAACGAGTATCTTTCCCCGATCACTACCATCTTAACCTGTTTAAATCTAGGGTTAACAGTGACCTTCCTCTTCTATCCGTACAACCTGCATCCTAACGTAACCCTCTACCTCGAGTGGTCTTCAGGCCTTGTACAGGGTGATTCGTGCTGTAAAAAATCATATAAATACACCCCGAAATAGACAGAGATGCATAGACAGATGGATACATTGCTACTTTCAAAAATAGCTTAGTTGTGCGTGTGTGCAAATTTTACCTTCCAAACAATGCAAAATAATAAATCTGTTTACAGCCTGACATTTGCATTAGCGTTTTAATGCTATTTACCGATTCATACCGACAGATGTTAGAATGACAAGTTGCGCATTTACGTTTCAACCTAAGGAGAACCAGATGTTTATCTTCTTCTAAAGAACGGCGACAGGAACAGCAAACTGAAATATCTAATCATTTTTCTTGCCTCAGGGCGATATAAATTAGAAGTAAATCTATGGTTGACTTAAGAATTGAAACTATTCATCTTTATTATAATGATCTGATTTCTGTTTCTGTGGGTGTTTCAAGTAACCTAACACCAAAAACGTCACATCGTAGAGAGATTTTTATTAACACAATACACTTAAAGTTTTCGTGATACCCCCATATTTGCATATTTCTTCGTGTACTTGTTAGAAAAGCTTGGAAGAATAAAATGAAAAGATCAGTAATTGTTGAATAAAATTATGACACTATTGATAATAAAAAAACATAAATTATGACAATCACACACTTATATATATATATATATATATATGTGTGTGTGTGTGTGTGTGTGTGTGTGATATCTATATCTATATATTATATATATTATATATATATATACATATATATATAATCTGTAGGTCTGATGAATTGGATCGTTCTTACGATTCCAATGGGATAAATTATGACCATGGAATATTAGTGTTTAAGTCTTTTTATTATATCCTTACCCTGTCCTGGACATCGAGTTCTACCTGGAGCATATCCTCTTGGAATTATTTTTATACATATATGTATGTGTATATATAATTGCATATGTATGTGTATATTCACCACTAATATTGTCAATATATATATATATATATATATATATATATATATATATATATATATATATATATATATATATATATATATATATATATATATATATATATGTATGTATGAATGTATATATTGTTATCCACAGACAGACTGTTTCTCTGTATCACCAGCTCATCAGTGTGGATAGACATCCGACTTCAAGCCGGGATCGAAACCCGACTGATTTAGCATCAGTCGGAGATTTTGCCCCCTGAGCTATCAGCGCCCGGTAGAGAGGAAGGCGAAATTATACGTAGGTATTTTTCGAATGAAAACGGCAATGAACTAGGGGGCATAATTCATGGAAAAGCTTTGCAGTATTAGCAGTTATTGTTTACAAATTCGCGGTACACACACACACACACACACACACACACACACACACACACACATACACACAGACACACACATATCTGTGTGTGTGTGTGTGTGTGTGTGTGTGTGTGTGTGTGTGTGTGTGTGTGTGCAGGATGTAACAGTAAAATTGTCCTAAACGTGTAAAACAAAAATATTGTTCATTTGTTAGTTTAACAAATTTAGTTTAGGACTAACAATGTGCCTCACATGTTTTCTCGTCCGATTTCGTGTACAAGTCTTTTTTCACGGCTTTTAGACTGTCATAGACACCTCTCTCGCATGACAAACGTCTTATAGTTTCAGTTTGATCTTTTCTAATTGATCTGTTTAGCTCTAAGTTGAAATGATGATCCCTCTTCCTGTTGTGATCTCCCGATCTATTTTTCCTCTCTACTCTTCCTGCTTTTTAAAACTTATTCACCATTCTCTTGGTGTTTCTTGAATGGACTTTTAAGATGGAAGCCAGAATATGAATATTGATACTATTACTGAAGACCTGAATGATATTTTCCTCTAACCGTTGTTCATTTGGGAAGAAAGTGGGGCTGATATAAAACGATTTTAACCTGTTCTCTTTCGAGCTGAATAACTCAAAGGGTTTTTCGGTGATTCGTGACGACACATGGTGTGAAGATGACTAAACGTTTTATATGAAAATCTGGAAAATGAAACTCATTTAGTTTAGTGTTTTTTTTTTGGATATTACACATTTTGCGGGAGGGACATTTATCCCATGCTGTTGGACAATTTTGTTGTTACACACGGCACACACACATGCTCACACATACACACACACACAACATAACTCAAAGGGTTTTTCAGTGAATCTTACGAAAAATGGTGTCGAGATATCTAAACGTCTTATCTGAAAACCCTAAAAAAAAAAAGAATAAATAATTACATAATCAACATTAAATCTGTCATCATGTAGTCAACACGTCAACACAGCTACTATCGGGATAAAAATTGCATTTCTGCGATATTTTCAACGTAAATTAATTAAATTTGTTTGAAATCAGATTAATTATACTTTACATCACATAATAATCCTTAAATAAAGTTACAGAAAAGTATATTTTATTTTTGAAAAGATTCACAAAAGTATATTTCATTTTTGAAAGAATTTTTAATAAAGAGATTTACATTGCGATGAAAGACGACTAAAAAAGGGCGTTAATCAGCAAGAAAAAAACTCTTTCTAATCAATTTAAATTAGTTTTTGATATCGTTATGGCTTTGTTAGGGCCAGAAACAAATACACAAAGAGAGGAATTGATTTAAACAATATATTAACAGAAACAGGAATACAAACATACAATCGAGAGTGTTACAGCAAGAATGTTCGGTTCGACTCTCAGAGCTGACAGCTGGAAACTTCCCTCTACAAAAGGCAGTACCTGCTCCTAATTATAGCTGCGAGAGTCAATGCGTGCGTGGGTAAATTACCATACTAGAAATACAGAAAAGTATTTTGCTTATTAGACATATTAAATGTAATCAGTCAGCTTAAAATTAAAACTAAAAAAAAAGCTTCAAGCAAAAATAAATTTAATTTTTTTTTACAGTCATTTTAAACTTTTTGTGGAGGTCTCTATTTTCGTAGGTGTAGGATTTAAGCTAAATTTCAATTTTAACTGCAGTTGGAGTTTGGTTAATTATTGAGTAATTCCCCTGTACTTATCTATTTATTTATTGATAAATAATTAAAATTTATATTCTATAAATAAGGAAACATTTATACAGTTCTCATTTGAGTATATTGACATTTACTTTGTTTAACTATATAAGTGGGTCATATAGGAGGGAGGGAAGTCGTTAAGTAGTAATTTTTAAAGATATGTTTTGTGGTACAATATTTTATGACTGCCATAAAAAGACAAAAAATATTTTTATTACCACTAACAGATAAAAAATAAAACTGAAAAACGGGCTAGCTAAACGGTTTCGAACCTCGCTCAACAAAGTTTTATCGCGGTTAATAAATTAAACAGAATTATCAGAAAGAAGATGGATAATATGTATTGAGAAAAAATATATTGCTTCCATGGAATTTATATTTTATCGTTGTGGCCTTTTCTGGGTAAACAGAAGGACTGGGCCTCCAACTAATTTCCATTTAAGCAATATATTTTTTTTTCATGAGTTGTAATTATGATAATAATTTTTGTCTTTTTATGGCAGTCATATATATATATATATATATATATATATATATATATATATATATATATATATATATATAATTTATTTTAGGATATTAAAACAAAGCATGTTAAAAATCGCTACATAATTGCAATTATGATTCGACACTACAAATATGTCTTCTCGGGCTACGTTAAACTACTGGCGAGGAGGAGGCACATTTGTAGTATCGAAATATAATTGTAATTGTGTAGCGATTTTTAACATGTTTTTGTTTTAATCTCCTAAAATAAATGATATTTAACTGGACTCTGTATTGTGCCCTCTTTTAATTTAAATGTTACGTACAGTGGAATTATCGTAATTCCCAGTGTATAATGTGTCTTCATCTATAATACGCACCTGTAAAATTGTGCTGAATGTGTGGGGGAGATGCTACTACTCACACATAATACGCATCCCTTGTTTGATAATCAAACCCGATAAATTGTACCTCACCAAGATGTAATTGAAGATATTTATCAAAGTTTTCAATCAAAAAAATAGGTTTTAATATCAGCAATACATTTTTACCAGAAATACATTTTTGAAAAAAAATATTACCAGCAATACCTTTTTGAATAAAAAAAATCACCAGCAATAAAAATGTTACCGGCATTAAAAAACCCATTGAGGTTGATATGCCGTAAAACAAACCAAACCAAACCAACTTGGAGAAATCCAGGCGACGATAGCGATTGTTTTAAAAATTGATTGAAGATTTACTTTTAAACATTTTTTCATAAAGATAACTATCTTTTATTTTTAAATATTATTTTTTGAAATAAATATATTTTATTTTATTTAATACTAATAGACATTACTAAGAAAATCTAATCATTCATTTGAGTATTTTTATACATACACACACACACACACACACACACATATATATATATATACATATATATATATATATATATATATATATATATATATATATATATATATATATATATACATATATATATAATGAATTAGATAACGGGTTTGTGACGCGTTTCATCCATTAGAACTTCATCGGACTGAGATTGTTTACGTTGTTATGATTGCATATACGTGAACGGGAGACTTTAGGAGTTTCAAATTTTAGAAAGAATTGTTTTTTTTTCTTCTAATTTTAATTAGAAAAATTTATTAAGTTTTAAACCTTTCAAAATTCTATATTAATTTTACCCTTTTACATGACATTATTATTAAGTGGAAACTTTATTTACTAATCATAGATGGAATAAGCTTCATACAAATCCTCAAATATCAATATTTTTAAAATTTTAAAAATTTAAAATTAATTTTTTGTCTTATTTTTGTATGTGTCGATTTTAAAGTACGGACGACCATACACAACATTATCAGAAAATAAGAACGATAACTATAATAAATTTTTAAACCAAATTTTCTAAAATTCAATATTTTCCTAAATTTTGAAGATTAGTGAGTACTTAAAAATGATATATAAAAGGTGATCACGTCATTTTCTTCAATTATGCTTTACAGACACAAGAAAGGAATTGAGTTAAACAAATATATTAACAGAAAAACGGTAATACAAACGAGAGTGTTACAGCAAGAATATTCTGTCCAACAATCAGAGCTGACTGCTGGACACTGCCACCCGCAAATGCAGCACCTGTTCTTACGTATAGATTGGAGAAGAGTCCACACGTGCGTGAGTAGATCACCATAACAAATTCGAACTCGACTCGACTGGAATTCGAACTCGACTCGACTGGAATTCGAACTCGACTCGACTGAAATTCGAACTCCACTCGACTGAAATTCGAACTCGACTGGAATTCGAACTAAAGCCGATATCTATTACAACACAACGCACCTCCAATATATACAAAAAATATAAAATATACCTCACATCACTTTTCATCTTCTGGATTTGCTGGAAACTATTTCGTTTTATGCTGTAACTATTTATGCAAACTCCTTCCGCTAAAGTTATGTTGTTTTACAGCTGGAGCAACAGAAAAGTTGTGGCAGCAATATTTACAGCAAAGAGGAATCGTAGAATCTATCTTACATATTTTAAATATGTAAGATAGATTCTGGCTTGAGAAATTGTCTAGCATGACACAAGGAACCAATTTTCATATCAGCAGACCTAATAATTGATTCAATATAACATTTACACACCATGTCAGCAGAGAATAGTTAATCGGAGAAGGAGCAATGTGTCACTCTCCTGGAGATTAGCATCAGCCTCATTGATGGAAGGTAAAAAGCGTTCTCTCAGACGATTAAAAAAGAACAGCAAAAAAAAAAAAGAGATCCAACAACGATATCTATCTATCTATCTATCTATCTATCTATATATATATATATATATATATATATATATATATATATATATATATATATATATCGAATGTAACTGAATAACCCCCAAATATCTCTTAGATAATGGTTTATGAAAGCAGAAAGTACTCAGACATTTGATAATTTATATATATATATATATATATATATATATATATATATATATATATATATATATATATATACTTTCACGGGAAAACCACTTTTCGAAATATAGAAAAAATAAGCAAATTATCATCAACAAACAGATTCCGTTAGTTATTAACCAGTGGTATTATCTATCTATCTATCTATCTATATATATATATATATATATATATATATATATATATATATATATATATATATATATATATATACGAGAGTCATTCAATAAATAAGGTGAAATTTTCGGTATAAGGACTATAATACAGATAGAAGCTTATTTTTTTTCAACGTAGTCTCCCAGGACTGTCACACACTTTTCCCATCTGTGCACAAGCTTCCGTATTCCCTCAGCGTAAAAATCTTTGGACTGATGTCTCAGCCAGTCGCTCACAACACTTTTGACTTCATCGTCACTTTTAAAATTCGTGCCTCTCGTGAACGCTTTCAAGGGACCAAACAGGTGAAAGTCTGAAGGGGCAAGGTCTGGGCTGTAAGGGGGATGAGGGAGCAGTTCCCTGCCCAGCTCGTTGATGGTCTGCACCGTTTGGGCTGCTGTGTGAGACCTTGCGTTGTCATGATGCAAGATAACTTCTTCTGACTGATGACCCCTGCGTTGTCCCAACAGATAAGCCTAAAGTCCTTGCAATGTCATCCACTGTCACCCTTCTGTCAGACTGAATGAGGTCATTGACTGATTCGATCACCTCAGAAGACCTCACATGTGTAGGCCTCCCAGGCCTGTCTTCATCCTCAACACTGCTCCGTCCTTCTTTAAACAATTTAGCCCACTTGTAGACATTTTTTTTTGCTGAAACATGTGGCACCATACACAGTTGAGATTCTCCTATGAATTTCAACTGGTTTGCACCCTTCAGCAACCAAAAACGTGATAACTGACCGCTGTTCAATCCTGGAGCATGCTTCTTCGTCGGCCATCTTTGTTAATCACCAAAACTCTCAAAGTTTTTTTTAATCTGCAAAAGAAATTAAATCCATGTAAAAAAGAAGTAAAACAAAAAAAATAATAAAAAAGAGTAAGCTTCTATCAGTATTAGAAGTCCTTATACCGAAAAATTCAACTTATTTATTGAATTACCCTCGTATATATATATATATATATATATATATATATATATATATATATATATTACGTGAAAATATTACTTAACTTGAAAATGCGGCTTTATCCCGATCTCGATGTTATTAGTAAAATTTCCAGTTTCCAATTTTCAATTGAAAAAATTGCAAATACGGATATTTCCACTCCATGCCAGAAGAAAATGTTAATCCGAAAAGTAGTGTCACTATCCTGGAAGCATCAGTCTCATTGAAGGAAGGTAAAATGCCTTCTTTCAGGCGATTAAATAAGAGCTGTTTCATTTTGGAGGTATTAAAATTAACAACTGATTCCTTTGTTCCAGTTAACAACAGATTGTCGGTCATTTTTAGATCAGTTGCCAAATTGGCTATCGAATCATGAAAACTGGA
>OZ038489.1:95621974-95629474 GCA_964036315.1 Acanthosepion esculentum | reverse complement strand
CCGTTAAAGAAACAACCCCCCCAAAAGCGTTTACTCAAATACGGGTATACACTGAAAATAAAGTTTGAAGTCTGTTATGGTCCAGGTTAGGACAAGGAAGAACAAAACACAAGAGTAGAAATAATGAAGGTATATTACACGGAATAATAATATAAGATGTGGAAGGTGTTAGTATGACTATCAGTCTGGTTTGGAGTGAACTACTATCGGCTCGACTCGATTCGCCCCTCCCTCTTGAGAGGCGTAGTATACATAGTGTTAGGAAGAGTTCATTCTGTAGTTATAGGTTAGGACTCATAACAAAGTCATAAATAAATAATATACAGCGAAACAGTCTGTCTGTGGATGACTACTTATGCTCTCGAAATAATTCGATTGTGCCTTCGGGGAGGAAGAGGCAATTTTATACACAGTGGCTGCTGCTGCTAATGCAATGCTCTTCAACTAGAATCGAGCTCTCCTAGCCACTGACGTTTTTCGTATAGTAAAAACGCTAAAATTTCACTGCGACAATAGCTTGCGAGTAGAATCTCTGACTGATGCCAAATCGACCGGGTTTCGATCGCGGCTTGAAACAATCGGATGTCTAGCTACACTGACGAGCTGTGATACAGCGAAACAGTCTGTCTGTGGATGACTCTGTAATGCACAAACATATAGAAGCACGGACTGAGGAATCGGAGAGCCAAGTTCGAATTCCAGTCGAATCCATTACATTCACTTACGTGCTAATACCCTTGGGAAAGGTATAAATCCTCTTCTCTCCCCCCCCCCAGCTATTGATAAATAGCAGGACATACCGGGTTCTATAGCCTTGGATGGCAACTAGTTTCCTGTAGAAAAAAATGACAACTTACTGCGGGGAAAAATCTGCCTCATCAGTAATGCATCGAAAACGCATGATCGCCTAAGCGTGTATCACGCATGGCACATAACTAACTGATACACACACACACACACACACACACACACACACACACACACACACACACACACACACACACACGCACGCACACACACATACACATGTATATATATATATATATATATATATATATATATATATATACATATATATGTGTGTGTGTGCGTGTAATACGTACCGTGTTTACGTGAATTCAGTTTTTTTTTAATTATTTAAAATAATTTTAAAATTTTTATCGTCTTTCGAACTGAAGACTTTGATTGATAATTTTTAAATAATTAATTTAAATATTATAGACATCAGTAATAAAATGAACAAGTCTTAACAAACAATTTTAAATCAACACCACGAGAACATGAAGATTGTGCAACTGCATGAAACTCTGAGTAGTGATGTTGACGTGGGATATTATGTATATTCACAAATATATATGTAATTTCTAAAGAAGGAGCGGGATTTTATTTAGTAATTCGACAGCTTTTATGAAACATCATTTTAGGCATCTACAAAGTAATTTTCTTTCTTCTTTTATTAAGGATAGTAAGAAAATATTCTGTAATTACAATATGTTCCTATTAAAAATAAGTAGACAAAACTTGTCTAAATTACTTAATGAGACATGTCTTCATATATATATATATATACTAGCAGCATGGGCCGGCGTTGATCGTGCTTGATTCAAAAATCGTACGACTCATACAGCAATCGCTATCATTTGACTTATTTTTGACCTTCGTGGCCTTTAAAGGAGTGCCTTTTGCCGTGCTGATGTTGCTACATGCCTTACTTCTTGCCTACCTCACACTGCGAATTTTTTCAAAGCTCTATACAAAACATTAAATCTGTTACGAAAAAAGAACTAAACAAAATGAAAACAAAACGATCAGCTTTAAAAAAGGACTCATAAGTGGAAAAACCAAATAAAAAAGAGAATGTTAACAACAGATACTTTTTCACACCCAACCCAGTTCTGCGGAATCAGAATCAATGTTGAGTTTAAGCAAGTGAATGAGCCAATTGGAGTAAAGTGCCATGCAGATTTAAATTTTTCCCACTTGTGACGAATGCAGCTGTCGATATTTTTTTGCATGCTAGCATGCTAGTTAATATTCGTGTGAGTCAGCTGTTGGCTCTAACGCTGGCCAATAGAATCTTCCTGCCTATTCGTGGCAGCCAGCTATAGGCTCTCATTCTGGCCAGTAGAAAATGGCCGCAAACTACATGAAAACTGCCGTAGAAGCATGAAAAAAATTGATTATTTCCACTATCGATGGGAGTTGGGAAATGCAATGTCGGTCTTGGCCTTTACCGCTAACTTGGAGCATGTGCATGTAAATTTTGGTGCAAATACGTCGAAAGTTGCGGCCGTGCATTCGTTACACACACACACACACACACACACATACACACACACCTATCCTGCCTTTTATATATATATATATATATATATATATATATATATATATATATAAGTGTGGATATAAACCCAATAATTAGATATTAGCAACTAGCGTGCATATTCAGGTTAGCGAAAAAATATTTACTTAATTTAAGGTGTGAACAAAATAGTATTCAATGTGGTTATACAGATCTAAAAAGTACATATTAATAAATATTTGTGTATTTAGGTAGCAATCCTTCTTTTATGCACATTTCATTCAATACGACAGACAAGGTGATTTTATTTAGTTTTTTATACAATTTCTCATGCGATGTAATAATGTTTTTCTTTTCGGATGATAAATTATATAAAAACTGTCCGAATGTTCCTTTTATCCGAGCGCTTTCGGCTATACATTTAGCCATTTCCAAGGATTAAATATTTTAACTGTTAAATAAGAAATAGTTTTGTTATGGGTCCTTACCTATAACTACAGAATGAACTCTACTTAACACTATGTATACTACGCATCTCAAGAGAGAGGGACGAATCGAGTCGAGCCGATAGTAGTTCACTCCAAACCAGACTGACAGTCATACTAACACCTTTCACATCTTGTATTATTTCGTGTAATATATCTTCGATATTTCTACTCTTGTGTTCGTTTTGTTCTTCCTTGGTCCTAACCTGGACCATAACAAGTTTGTTGTATGTATGTTTTATAAAATGTTTTCATTTTTAAAACACGGTCAAAACATTGTGTCCATGTTCAAAGCTAATATTATTAAGTGTTGTTTTTTTTTTTGTTTTTATTAATAAGGCTTCCATTATTTTTAGAGATTTTTTGCATGTAGATGATGCTATTATATTAGTGTTGTCAACAAATATGTTACGAATAATGTCCGGTAGGTCTTCGTGAATTTTTAAATGAAATCTAATTGAGCTATGGTTAGAAAGGTGTAGAGTGAGTCTGCGTGTCAAACATGTTGTAGTGTGGCCTATATAATTATTAATAATTAATTTATTAATTAGTCAATAAATATACATATAACTACGTTTGAAGTGCAACTTAATGTTTCGTGGTTCTACTAACTCATCAGTCACGAACTATTTATTTCGGTTGATTTTATATATATATATATATATATATATATATATATATATATATATATATATATATATATATCCAAGTTCGATGAGAACGAATAGAGTGCAATTCCAACGTTCGTAATATTTAATTTAAAAGAGGTGTCAATACAGAGTAAAGCAGCCACCTGATGAGATGAATTGATATCTATTGAAACACTTGTGTAGCGATTTTAGCGATATATATATATATATATATATATATATATATATACATATACATATATATATATATATATATATATATATATATATATATAAGTCTACTTGGGCAACAATCCATCTTTGATACAAGTTTGATTAAAGATAACTGACAAGGGACTGCGCTTAACATTTCTATTCAATTTTTCATGCATTCGTACAAGTGTTTTCTTTTCTAGACATGAAATGTGTAAAAATTATCTTAACTCTTATCAAGGGTATTTTTTTGAATGTGCTAACCGTAATTAAAAAAAATCCCGTTTGTAACAGCTAAATTGTCCAAATCATGTAACAGCAGAATTGCCTATTGCATAAAATATTTAATATCTAAAAAGCCACTAAACTAATTGAGTTTCTTTTTTCGGGTTTTCATATAAGACGTTCAGCCATCTTGATATCTTTTTTTATAAGAATCACTAAAAAACTCTTTGAGTTCGTTTGCTAAATAATTATATTATAAGGTAATGAATCTTTATTTATCAATCCCTGCAGATGTTTAGCACTTTAAACGTTATATGTAATGGATATTCATGTTTGAGAGATGCTCCATTTATTTATTAAGTAGTATGACTTTTTTTTATTTTTGTCTACCGGCTTAAATATTCGAGAAATTTCATTAAAAAATATGGCCTCTCTCATATTTTTCGTTAATGACGTTTCTCGTATATTACATAATGCAATGCTCAGTTTTAAGATCTGCACCTGAAGATTGCGTTGTGTATGAAACAGAGAGCTGTGCTGTCGGTGAAGAAAAATACATATTTATTACTAATATATAATGTAACGAGACCAGATACCTTAATTCAACTTAATTTCAATAATCACATTGAGGGTCTCGGCTTTCGCTTTTGAAACATGAGAACTCTTATGTAGCGAAGGAATCATATTTAAAAAAAAATATTATAATATTTATTACTAATATATACATATATATATATTTATATACATATATATATATATATACATATATATACATATATATATATATATATATATATATGTATATATATATTGAACAATAAAAATATTAAAAAATTAAAATCTTCAGACACACTGGGTTGTATATTAATATTCTTTCGTTTTTATTATTATTTCGTTGAGTTTCCTCGACTAGTTTCTGCCAACACACACACACACACATACACACACACACACACACACACACACACACATATATATATATATATATATATATATATATATATATATATATATATATATATACATACATAAGACACCAAAATGATTAAAGGGAAGATGGGGAGAGATAAAACGAATAAGACGTTAAAAGAAGTTAATTTATCTTGATAGAAACATCATACGGAATGCTGTATTTGTTTTTTTTTTCTTTTTTTCTTTTTATTCTCACCCACCTCTACGTCAGCGATTGACTCAGAAAACTCGGGACTCTGTGTTGGCCGCAAAACGGAAGAAATCAACGACAAAACGATGAAAAAAAAAAAGATGTGTTTGGGTAAAAAGAAAATAATGAAAAAGGTGGGGGAAAGGAGACAATTTTGTTTTTTTTTCATTTTTTTTTCTTTTTTGATAATGGCAGCGGAAACACCCTCTAATAACTACAGGTGACCTACTCAATTGGGCCCTACTAGGATTACAGCCCTTTCTTATTAGAGATTTTAGGGTGTCAACAAATTAACACCCACGCAGGGCTAAGTTGATAGAAAACTACATAGGTAGCTACCTAGATAGATAATGAGCATAGGCAGATATGAACCGACACACGCACACACACACACACACACACACATATATATAGTTTTAAAGAATGCTATATTTATAGGTTAAAGTGCTCAATATCAGGGATAGAGCGTATGTAATTATAAAAGTGGACACACCTGACGATTGCCTTTAAGCATGAAACAGACTGTCGACTTTGTTTATATGTTTATCTCTCTCCACACACACACACACATATATATATATATATATATATATATATATATATATATATATATATATATATATATATATATATATATATATATATATATATATATATATATATATATATATATATATATATATATATAGTCTATTTCGTTACCTCTTCGTCACCGGGCCCCGTTACAGCTGATATGTCGTTTGCCTCGTATCGTAACTGTCCGGGTTCAATTCTCGATAGTGTATGCGCACTGCTGATGACTCACAAATTTGGAACGGATTGGCTGTCTGTTGAGTTCTCTTTTTGACTTGACGAATTACTTAATTATGATTATCTCAAACCCTCCTAATAATTTCTATTACATATACATACATACATATATATATATATATATATATATATATATATATATATATATGTCTATTTATGTGTCCAATGTCTGTCTCACTTTATTCATTCTCTCTCTATATTTTTTATCTCTCCCTTTTATTTCGTTATCGTCAATAACAATTCGCCGAAAAGACATGATGTAAAAGGCCCCAAACTTAATAGAAACAAAATTTTGTCGTCAAAATGTTTATGTTATTATTAAGAGGAAAGACCAAATTACTCTGTAATTATTTTAAATTTTTTAATACTTACTAGCAAGTTCGAAATTTTGATTAAATATCTTGTTTTTTTTTTTTTACATCAGCAGTCACATAATATTTACCATTAGTTTTTTTTAGCGCCTTTTTTCAGTTGAAAAAACAGATCAATTTGGAAATTCTTGTAAATTGCTCTCTCTTGTAGTTGTAACATCCTATTTATCATCACTCAGTTGCGTCTCTGTCTTTAGGCAGAGTGAGCAACTGAGGAAAATTATACTGAGAGGTGCCCAGCTCTGGAGAACGGCTGTCAGAGGCCGCACCCTCTCATTGCTCCAGATTGAGGGATCAGAGCTCGCACCGAGGCCAATGCAACCGACGGTTGCGTGGGCTGCGGTCAATTTTTGTTCCTAGCTTGGGTGTACGCGCTCGGGCTTCTCACATTAAACTGACCTTGTGTTACAACCTAACCGCGTGGGGTTTGAGTAAATACAAATTTGGAAATTCTTGCAAAAATCAAATAATTGTTGGAATTTAGTGAAACTTTCAGAATTTATTCACAAGTGAACGAAATTATTTTTGAAATGTTTATTTTTTTGAAAGTCAAAGTAAAAATATTATTTTACACCTAACATTATCCAATTTTATGAAAACTCAAAAAATTATTTTTGGCGTAATGTTGTGATTATATTAGTTAAAAGCAGAAGATTTATAAAATAATATAAATCATCGACTTTTTTAGTAAATTTCGGCACGATGTTACCCAAAATTTAGCTGTGAATTATAAAATACAAACCCCATTAAAACTAAGACATTATTTCATTAAAAAAGCTATTAATAACTTTTATGAATAATATATATATTAAGGTCTGAAGCCAAAATATTTTTCCGATGAAAAATGAATTTTTACAATTAATATTCTTTTTTCCAATTTTAAATACAAAATGTTATAAAATTATTAAATATTTTAAAATTAAGTTTGTGTATTTTTGGAAATGCTGTTATTAAAATGATCTATTTTTACAGATTGTAAATTTGAAAGCTTATTACAATCTGCGGCACGTTAATATTTTTAAAATATATTTTAATATGCAAAAAATGTATTAAAAACGTTTTCTCCAAATGGACGCAGAGTTCAGAATAGGCCACGACTTTTAATTACTTTGCTTACCCTCTAGCTAGCACGTATCAAATTCTCTGACTGACCATAATCGTCGCATTTTCAAAATTTTTAAATTACTTTTTTACATCCTATTTCACTAAATATGCTAATTTCATTTTTTAAATATAATTAATTAATTGCTTTTCAGTGAGAGACATACTGCAATTATTAATTATTTTCTTTTTTAGATTCAAT
>OZ038489.1:95594474-95619474 GCA_964036315.1 Acanthosepion esculentum | reverse complement strand
TTCTTTTGAACATGAGTAGGGGCTAATGCATTATTTCCAGATTCTGATTAGGTTTCCGGTTCTTTATAAAGCGTTGGAACGTTTTGGGGGAGAATAATATTTATTGATACAAGTCCTGTTAATTAACCTTGGTACCTCTACTTTTTTGCGGGAAAACAGATAGCGTAATGAAAAATGCCACAAACTTAACGAAAATAAAGTTTTATCGTCAAAATAATTATTTTATTATTAAGATGAAAGACCAATGTATTTTTTAATTATATTTTGAAATATTTTAATCCTTCTAACACGTTAGAAATTTTGGTTAAAGTCTTCTTTTGCTTACGTTATCGCGGGGAATATGAAAATAAAATTGTTTTTTATCGCTTTTTTTCCGTTGAATACACATTGATTTGGAAATTCTTGTCAAAATCAAGTAATTTTCCGATTTTAATGAAATTTTCAGGACATATTCACAAATGAATGAAATTATTTTTGAAAGGCTTTTTTTTAGAAAATTTTGGTAAAAATATTTTTCTTTTTAATATGTTACCCCCCCCCCCTACTTATTTAAAATAATGAAATTTTTCACAAAACCATTCTATTTCCTGAATTTTTTTTTTGTTAAAAGTAGGAGTCTTTGGAGATTGTAAATCACCTACTTTTTTTGTCAATTTTGAGCTATCTAACTGAAAATCTGCTCTGAATTGAAAAATAATGAATCCAATAAAACTATGATATTACTTAATCAGAAAAGCTTTTAATTGCTTTTGTAAATAAGTAATATTAAGGACATTATTGTCTGAAGAAATAAATTTTCCTGATAAATAATTAAATTTTACAAGAATTTTTTCATTACTTTTAAATTTTAATTATAATAATTTATAACAGTTTAAAATCGTATAAAACTCTGTATTATTAGGCTATTTCCTGGATGTGATATAGTAATTAAGTGGAAACAAAATTTACAAATCCAAAATTGAAAAGATTAATCAACTTAGTTGAGCTATTTTATTTTTAAAATAATTTTTTATTTTACATTTTTTTACTTACTACGTTCATTATTTTCATGTACGGTAGACTGAAATTACCATTATTATGATCTAAAAGTTTTGTCCCTTTATTATGTCACTTCCGTTACGTTTCAACAAGTTTTCAAAATTTCTATCCAACTTTAAAAGTTTAAAACTTAAACTAAGTTTTACTTTTTTCAATTACTATTTCATTAAATATTATTATTTTATGTATTTACATTAGTGTTGGACATATTTCAATTGAGTAATCATGGTATTTCATTTGTTATTAAATTATAAAATTAATTGAAGAATATTTTATAGTATTTTAATTTTTTTTATTTTTGCAACTACAAAAGGTAAATAAAAGTCAATAAAATATTAAAGAATTGCGGAAAATATGTTCATTTTTAAAAATTATTAGGTAGTTAAAACCCAAAAATATGCGTTCACTTAGAATTTTGACAATTGGGGTCATCCATAGTAGCTGTCATCGCCTCGTCTATCAGCAATCCATCAAACGTTGGATCAAATGAACAAGACCAATCGTTAATAATTGGTTGTATTTTTTTTATGTTTTAAGTAAGTAATATTTATTTCAAATCAGATTAATTTAACTTTAAATTTTCTAATTTTACTAAAATAACGTGTCAGAAATATATATTTATTTTTTAAATGAATTTTAAAATAGAAAAACTTGTTTTGTTTACAAATTTCTTAAAATTAAGAAAATGGCCGCTTTTAAGAAAATTTTAAGAAACCAAAATAAATTTTTACATTCTAATCTATATAATTTCTATCTGAAATACACCAGAATATTTTACTTAATGGAAATAATAAATTTAATTATTAAACTTTCAATTAAATCTAAAGTAAAATATTCAAGAAAGATTTTTCATTTTTAAAATTTAATTTTAAACCTTAGGTGTCGAAAATTTATGCCAAAAATATGGAGGTCCCTAATTAACACAAAGCGGGAGTTGGGCAGAGAAGATGTTGATTTATACCTTTCCCAGGGATATTTGCGAATAAGTGAATATAACAAACTCGACTTGAATTGAAAAGGAGATACGAGAGCATGGAAAATAAATAACACTTGCATTTTTAGAAGCACCCGATGAGTAGCCATTTCTTTAATTATATAATCAGACATATGCCGGTACATAAAATACATTAATCTGTGATGACGTTTATATAGGTATCCAAATAAGTTGATAAATTATCTATTTGTACGTATATATATGCCCATTTTTATTTAAAAAAAGTAACAGCTTTTAGTCATTTCAAAAGATTAAAATAATAATTGCCTAAATTTCTGCCGCCCTAACTGTCCGACACGAAGATTACTTAAATGATAATTTATTGTTGAGGCTCCAGATAAATACATGCAAAATGAACAGCGTAGATGTGTTTACTCTCACTCACCCCACATAAACATTTATACGGCAATATACATGCATATATCCAGAGGTGTCACATAATTTAGACACGATTAGATCGTATTTAAATATCCGCCTATTTAAATTTAATGTTACAGTAGAAACTGGAATTGCTAAGCCGAGTTTAATTCGCGGTTTAATTTCTTGTGGTCACTTTTTCAAAAAATGCTCTTGGGAAAGAGATGGAGTCATCTTTTCTTCCTACTCTATCTATGGATTAAATAGAAGAGTAGACATGGCTTCATATCTTCGGCAACCAATCAACGAGAAGAAAACTTCTGTATACAAAACCATAAAAAAAGCAACGAGGAATCCCTCTTTTCCAAGAATGCATGGTAACGTGTGAAGTCCCATGATCGCCTACGTTCTGAAGTTGCTTGGTTGGTTGTTTTTGTTTGGCCGTTTATCAGCCCCTATGTTTTATTTAATGCCGAAATCTTGATATTCTGTACGCAATTTTACTTTTATTTTATTTTTTTAAATAATAACTAGCAGCATGGCCCGGCGTTGCCCGTCCTTGATTCAAAAATCGTACGACTCGTAAAACAATCGCTATCACTTGACTTGAAATATTTTTGCACTTCCTTGCCTTTAAAGGAGTGTCCTTTGCCGTGCTGGTGTTACTACATGCCTTACTTCTTGCCTATCTAACACTGCGAATTTTTTCTAAGCTCTATACTAAACATTAAATTTAAGTTACGAAAAAAAAATCTAAACAAAATGAACACAAAACGATCAGCTTTAAAAAAGGACTCGTAACTGGAAAAACCGAATGAAAAAAGAATGTTAACAACAAATACTTTTTCACACCCAACCCAGTTCTGCGGAATCAGAATCAACGTTGACTTTAAGCAAGCGAATGAGCCAATTGGAGTAAAGTGCCATGCAGATTTAAATTTTTCCCGCTTGTGACTAATGCAGCTATCGATTTTTTTTGCATGCTAGCATGCTAGTTAACATTCGTGTTAGTCAGCTGTTGGCTCTCACGCTGGCCAATAGAATCTTCCTGCCTATTCGTGGCAGCCAGCTATAGGCTCTCACTCTGGCCAGTAGAAAATGGCCGCAAACTACATGAAAACTGCGGTAGAAGCATGAAAAAATCGATTATTTCCACTATCGATGGGAGTTGGGAAATGCAAAGCTGGTCTTGGCCTTCTCGCTAACTTGGAGCATGTGCATGTAAATTTTGGTGCAAATCCGTCGAAAATTGCGGCCGTGCATTCTTTACACGCACACACACATTATGCCTTTTATAAATAGAGATGATTTACTGATACAAGTCTTACTAATTAACCCATAGCTGGGAGGAAGAAGAGGTGAATTCATACCATTCCCATTTGTGCGTGTCAATATAAAGAACCCGACGGGAATTGAAACTTGGATCTCCGATTAACAATTCCGAGCCATTATCACCCGCACTACCAAGCTTACAGTACCTGGTATTCCCAAGTGGTCACCCATCTGGGTACTGACTAGACTCGACGTTTCTTAACTTCAGTGATCATACGGGCGCCGGTTTTTCAACGTGATGTGGCCGTAAACCCACGTTCTGAAGTGCAATGGCATTAAAAATCTTTTTGGGGAATTAGATCAGGTAAAATTAATTGTCATCTACGGCGTGTGGGTAGACATTAGCCTCACCCACTCGAGACCCGTAGTCTCCACATGGACCCAGCGTCCTCAACTCTCTATGCGAGGGGATGGCAACCTACGACTCGCTGCCACACGGGACAGGCAAAGCAATTTCCAATGGCACGCAGCCGCAAATGACATTACGAAGTCCGAACCAATAACTACTACAACGCAAAGAAGATATTTAGCTTTTACAATTTTAATATATACTAAATTTTATATACTATACATTACTATAAAATTTATACAATTTTAACATATGCTAAAGTATGTACACTATATATTACTATATAAAATATATTGTAGAACAGGTCTATTGACCTTGACTTGTATAAAAATACGTATGCTGTTGGCACACTGAATGATTCTAAAACCCTAAGTCGGAACATAGTTAGCAAAAGGTTGTCGACCCTGCTCTAGGCGTTGCTGCTGTAGATTCCGAAGACTGAAGAGTCCCTGCCCTTGTATTTAACCCAAAACATTCATAACTTTCCCAAGGCTTATTGTTTGATAGTGACTGTAACGAACTCGACTGGATTTCGAACTCGGCCAGCTTTGAGCCAGTAGCTATTAGACCCCTGCGCATCAAGACATTTTCGTAACAAATGTCATAATATCGTGTATATAACCTGACAAAAAGATAATATAATACTAGACTTTTTGACAACACGCGTCACCGTGTTGAAATCCTCAACGTATTTAGTATTTGTTTATATTCCTGAGATGAGGTGTTGTAATTATTTACATTATTTACATTGTTCGGACTGTTGTCTTCATCTTCGTTGCTATATTCCTGACATTTCGGCCACTTACGTTTCGGTCTTCTTCAGGATCTGTCTATATTTCTGAGATGAGGTGTTGTAATTATTTACATTATTTACATTGTTCAGACTGTTGTCCTCGTCTTCGTTGCCATATTCACGACGTTTCGGCCGTTTACGCTTCGAATTTGCTCTGGATCTGTCTATATTTCTGAGATAAGGTGTTGTAACTATTTACATTGTTCGGACTGTTGTCTTCATCTTCATTGCCATATTCATGGCTTTTCTTTAGTATTTAGTATTGTTGGAGTTATCGCTAACATGTTTATCTCGAATTACAAACTCTACGTTTCGCTTAGTTTCGCAAACTAATTGATGAAATTTGAATGAGCTAATTTGCTTGGAAAAATACTTTGACAAAACCCCTACTTCGAAGTTTTTACTCACCCTAGTAAAACCAACTGTATTTGAACCCTATTACCGGCTTGCACTTTTCCCCAATATTTGGTTTCGATCAGTCAATGTATGACTATTATAGAGGGTGTGACAGATAGTCGGACGGAATAATGGAAATCACAGACTTTTATATATAGATGAAAAATATTAAAAAATATATTACTGTGGAATCATAATATTGCATGTAAGATTCTGTAAGTAAATAAATAATTGTGATGGTTTCTCACATGCCATCAAGTAACGTCATGTTTGTTTGAAAATTGAAATTGTGTTCTAAATTCAATAGTTTAGGCATATTATCACAATTTTGACAGGGGCCAATTAATATAAAGGTTCGGTATTTATTTGCCTTTATTACATAAAATAAACAGGCTATATAAATAAACAGGCTATATAAATAAAATATGTCCATAAAAGAAACTAGGTATTTACTCTGTCTCCCCACTTAGACGAGTTGTGACACAGGGTTTGTTTTAACGTTAGGGACACGAGCGCGTACACCCGGGCTAGGAACAAAAATTGCCCCAGCAGCAGTCGGTTGCGCTGGCCTCGGTGCGAGCAGCGATCCCTCTCTCTGGAGCAATGAGAGGGTAGCTGTTCCCCAGGGTTGTGCACCTCTCAGTATAATTTTCCTCAGGTACGACTCTGTCCTTTGATGGAGCCGCCCTTAAGTGCACTCTGCCCAAAGACAGAGACGAACTGAGAGATGATAAATAAACGTGTTACAAACTACTCTACAGTAGTTTACACATTAATATGGAAATAAAAGAAACTATATATAAAATAAAAATTGATTTTCTGTCCGTTACACATTGGCTGCGTGTGATGTTGCATACGCGTATGTAATATATATGCCTGTCTGTCCCAATCATGATAACACTTTGTTTTTATTGTCAACTCTGCAGAATGCTGCACGTTGTACATTTCTCAAACAAATGCCCTGAATATTTTTTTACTTTCGATTTCACATTCGGGTGTTTGTCAACTCTTTCTTTCCTGACGATGGCTGCAGCAAATATGCAGATCTTGACAGGATGGTAACTTGATTTTAAAAATCAATATATCGTCAGACAAGGCCTGTGTGAAAACTTACGAAATCCGTCGATATAACGCCACACTACACACGCACAAACACATGTTGTACTGAAACAGAATTTCGTAACTTTTTTCGAAGAGATGGCATTTAAACAGAGGATTTCGTTTCACACGTGACTGAAATTTATGATATTATACAGACATACTAAAAGGAGATATTTGAACGCGTCTCTCTATGAGAATCGAGTGTAGATTATAAATTTTTACTTTACTTTACTTATTTATTTTTTTTTTTGTTAAAAGTGAAACTGAAGGAAATTGATGCGGTTTTATTTCTGGGAAGGAAGAAACTTCGTACCAGCAGCAAAAAAAAAAAAGGTATGTGCCATTTATTGGAGATGGCGCCATAGCTGGGAGCACTGTTCGTAAGTAGTTTAGTAGGTTCAGAAGTGCAAATTTTGACCTGGAAGAGCGAAAATGTTGATCTCCTTGAAACGCCGATAATCAATAATCCTAGTCACAAGAAACGGGACATTGCGGTGATACTCCACATGTCTCATTGTAAGACATTTGAAAACAACTGGATATGTGAATCGTTACGATGTTTTGACGCTTCACGATTTAATAGAAAAATTAATGAACTGCCTTTAAATCTGCGATTACCTGCTAAAACGCAACAAAAATGGTCCAATTTTGGAAAGAATTGTTACTGTCGATGACAAATATATTGTCTTTTCTTCTTTATATGCCGTGTCCCCTCAAAACATAGGCGATCACGACTCTCCACAATTCCTGACGACACAGTGAGCCATGACACAGTGAGGCATGAGACAGTGAGCCAACTTTCCTTGAAGCAGATCCTATTTCTAACAACCATGCATCTATCTTCTTCCTGATTATGTTTAGTCCTTTCTTCTTGCTTTCATTCACTCTCTCCTGTAGTTGTGTAGTTGTCTTTCTGTGTCTACTGTCAACAATTGTGTCAAATGTATATCTTATGTTGTTAAAATTGTGATGACCACTGTTAACAAATCCTCTCAGAATTCTATGTGTGATACGGAACCTAACAAAGCTATGGTCTTGGTGCTACCATGTGCGGTTAATTAGTTGGCTTCTTAGCCGAGTAGGCGATTAAGATTGGAGAGACTTGGATTAGAACACAATAGCTTCTTCTTCTTCTTCTTCTTCTTCTTCTTCTTCTTCTTCTTCTTCTTCTTCTTCTTTCTGCACCACCTCCTCTTGCTGATCTTACTTCGTTTTCTCTATTTCCTTTTTTGCACCTCTTCTTCTTCTTCTTCTTCTTCTTCTTCTTCTTCTTCTTCTTCTTCTTCTTCTTCTTCTTCTTCTTCTCCTCCTCCTCCTCCTCCTTCATTCTTTCTGCACCACCTTCTTCTTCTTCTTCTTCTTCTTCTTCTTCTTCTTCTTCTTCTTCTTCTTCTTCTTCTTCTTCTTCTTCTTCTTCTTTCTGCACCACCTCCTCTTGCTGATCTTACTTCGTTTTCTCTATTTCCTTTTTTGCACCTCTTCTTCTTCTTCTTCTTCTTCTTCTTCTTCTTCTTCTTCTTCTTCTTCTTCTTCTTCTTCTTTCTGCGCCACCTACTCCTGCTGATCCTACTTCGTTTTCTTTATTTCGTTTTTTGCACCTTCTTCTTCTTCTTCTTCTTCTTCTTCTTCTTCTTCTTCTTCTTTATTTCCTTTTATGTACCATCATCAGGGAAAAAAGCTCGACAGAACAGTTGCCATGAAAATATTTTTAGAAAAGACAGAGAGAAGCCATATCACGTCTGTGAGAAAGTGACTAAAGTCGAGATGCCAAGTCAGGATCGATTAAATTGCAGATCCTTCTTTGGAACTTGTCGAGAACCTCGAGATGAAAAGCAAGGTCACCAGACCAGATATGCCAACAGTGCTCGTTGCACGGACAAATGGAAGACTAAGAAGGACTCTGACGAGAAAAACCTTCTGTCAAGACACATCAAGCCAATTTTCCTTCAAGCAGATCCTATTGCTAACAACCATGCATTCTATCTTCTTCCTGATTATGTTTAGTCCTTTCTTGTCGCTTTCATTATCTCTCTTCTGTTTTTCATCTCTTAACATCTGTTACTCTCTAAAATATATTTTCTGTCTTTAAATTACGTGATAACGTGCAATAGGTTGATATAATGTAAAAACAAACCAATATTTCAGTTCCTTAATAATCTGCTTAGCTTTTGGAAGGCATCTTTGGCTATACCAATGCGCCTTCTGATTTCAGTGTCGCACTTTCCGTCCTCTGTTAGAACACTTTTACAGATATTTAAATTCTTGTACTTGTTTGATTTTGGTATCTCCGATTTGTAATTTTCGTTTTGGGCTCATCCTTTTGCAAGCAAAAATGCATTCTGTCTTCTTGCAACTGAGTTTTGGTTCTTTCTTCTCCCTTTTCTTCACTACCTCTGTAGAAGTTTTTAGTATTCTATAATGTATTAAATGTTTGGGGAAAACCGAAAAAGGAATCTAAATCCGAAGAAGGTAATTCTATGTATTATCTGGTGGAATTGGAAGGGAGATCCTTCTTCCAAATCGTACGTTGAATTCAGAACAATTGAAGACAGCAATCAATGAAAACTCTCTGTAATTTGCCCATGTGATTGGTGTCATCTTACAGTCAGGACAACACCAACAACCCTGAGGTCGTTTTGCAGATCCGGCATAAATTGGTACATCTTCGCTGGTAGGTCTTATTACACCCACCGTCATCTGACCTTCAAACTTCGGGATAGAACTCATTTCGATTCCTTCAAAAATAATTTAATAGGAAGAACATTTGAATAGGAATAACTTAAGTTCTCTGAAACCCCTTAAAGAACACAAAGTAAATCATGCAATCTTCTGGGGATAGAATCATGGAGTTGCTTCGAAGCCAGCAAAAGAAGGTGGTACAAATTAGCACGTTTGCAGTCGAATATGTCTATGTACAAAAATCGAAATACCTTCTTTGAAATTAGCTAAAACGCTGCCAAACTTGTGATTCCTCCCACTATACGAACACTCTCGTGCGCACACACTCACGCATGCACACACATACACACGAACGCACATATATACATGGTGTAGCGGAAATACCTCCCACATAAACCTCCCATAAATACCCCGCACATTAGTGGCAATAGTGTCTTCATCAACTTATGTCTTACCATTATGTGGGGGGTGTTTCTGGGAGATTTACATGGGAGGTAATTCTGTCGCACACTGTATATAAGGTTTAGTCATTAATCATTTCCGCTTTTGTTTTCCAACTTTTCTAAAGCATAATCTCATTTTATTCAGTTATACATTCGCCATTATTTGAAATGACGTGTCGCCACTTATCAGGTAGCTCATACTTATGTAGTACAGGGATTCGTCTCTGCGCTGGTATGTATCACGGCTATGACTAGTTTGGACCGGCTCTGGCCTGGACCAGCTATGACAAGCCAAGACAAGCTATGACTAGCTTAGACCAGCTATGACCAGCTTGGACAAGCTATGACCAGCTAAGACCAGCTTAGACCAGCGGCCCGAGTGAAAACACTCGGGTCCCCACGTTAAAAACCGACCTTGTGTCACAACCTGACTCAGTGGGGGGTCAAGTAAATACACTTATCAGGTAGCTCTTCGATACAGGCTTGATGCGAAAATGTGTTCGACAAACTCAAGTATCGGCTTTTCATCTAAAGGACGATCAAATTAGATATTTCAAAGGTCTTTGACAAGGTGTGGCATAAGGGTTTACTGCTTAAGCTCTCCAGCTATGAAGTCACAGGAAGAGTTTTCTCAGTTATAAAGTCCTTCATAACGGATAGGTCTCTGACGTTAGGTATTAATCGCCAGTCTTCAGAATCCCAGGAGATCAACACGGGGTTTCGTTTCTCGGTCCAATCCTCTTCGTTCTCTACATAAATCTTCTGCCTAAGTGTATACTGTGATCGACTATGCTGATAATACAACGATATATGGGTTCTTTTTCTTTCTTTTTATATGCCATGTTCTTCCAGGATGCAGACGATCATGGCTCTCCACTTCCCACTCAGCTCTGAACAAGTTTCTTCCCTCTGCTTCCACCCCCAGACCACATTCTGTCATCCACTTGCTTAAGCCTGCCAGGTATGTCCCACGTTGTTTTCCCTTGTCTCTCTTTCCCTTCAGTCAACTCGTGAGTATCAAATTCTCCAGGCTCTCCTTCCTCATTATGTGTCCCAGGAACTTCAGCTGCCTCTTCATGATATTAAATATAAGTCTCCTCCTTGTTTGCAACCTCTCTAAGATCTCATTGTTGCTCACACGCTCGCTCCATGATATCCTTAGCATCCTTCTGTAGAACCACATCCCTGTCGCCTCGAGTCTCTTCTTCATCTTTGAGGAAATCGTTCAATATTCTCTGCCGTAAAGAAGGTTAGATGTCACGTAACAGTTCTGTATTATTTTCTTTGTTACCAAAGAAATACTCCTTTCTCGCAGTACGCTTCCCAGCTTTTGGGATGTGTCCGAGACCATCCCAATACGTCTACGGATCTCAGTGTCGCATTTACCGTCCCCTGTCAAGACGCTTCCCAGATATTTAAACTCCTGCGTCTTCTTGATTTTAGTGTTCCCGACCTTCAAATCGCATTTTGGGCTCCTCCTCTTATTGATGACCATGCATTCTGTCTTCTTGTAGTTTATGCTTAGTCCTTTCTTCTTACTCTCCGTCGCTACCTTCTGTAGGAGATTTTGTAATTTCTTTTCCGTGTCTGCTATCAATACCGTGTCATCTGCGTATCTTATGTTGTTAAGATTGTGGCCGCCAAAGATGAATCCCGGTAGGGTTTCCAATTCTCTCAGAATTGCCTCGCTGTATAGGTTGCACAGGTCGGGTGAGAAGACGCATCCTTGCCTTACGCGATATATGGGTACACCTCCAAAACCGTCAACGTGAAAACGTGTTCGAAGAACTGCATTATCTGCTTTTCATTTAGAAACTTTTTCCTCAACAAAGAATTCTGCAGCTAACCCAAAAACTAATAATCTTTTGGGTGCAAAGTGATGTGAATAAGGCCGGTGGGGCAGAAAAATACCAAAAAAGTTCTAAATTTTTCCTCTCTTAATATTAGCAGACTGTAATGTATCTTTGAAAAACTTCAAGAATTATACACGGACCTTAAAATCTAAATCTCAAAAGTGAGGATATCAACAATTCCAGTTGTAGTCGGAGCCCTCGGTTTGATTGGAAAAGCTTCCCATAGACACACTGAAGGGATCCCTGATAGCCCAGATCTGTAAGAAATTTTACTCACAAAGTACAGGTTACAATTTGCAAAGGGCTTTATCTATGCAAAATATGTGTGATCATTGGTTTTGTTTGTTTGTTTTTTTCTCTAAAAATGTTCACTTGAAAATGTCATAATGCCAATTCTGACCTTAGGTCTCTGGTCGGGACACGGAAAGAAATGAGTATGCATCAGAAATCAAAGGAAATAAAATAATAATGCAACTTCTACGGGAAGGAAACTGAAAGAAATTGGTATGAACACCACCCAGACCCGGTTACGGAGATAGGACCTGTTACAATTTTATGGGACTACACAATACACACAGGCAGAACAATCTAAGCTAACCGCCCAGACATTTGTTATTAGAGACCGCAAACAAACAAAAAAGCCCCCTTATTGATATGGCAGTCCCTGCAGAAATCAATTTATCTTTGATATCAAAATACAAGGACCTTGAAATCGAAATCTCAAAAATGTGGCACATGAGAACATGAACAATCCCTGTCATAGATGGAGCTCTCGGATTTGTTGGAAAAGATTCCAGTAGACTAATTGAAGGGATTCCTGGAAGCCCATGCCTTAAAGAAATACAAAAAATTGTACTTACGAAAAGCTTTATCTAGGAAAAATATGTTTTTTTTTTTTTTAATTGGTCAGTGGAAAATGTAAATGATGCCATTTCTAACCTTAGGGTTTCTGGGCAGGACCTGGAAAGAAATAATAATAATAATATTAATAATAATAATAATAATAATAATAATAATAATAATAATGCCATAAAAATTTAAGAAAAATATTTAATAATTGAAGAGGAAGATGCTGATGATGGTGACGATAGCAAAAAAAAAGGTAAAAGAAGAAATATAAGAAAATAATTAAAAGAGGAGAAAGATTAAGATTTTGGAGAAAAATGCTAAAGGAGGAGGAGGGGGCAGTATAAAAAGAAGAGGAAGAATGAAGAAGATAAAGAAGAAGATAAATGTAAGAAAAAGAAGAGGAACAAGAAGAAAGGTTGAAGAAAGTGGGGAGGGGTTGGAAAAGAAGCAAAATAAAGATGAAAAAAGAACAAAAAGAGAATAAAGAAGTAGAAGAAAAAGAAGTCATAAAGAGGTAGAGTGTATAGAAGAAGAAAAAGGCGTAAGAGGATAAAGAAAGAGAGAAAGAAGAAAGAGTGCAGAGAAGACTAAAAAGCCGAAAGAACATAAAGAAAGAAAGAAGAAAGAGTGTTTGGAAAACAAAAACAACGGAAGAGGATTAAGAAAAGGAGAAAGAAGAGGAAAATGGCTGCCAGTTATATGTTGTTGATGCTAATCAAAATAATATAATTACTAATAGAAATCTTAGTCATAAAGTATTAGAAAAATAAGGCTTCGGAAAGGTACCTCTACTAAATGGTTATCAAAACTTTGTTGGATTGGATAAGAGAAAAGAAAACATTTGGCAACACGTGGTACCTGTTCGTCTTTATAAGTCGACTGATTAGTTGGATAACGCGGTTCTTATTTCTTGTGTACACCAAACAAGGTTCGTATTACGTACAGCGCCACCTAGGCCAAGTACATGAGTTGCGACCAGCTGTTCTGTTTACATATTTAATTAGAAGTCGAGGAATCAGGGCCAACTATTTCAGAGTAATTAATGACGAACGGCCGCCTAGAAAAACATTGAGCAAAAGAGAAAAACCGCAGGGAAGCGAATTTGAGAACATATATATATATATATATATATATATATATATATATATATATATATATATATATATATATATATATATATTGTCTCATTTCACCACTTTTCGTTTTATATATCCTACTGACAGGCACAGACGCGCATTTTCTGTTAATAAGATTTCTCGAATATTTAAGAGGGTAGACGAAAATAAAATATTATTTCATATATATATATATATATATATATATATATATATATATATATATATATATATATATATACAGGGTGTCCATAAAGCTCGTGCGCATTTTGAAATAATTATAACTTGTATTAATTATAATTTGTATTTGAGATAGATAAAATGTTATAAAGTTTAATGTACCTAGTTTTAAGTATAGCTAAAATAACTAATGTGATTTCAGGCATTACTGTAAATCAGTTGGCAAATATTTTCCGTGAACTGCAAAATCGTATTACCCTTTGTATTGCTAATGATGGAAACTTAAATACAATTTCAATAAAACCTTAAAAAATATAGATTTACTTCCTTATAATCCTTTTTACAAATTATTTCTATCGCAAATACAAATAAAGTTATAATTTTTTTAAAGTGCAGACGAACGTTATGGACAACCTGTATATATATATATATATATATATATATATATATATATATATATATATATATATATATATATTATAATTCAAAAGCGAGAGCCGAGACCCTCAATATAATTATTGAAATTTAGTTGAATTGAGGTGTTAAGTCCTGCTTCATCTTCAAGCGAAATTTAGGAATAAGCTAACTTTTGGTTTACGCTTGTTTATAAGTATAGTCTTTTGCAACATTCGACCCCTTAATCCGACCCCTGCTGCCAGCCGTTTCCATAGTAATTAAAGTTGCAAAAGACTATACTTATAAACAAGCGTAAACCAAAAGTTAGCTTATTCCTAAATTTCGCTTGAAGATGAAGCAGGACTTAACACCTCAATTCAATTAAATTTCAATAATTATATTGACGGTCTCGGCTCTCACTTTTGAAACATGACAACTCTTATGTAACGAAGGAATCATATTTTTTTAAAATATTTTTTTATATAAGCTCTACTTCTGTACGGAGCACTGTCTTTTTAAAAATAAAAACAAAAATACTAAAGAACTACGGATTATTTACCTAACGTGTTCTTTCCTATTTTTCTGCATACTCGCACATATACATACATACATACATATATATATATATATATATATATATATATATATATATATATATATATATATATATATATTATAAAATAAAAATGATACCTATTAATACTAGCAAATAATATAAGTAAAATTATTTAACACATATTAAAGTTAACTTTTTAAGTGCTAATTATAAGAATAAAGCGAGGATTATTATTAAAATGGAAATTAAAACCTTGAATACTTATCGAAGGTCTACTCAGAGTTTCCTCATGTTTCAATCACGTATCGGGACTCTCCACAAGAATATATTGTATTAATCAATGCAGTCCCAATCAGTGACTGAAAAATTACGAAACTCTGAGTTAACCTTTGATAAGTATTGAACAGTTTATACTTCTGTTTTAAAATGATTATTGGCATTGTTTTACATAGTCTCATTAGCAAAATGTTTTAAAAATTTTATATATGGTATATAATTTTATATATGGATATATATTTCCTGTTTAGGATTAGGTTTCCGATTCCTTCTAAAGTCTTCTCATTCTCTTTCGTCTTAGTGGCATCATCGCTTGCTTGGGGTGAAGTGATTAAATCTAATATGCGTTAAATAATTTTACTTATATTATTTGCTAGTATTAAATATATATATAGGCATGTGGCCGAGTGATTAAAACGTTCGCATTCTGACCAGGTTCGAATCTCACTATGGTCGATTTGTCAATCCAATCCTGCGGTACCTTTGGAAAGTGCCTGAAAACCATACAGTGAAATTGGGTAGACGGAACCCTAGCACGAAGTCATCGTGGCCGAGGGCTTGAGCGTACTGGCTTTGTTCATATTGTTGATCACGCTCGATAACACACTCTGTCCCAGCGTCTGCTCCGCATTGTTGCAGTATAAACCACAGAACAGAACATATATATATAACTGGCCACTCGTATCCGAGTATGCCTGTCTACTAGGGCGGCTAAAAATAACCTATTGATTCCGGCTCAGGAGTGTTTGCTTAATGCAACTGTGCTGAGTGGGTGAGAGCGCATTATCTGTCCTGATCTATGCCTTAAACCCTCGGTCACTATGACTTGTGATTTTGTGCCAGCTCGACCATTGACGGCTCTCACATAGTTCCATGACCAATTCCACAGACAGGGCTTGGGTTAACTCGTGGTATGGTTTTACATCATATTTTAAATGTGGCGAACATCAAGAAGTCACATTCCTGACAAATCGACCATGTTGAGGTTCGAAACCGGGTCTCATAGTTGGAAAGCGAACGTTCTTGTGTATTTGGGCAGCAATTCTTCTTTTATACAGGTTTCATTGAAGATGACAGACAATGCATCGCGATTAAATTTTTATTATATTTTTCTTGCATGCAGACAATTGTTGTAGGGGTCCCGGTGTATCTATTCGTAACCGAAACGGAAACAAAGTTATTTCTAAAGAATTAATCAAATAAGAAATTTTCAGACAAATAATATAATGCCAAATTAAAAATGAAAGAAAACCTTGGAAATTCTTTAAAAAAATTTTTTTTCCATTTCGAATGCGAAAATAAAGTCAGCAGATTTGTCCTTTCGAGAAAATCAGAAAGATAACGTGACCATTTCTTAAAAGGCTAATTGAATCTTGCTAGGCTGTGTAGCACTCTGTTGTCAATGGGGGTAAAGCATACGGGATAAGTCGGTGGTTTCCACACCAAATGCGTATACTCCTTATTAAGACTTTCTAATGGACATGCCGGTAGATATCATTCACAGATTAAGAAAAAATAAACACAAACTCTATTCGAACACTTTTCCTCGCGAAAATATGTGTAATAATGATAAATTTAATATATATTGTATAAACATATATTTTATAATACACACACATTGATATATATATATATATATATATATATATATATATATATATATATATATATATATATATATATATATATATATATATATATATATATATATATATAGTGTTCCAATAACTTGAACCGATTTTAAATGTGATTAGTTCAAGTGTCTAATGATATTTCTTTTCTTTTTCTTTCAGATATAACAACTCAAGTCTTTGGCAATTTCAACCATGGAAACATTTACAATCAAATAACGTGTTAAAGTTATCGAAGCCTATTATGAAAAAGAAAAAAATCATTAATTCACATTTAAAATCGCTCCAAGTTATTGGAACACCACACACACACACACACACACACACACACACACACAGACACACACACACACACACACACACACACACACACACATATATATATATATATATATATATATATATATATATATATATATATACATATATATATCCTAATCCCCACCTTTTCGGGGTTTTTTAACATTGAAACAAGATGTACAGTTTTGCAGTGGGTATGTGCATATTCTAATGTAACACTGCATAATATATATATATATATATATATATATATATATATATATATATATATATATATATATGCATGTATTGCTTTTATTGTTTATATTATATACCGTACCTATGAACACTAATGGGTATGTCCTAATCCTCATAAATACGTTGGACACTATTGTAAGTGTGTGTGTGTGTGGTGGAGGAGGAGGGGTAATATGCTGTCTAAGTAATTCACCACTCGCAGTGGTTTACCTACTTTACGCCGCTGGCGAGTATTGTATTTTGTTGGTATTTCATTTTCAATCTCCGTTTTGGTTATTCCTCATTCAGTAACCCTCTCTAGGTTACAACAGTTTATGTACAAGTTTGAGGGAGAAAAGGAAGGATTTTTATCCCTATTTCCCGTATATTTCAGACAATTTTTATTGTTTTCGGTGAAAATGTATTTCCTTGGCTATCGAACAAAATATTTATCACAAACCTGGAAAATGGTTCAATGTATAATTATTTACCCACTGTCCCACGCAGCAAGCTGTGGCACAAGGCCGAGTTTTAAAGTGGGGTATGCGAGCCCGTAGGCTAGGACAAACATTCCCTATAGACCACGCAAAAACAGTCAGTTTCCCGAGACGAGACTCCGCCCTTCGGGCACAGCCTCGTCTGGGAGATACCCTCTGACATGTGCCAGGTAAGTAGATATTTACTTGACCTCCCACTGAGTCAGGTTGTGACACAAGGTCAGTTTTTAACGTGAGGACCAGAGTGTTTTCACTCGGGCCGCTGGTCTATGCTGGTCTTAGCTGGTCATAGCTTTTCTAAGCTGGTCAGAGCTGGTCTAAGCTAGTCATCACCGGTCTTGACTTATCACAGCTGGTCCAAGCTGGTTAGAGCCCGTCCAAGCTAGTCGTAGCCATGATACCACCAGCACAAGGACGGAACCCTGTGCCAGGTAAGTATGGTTCAAAGTATAGAATGGTTATACAAACTATAGAAATAAAATCGTTAACCATACTTTTATGAGTGCAGGTATATTATTTTTTCTTAGACGTTATTTTTAGTGGATGCCCATATTTGAGTAGACGCTCCGTTTATTTATTAAACCGTATTTATATTTATTTTCGTTTACCGGCCTTCCAGAAATCCCATTACATAAAATTATGCGGTTTCCGCCAAAATTCGAACCTGCTTGCCGTTGCGAAGAAGAATGCGACGTTAGATCAAACGTGACTTAGACTCTTTGAGCGTTGCGTCCATGAACAATTTTAACCCTTCTGCGTGAGCTCCTGAGTCGAAATTCGCAAATAATTGGTATGTTATTTTTCACGATAGATATAAAAATAGTTACAAGTGGTTACCCACTGTTCAACCGGTGTCTGGGCATTACATCATTTTTCTCTAACACCGGTAAAACGGTGGCCAGGTGTCAAAATTCATATATATGGTGACGATTGCACTAGCATGAAACAGACTGTCGCCTCTAAGTGCTGACTTCCATGTCCACTTTTATATTTACACACGCTCTATCTCTGATATTGAGCACTTTATCCCATAAATATAGCACACTTTAAGACTATATTTCTTTATATATATATATATATATATATATATATATATATATATATATATATATATATATATATATATATATCACTGATAGGTATCACTTTTTTAGTGTTGAACTACCAAGATGTAACCGTATTCCATTTCTAATAGTTTCTTTTCTCGCAATTCTTGCTTGTGGATGTCCTTACGATTTCTTGTCTCCCTGCCACCTACAAACTTATAAAATTTAAATGCAATGCCAAACGCCATGTCCTGTCTTCCTTGTTCTTTAAATATATTTTCTACTAACTTCTCACTAATGTCTTTTCATTCTCTTTCACTCCTAGGAATCCCATGCGTCCTAGTGACATTTTCACCTTGTTTGGGGTGAAATGATTTAAATTAAAATTAAAAAAGAAATAAATTTAGGAATAGCTATGGTAATATGGAAAAGAAATTCGTGTGACGCTTTTCGTCAAATGGTGAGAAAGCATACACAATTAACTATTAACTTCGGGGTTGGGTTCTAAAAAATAATAATTAAAAAAAAAAAGAAAGGACAAATGACTTAAATTCACTGAGACACCTATAGGGACCAGAAGTGAACTGTCCCTTCTCCTGGACATATTCTTCAAGAGTAGAACAATGTCGAAATTATAATTAAATTTTTATATTACCCGTTTCTTTGTCTCTACCATTCGCGGGAATATAATCCGTGCCAAAACATATCTGGTTGGCACAACGTCCGAAACGTTGTGATAGAAACACTAAGACAACGTTTCCGGCATTGTACCCACCAGGAGCTTTAGGGGATTTCAAACTGAACCCATATTCCCGAACAAACATTTTTATCCACTAGGATATCCCACAGGACGAGTAGATTAAAATTTTGTTCATGGTGGCATAATAAGTGTTAGTTCAATCCCATGCCCGGTCAGTGTGTACACGGGTTAAGTTAAAAACGGGGGTTAGCAGTACTAATAACTGAGCAGTACTGAATAACAACTAGACGAGATATCCCTAGCAGAACTAGAACAATCTACCTCCGCAGATTAAATACAGGGTTCAGTCAGAAAATCTCAGAGGTATCTGACGAAGGCCAGAATGCACAATCGTCGAAACGTTGTGATAACGACCACAAAGATGAGAACACTATTCCGAGTGTATATAACACAAATAATGGTAACGCCTCATCGTAAAAAGATCAAACAAATCTTTAAGCGTTTTAATGACATATATATTTTTTTTCTTTTCTTTTTTGTGTTTTTGTTGTCTTATCAAAATGGCATCAGAAGAACTTAGCGAACTACTTTACTTTTTTCGAACAACTACTCAATGTTTAGAACTGTCTGCTCTGCCTCCTATGATGTCTAGGGAGCCGCTGGTTTCTGAGAAACCAGAACGAACCGTGACGTCGCAACCGCCTGACTGGCGCTGGACATTCCTGTATAGTTTCACGTTTTCATATTAAAAAATTCGAGGAATTTTGACGGTGCGCCTGAACCGAATGCAGTACATATATTGTTGAAATCCTTTCTGAACAGAATTTTTGTGAGAAATTTGTGTGTTCCAGGGTACTACTTCGAAGACGGGGAAAAAGCATTCTCAAAGAAGGTCATCGAACCAAAATGAGTTTAGAACTATATATATATATATATATATATATATATATATATATATATATGAAGAAATATAGTCTATATTTATGGGATAAAGTGCTCAATATCATAGATAGAGCGTGTGTAAATATAAAAGTGAACATTGAAGTCAACACTTAGAGGCGACAGGCTGTTTCGTGGTAGACGTAATTGTCAGGCCACCGTCATGGCTTGACGATTGCGTCTAGCATGAATTAGGACATACCCATTAGTGTTCATAGGTACGGTATATAATATAAACAATAAAAGCAATACATGCATATATATATATATATATATATATATATATATATATATATATATATATATATATATATATATATATATATATATATAAAGGTTTTGTTAAATTTAACTAGCAATGTTTGTCTGTGTCAATTGTAGGTGATATTTTATTTTTCTCAAAAAATAAGATGTATATCGGGATTGAAGTTATGAATAAATTAGGAATGATCTCTTTTCGTTTTTGTTCAACTATCTCAATCATCATGAAGAATGGTTGTTGACAGTATGGTAGACAAAACTGAAATTGGAACCAGTTCAAAGTGGCACTACATCCCTGGTTAAGCAGAAAAGCATATATTAAATATTTATCGTGTTTTTTTTTTGTTTATGGGGGGGCTTTTTTAAAAATCTTCAAGTTTTAATTGGATTTGGTTTGGTTTGGCTTGTTTAACTGCCTATGAATTCTTTATCGGTCATTTAATGCCGAAAATTTATTTTCTTGTTTGGTTTGGTTTGTTTTGTTTTACAGTATATCAAAATCAAATAGTTATTTTATGCTGACAAGATTTTTATTGCTGGTAATATTTTTTCCCAAAATACAATGCTGGTAATATTTTTCCAAGAATCTATCGATGTTAGAATTTTTTCCAAAAATCCTTTTAAAATTTATTGTTGGTAATTTCTTAAATAAAATATTTTCGTCGTTGACTATATATATATATATATATATATATATATATATATATATATATATATAGTACTTATATTTTACTGCTAATGAAGTAGTCGAAGTCAGTCACGATTTTATTGAATAAATGTACTCTTTAGTATTTCAAGAAATTTTTGTGTAATTTTGGTAAATATATCCGTTAAAATGCAATGTCAATGTTATTTTCATTTTAACATAATTAAGACAGCAATTTGTGCATCGCACCCTGTATATATAAAGGGTGATTGAAAAGCAACTCCCTATTTCATGCATGAGTAGCCAGCCAGGTGTCCTGTCTTAACACTGTGACATTTTTCTTTGGGGTTGAATGAAGGAGCAAGTCTACCATACTAAACCAAGTCTTTCGAAGAACATGAAGAGAGAATACAAGAAATTATGTCTTCCTTACCACAAGAGTTCCTAGTGAAATCAATTGACGCGATTCCTGGACGGCTCGAGAAGCTGCTAGCAAAATTTAGAGCCTATATCCAATTTTAAATGAAACCTCATGCTTAAGCCATTTCTCTCATACACATTTCTTGAAAAAATTATAGTTAATATATAAATTACAAGTATTTTAAAATGGGCAGTTACTTTTCAGTCATCCTATATATATATATATATATATATATATATATATATATATATATATTAAGACATTTTTATGTTTATACATTCTTTTTATAGAATATAAGTATATATATAATGTTGTGGATTCCGGGATGAAATCCGGTATCAAATAATAACAAACGTCCAGAATGAATATAGGAAATAAATGTATTAACGTAATAATACAAACTGGTAATACAGGTTAGTATAAAGTCTTTGGTATCGACGTATCGCTGTATGACTTCTTACTGGGTCGACGTGCTCGTTACTGTGACCCTTGCTGCTACGTTATTCTACTCGACCGACTAAACGTTCTTACTACTACTACTACTACTACTACTACTACTCCTCTCCGACATGACTTAACGTACTCGACTCATCGAGTATTCACTGGCAGTAGTATATGTATACCTTGGGTGAGTCCATTTGTGTAAAAAGGGCAGACCCCTCAATACCCACCTCCTTAAATCCTTTTTGGGGGGAGTTAGTATTTTTTTCTCTTATGGTCGATAATCAGAGGTTCAGTAAATTTTCTCTTCATGTTTGACCTTCTAATTTCTGTGTCTTCCTGAGGTCTTTGAATCTCATTTTGTATTTGGTGAATATGTCTTCTGTGGGTAGACTTTTCGCCTTGTACTGTATACATCACATTTCCTAGTCTATTAATTATTGTACCAGGTTCGAATGATCTCTTGAGTACTATAGGTGTATGCCGGTTTTTGTTCTTGTTCGGCAATAACATATCAAACACAGACCGTATTCTGCGGGCAAACGGCACGTTTCGCTTCTTTTTTACTGCTGGTTGGACATTTTCTTTTAATTCAATTCTAGCGCCAAACTTGTTACCTAGTCCCAAACCACTCGAAAATACTTCGGGACATTGATTATGTAATTCTTTCTTTAACTTTATAGATTCTGATGGTTCGTACTTTATCTTTTTACAAAAAGAACTGATAGGTAAATCCCATACGTCGAACTTTTGTAACCAGTCTGTGCCCACCAGATTTGCTATATCTTTCATTACGAATATCTTGAATTTTTTTTTGTTTTTCCGTGGAATTTCACATTTAAGATCATTTCTCCTTCGAATTTTATACGCTTCCCTGTAACTGACTTAGCAATTTTCTGCGTATGTATCATGGTCGGTCTATTAAGCTTTCTCCATGTCTGTAGGTTAATTATCGTTAAATCCGAACCTGTGTTTAGTTGTAATTTTATCTTTTTATTTAAAATTTCAAGTTCTACGTATTTTCTTATGTTAATATTGTCTTCGTCGTGCATTCTAGTAGCTCTTATCTTACTAGTAAATTTTCTGTTCCTACATTGGGATGCCTTGTGACCCATTTTTCCACACGCTAGACATTTTTTATATTTAAAACGACAATCCTTATTCCAGTGTAGTCCTCCACATCGATTACATGGAGATGGGGGAGCTGATATTTGCTTTAATTTTTGTCATAATTTGTCCTATACGTTGTACTTTTTTCATTATTATAGAATTTTTGTTTTCTTTCCGGGGAGGGTGAAAATCTTTTTTCATTATTATAGAATTTTTGTTTTCTTTCCGGGGAGGGTGAAAAACGTACATTTTTGTTCAACTTACGTATATGTACTACTCCTGACTCCTCGATATCCTTCGATTCGTTCTTTATACCAGGCATTTTTGGCAGTCTTCTGATAATTTTTGTAGTGTTAATCCAGGTTCATTTTGTAGTTTTGAAAGCATTCTTCTGCACATTTCAGTATCCTTAGCTGAGACTAACCCTTGTACAAAAATAAAACACTTGAAATAGTTCCAATTCCAATATGCGTCCTCCGACAGGAATCGAACCTGTATCCTATACGGAACCGTCATATAGCCTGACGTGCCTTAACCGATTGGGCGACAGTTAGCAAGGTCGATTTTACTGTTTTTAAACACAATTCTCCATTGTTTTCTCTCATTCATTCATATCTGCTCAATGCGTATCCAAATGTAAACAAATGACGTCGGAGGACGCATATTTTCTATGTAAATTTCTCGGACATTCAGACCGGTAAATGTTGTTAATACTGCTTATAAAAACAGAGAATTTACTTAAATATTTGTATCTATAGAAAGAACGTATAAACACAAAAAATGTCTTAAATAATTGTCGGACTCCATTTCATAATTTCAGTTAGGTTCCTCGACTAGTTTCAGCCAGTGTGGCCATCATCAGGAGAAAAAAAAACCCTGCATGTTAGTAGCAGTGAACTACCGGAGTGAACGACTGTTTCCGAAGTAAATGAACTTTATCTGTATTTTTTATTTGTTTTTTTATCGTTAATTTTGGTCACTCCTTGTGTAGGTCAATCAGCCTCTCTCTCTCTCTCTGTCTACATATATATATATATAAATATATATAAATATATATATATATGCCTGACGATTGCATCTAGGTGTTGACTTCTATGTTCACTTTTATATTTACACACGCTCTATCTCTGATATTGAGCTCTTTGTCCCATAAATATAGCACACTTTAAGACTATATTTCTTCATATATATATATATATATATATATATATATATATATATATATATATATATATATATATATATATATAGGGAGAGAGAGAGAGAGAGAGACGAAAGAGACGATGTACATATAGAAATTCAAATGTTATTGTAATTTGAAATTTCATACTTTAATTGCTCATCATATTTCTATATCGACACTGCTATACATAGAAACACACTATCTTCGTTATTAAACATTCTTACTTTTAATTATCGAACCCACCTCGAAAACAATAAGAGGTACGGTTAATGTCAAACGAGATAGCAACAACAGAAGAACAGAAGCAGAAATATACAAAATAAACCTCACACAATGTCTATTGATGTATATCGACGAAACCTACAGAAATCTCAAAAAAGATTGCATGAACACCGCAGTGATATTCTTCATGACAAACATCTGCACGAACTGGTGGTTCACCGTAATACATGTGACCACAGTTTTGACTCAAAATTCCGGCCAGTCTGATCAGTAGAGAAGGGGATTAACTAAGAAGGAAATGCATTGAGAGTGCGCTCATGTCGCAGTTCCCAATAGTATATCTAAGAGCAGGACCATACTTATCTTCTGTTGGATCCCAAGGAATCTTGGGATACCAGGAAATGACAAGGCGGATTCGGAGCCCACAAAAAGTCATGAAGTAGGCAATAACAAACAAAAAGTAAATTATAACCATAGAATATTAGTGTTTGAGCCTTTTATATTATATTCTTACTCTGACCTGGACATTGAGTTCTACCTGGATTCTATCCTACTCTGGAATATATATATATATATATATATATATATATATATATATATATATATATATATATATATATATATATATATATATATATATATATATATATATATATATATATATATATATATATATATAT
>OZ038489.1:95546974-95591974 GCA_964036315.1 Acanthosepion esculentum | reverse complement strand
GTATATACAAATATATATCCGCGCGTACATACTTAGACTTAAACAAACAATAATACACACACAAACACGCACACACACATACACACACACATATACACACATACATAAACACTCATGCACGCAAACGCGGATAGTAACATACACACATTAAGTTTGAAAGATGTAGATACAAATATATACCCGCGCATACATACTGAGACAGACATACTCATACAATTAGTCACACATATACATAAACACACATACACGCAAACGGAGATATGAACAGACACACTGAGATGCACACAGTAAGTAAATGTGAGACAGGCCCATACTCCAATATGCATATATTCATATACACGCCCAGATCGTAGGTACACACCACCCCACAAATATATTTCCAGCTATTCATATACATTTAAGAGCTTAAATGCATACAAACAGTTGCATCAAATATTCATTTAATAATTTTTAATGTAATGGTTAACGGTACGAAAAATGGAATCCAGTTCAGACTCCGACTGGATCAGCATGCGTTCAATCCACACAAGTTCCCATGAGAAAATCATAAATCAATCTCTTCTCTCTTGCACCTTCCAGTGAGTGAAACCGTGAAAGACTGATTTTTCTACCCTGGAATTAGAAACCAGTAGAGAAGATAACGCTGAATTCAAAGACCCCCACCCCCAATATTTTTCTTGTATTTATTTATTATAATAATCATGGTAGAGCATAATATATATGAATTAATAAAAATATCAGTATCTGGAGAGCTATGATCCCTAGTGTCCGAAAGGGACACTACACTTAAGGAGTAGGCAGAATTTGATCTGATGTTATTTTCTTTATGTTTTTTTTTACGGCTTATCAACCATTTCCAGTTTCTTCAAAGCTAGAAAATATTTTCAGATTGGAACAATTTGGTGGGTGGGGGAGATAACAATCATTTACTGATTCAAGTCATCTTAATTAACCCATAATTGGGTGGAGAAGAAGTGGATTCATACCTTTTCCAAGGGTATTTACTCATAAGTGACTATAACGAACTCGACTGGAATTGGAACTCGGCTCTCCAATTTTCAACTGCGAGCCGTTATCCATTACCACCACCTGCACATCCAAGTTTACTGCACCTGGTATTCACAAACGGTCACTCATTTAGTTACTGACCAGCCTCGTTGTAGTTTATCTTCGGTGATCGTACGGTAACCGGTGTTTCAATGTGATATGGCCATAAACCCGAATCTAATCTGTAACAGATTTGAATAGACAATATGCACAAAGTTACACAGCTAAATAAAACTATATTCAAAATGACCTTCTTGCGTAATACCATATTACGTAATATTCAGAATTTTGCAGTATTATAAAATACAGTATTGTTTAATACTGTAATTTGTAAAATTAGGATTATGTAAATTAAAAACGATGTAATGGCTGGTCGAGAGTATCCGTGTATGCCTGTTATTTTTTATTTTAATGTAGTTAGCCATTTCCTGTTGCAAATTCCTCCTCAGGCAAATTAGTGTTTGTTCAATACCAACAGAGTCAATCTCTGGCTTATACTGTAACTCAGCGGAGCGAACCTTAATAAGAGTTACTAAGAGATCGCATTATCTGGCGTGATCAACAGTATGAACAAGGCTCAAACTCTCGATGTATTTACACGTTCTTATATTTAAATTTTTGGAAAACCAATAACATTTTTGCTCCTGTATATAAATGTTTGTTGCAAAGTAAAATCCATGCATTTGCCCTGATAAAGTCTCTCAGACGACAAAACGAGTTGGACAAGAGAAGTTTTACTTTTGTCTTTATATATATATATATATATTAAAGTGAACATTGAAGTAAACCCTCAGAGGCGATAGGCTCTTTCATGCTGGAAGCAATCGTTAGGTAGCCTGATTGCGTACAGCATAAATAAGCCTGCTGCCTCTGATTGTTGACTTCAATGTTCACTTTTATATTTATATTTACATACGCTCTATCTCTGATACTGAGTTGCTGCCATATATGGTCTGGAGCCCCTTCTGTTTGCCTCGGGGTTCTTGATAAGATCCAAAGACGGGTATGCAATGTAATTGGCCCTGATCTGACTTCTCGTCTGTAGTTTCTATCTCACAGATTCTCTTTGTCTCTTTTACAAATACGTCCATGGTAATTGCTCCGATGTGCTGCTATCGCTGGTTCCCAGGCTGCATGACTTCAAGCGTCCTACGAGGCTGGCATCCCGTTCCCACCCTTTCACTGTTGAAACTGTTAAATGTAGACTCCTCTTTTACTCCAATAGCTTCATATCTCGCACCTCACGCCTGTGGAACTCCCTTCCCTATTCCTGTTTCCCTGACAACGATAATCTCCAACTATTCAAGTGTAACGTCAATCGACATATCCAGTAGCTTGATCTATCCACTATCCTTCTCCACATACTTTCCTCTATCACTCCTATCTGCTCTTGCTCCAAATCTTCTGTAACCCCTTGCGTGCTAGTGGCTTTCCGCCTTGTCTGGGGTGAAAAGATTAAAAAAACAAAACAAACTTTATCCCATAAATATAGAGCACCTTAAAACTATATATATATATATATATATATATATATATATATATATATATATATTCGACTCTCCCGTCGTGTACGACGTATCAGGGTTAAACAGCTCAGTTCCTAGGAACCGACAGCCAAACACATATGATTTGATTACAGTGGTAAAGGCTTTGGGCAGAACTAACCACACTTTTTGTGAGGACCGAATACAGAGACCCGCAGTTTTTGAATTAAGCTTCTCATAGACCAGTTGCTATACAAGGCTATAGAACCGTGTCTGAAGAAGAGGGTTCATCCATTTCCCAAGGGTATTAGCACGTAAGTGAATGTAATGGATTCGACTGGAATTCGAACTCGGCTCAATCCTAGCCGCTAATCATTACTCCACCGTGCAGTATGTCTTCATTGAACCATGTTTCATTGAATAAGTTTTGTCTACATATTTTCAAGTGGATCCTTTCATATTTACAGACAATATTTTATATTAGATGCCTCACCTGAAGTGTTACTCAAAACATCACAGTAGCCAACTTGCAATTTTGTCTTTAACAATGATGAACACTACAAAATGTGTCTCGAAATAAACAACGCCCTGGTGATGACATCGTGTTATGTCGAAAGTATTCGGAATAAATGAATATGTATCAACATGGGAAATTGCTCTCTTCCTTTAATAATGACACCAAAAAACCTTGTCTGAGAATATGAAAGGATCTAATTGAAAATAAGTAGATAAAACTTAAATTATTCAATGAAACATGTCTCAATATACATACATATATACATGAAATAGTTAGGAGGATTTGAGATAATCATAATTAAATAATTCATCGAGTTTTAGAATTGGAGCGGCTTGGAGATAGTAGTCGTGACTCTTGGGGGCACAATCCTTGGTTAAAAGAACTTGGATGAATTCCACCACGGAATATGTGAATGAGCGGCGCTATGTCGAGTTTAATTCGTTACCTCTTCGTCACCGGGGCCCGTGGTACAGTTGGCATGACGTTTGCTTAATAACGTACCTGTCCGGGTTTCAATTCCTGGTAGTGGATGCACACTGCTGATGAGTCCCAAATATAGGACGAAACGGCCGTCTAGTGCATTCTGTTGAGGTTTCTTTTAAAAGGCGAAGAATTACTTATATATATATATTAGCTTAAAAGCAACCCTATTGGGCGGCACTTAAGCTAGATCCTGTGGAGGCCTCTTCGTGAGTCTGGGAAACACACGCACGTATATATTTTTTTAGTCAAATTGAAGTAGATTTGAATAGTGAAATTAAATCAGAGCATTTTGTTTACTGATGGGGAAATCTGATCTAGGGCAGAAGTTGTACCCATTGAATCTGGGTCATCAGAAGACAATGATTAAATGGTCGAAATAATTTTTAATGATAAAAAATTGAAAGAGAGCTGAGTAAGCTAGAAAGAACTTTGGAATTCACATGATTTTGGTTGAAGGACACAGAAACCCCGTGATAATCGCGTGCGAAGTAGTAGGGCCGAGGGTCAGTTATAACCAGCCGGGTTTATCTATATAAACGCGTAATTTATGAAAAATGCAGACTGGAGAAAATTCTTGAAGAGAGAAGAGAGAATTGGCCCGGGAAAGCGTTGGGAGGAGGAACGCCACTATAACTTTAAGCCCCGCACAGAAATCTTTATCCCTCCATCGCAATAGTCATATATCGTTCTGAGACGATTTAACAACAAGTTAATTATATACACTCTCTCTCTTTCTCTCTGTCTCGAATCCAGTGTATGAGTTTTTACGTTAAATACTTTTCTTTTCTGTAACCCGTTTCTTTTCTCTACTATTTTTTCTGCTATATAAAAGACATTAACAATTCAACCATTGAATAGTTGTTTGTCCGGATTTCTGCAGATATTAATTTTTTTGCTGCATTCTAAATTTCTTAGCGCAGACTCCCCAGCCGTGTTTACATCTTCAGTCGAACGCGAATGGACGGACATCACTTCTGCTTTCTGGATCAAACAAATCACTATGTGGGCAGGAAGCAGGATTAAACCAGTGGACCGGTCGAATAATCTACGGATGCTCAGGGGACATATGCCCACTTCCTTAATTTCGGTTAGGACCGAGTAGACACCTCAACCCAGAGAGTAAGACGCCGGAGGTTGAGGGGCTGGGGCGAAAGTGTTAGATCTTGATTGGGCTTTCATCAAATTACGTAGGGAGGATTAGATGCAAGAGGCCACAAGAATTATATTTAAGCTTACCTTTTAAAAGTTCAACGTTAATTCTTCTGTCACCACTTAATTTAAAAACAGTTTGATGTATGTAGGTCCTTACTTTCCGTACAAACAATTATTTTATTTCATGATTGAATTTCACTGGATTCCTAAATTTATTTCCAAGTTATAACAATTGTTATTGTGCAAAAAATTCCTCGCAAAACTCACGTAAAATATCGGCGAAAACAATCGCAGTAACGAAAACTTGGAATCCAAATGTTTTTAATTTGCTCCCAGTTTCGGCCTGACTCCAAAATGGTATATTATATTGGGCTACGGCCTTCAGAAGTAAGGTTGAAAACACGGACAATTTTATTTTGAAACACTGTAATTTGAGAATGGTATTTCAACTATTGAAAGTTAGAGAGTTGTGTCCCTTTAATTGTTTTTATCAGTAGAAGCTAATATGGCGGAATCCGAAAACAGTCGCAGTAATGAAAACTTGGGATTCCAAAATTTCAGTATTGTGAGTCCGGATCCGGCCCGGAATATTTTTAATTTGCTCACGGAGTCGGTCCGAATCTAAAATTGTTTTGTTCATCTGAAAGTTAAATTATGAATAATGCACCAATATTTTAAAATGTTTACAGTATATAGTTTAAAATATCTAGGTTTTAACTAATAGTTTTTCTTAAAAAACAAAAAAAAAAACAGATGGACATTTCAAACTTAGTTTCCTCCAGTGTGGTTTCAAACGTGAAATTTAAACCGTACAGTACATAACCTCACAGTTAAAAAAATTAACTTTCAGATGAACATCACAATTTTGCCTTAGAAAAAAAAAGACAACACTCTGATGATGACATTTTGCTAATGTCGAAAGTATTCGGAATAAATGAATATGTATAAACACGTTAATTTTCTCTCTTCCTTTAATACGGATACTAAGAAGTTGAGAATATGAGAGGGTCCTTTTGAAAATAAATAAACAAAACTTGTCTAAATTGTTCAATGAGACATGTCTTAATGAAAACATGCTGCAAAAAATATACGCAATATATATACATACATATATATATATATTTAAAGACATTTATATATATATTATGTTTAACGTTCTTTTTATAGATACAAGTATTTAAGCAAATGCTCTGTTTTATAATAAACAGTATTAAATAACATTTACTGTTTATTATAAAACAGAGCATTTGCTTAAATACTTGTATCTATAAAAAGAACGTTAAACATAATATATATATATAAATGTCTTTAAATAAATTGTCGGACTATGTCCAATTCTAAAATATATATATATATATATATATATATATATATATATGTGTGTGTGTGTGTGTGTGTAAACACACTCAAACACACACACACTAATATATATATATATATATATATATATATATATATATATATATATATGAACACAAAAAACACGACTTAATTGGATTTTCAGTTATTATAGAAAAATTAACGAAAGTGACAATTGCAACTATAAATTTCAAACTTAAAAGTTTATGTAACTATGTTTTTAATAATAATAATAATAATGATAATAATACTGGTAGCCTATACCTTAAAGAAATACAAAAGAAATGTACTCACAAGTACAGCTCACACATTACAAAGGCTTTATCTATGTAAAATATGTGTGATCTTAGTTTTATTTTAACTTTTTATTTCTTTAAAATCTGTTACAAAATTCATTAGTGGAAAATCTCATGAAGTCATTTATGACCTTAGGTCTCTGGTTGAGACCCGGAAGAATATGACAGCAGAAATCACAAAAAATAATAATAACTATTATAATAATAATAATAATAATAATGATAATAATAATAATAATAATAATAATAATAAACTATATATAACTAAAAGATATAAACTTAAAGGGGTCTTTGAAAAAGATATATACACTCAGTTCATACGATGTTTATCGTAAGAGGACTATTCATGATTTCGGTTTACAAATTGCGATAGAGATGAAACGAGAAAGAGATTTAATTAATTTTATTAATGAATTTAAAGCGAACTAATTTCGAAATCACGTCCGCTAAATTCATGTACACGATCATGCCGTATATGTCTTTTACTCACAAAAGAAATGCCAATAAAATATGCGATATGTTATATCCCAGGTTGTTGGGATGAATAAAAACGAATGAAAATAAGAGAAGTGTATTTTAACAGATAATAAAATAACTTTTATTTATTTACTGCCTGAGAACAGCAAGGATTTGTTTGCATTTAAACCATGAGTTCCACGTGCGTGTCAGCTTATCACCATGTTGGATTCAGAATTACCGCGTTCCCACAAGTGGACAAGGGACGGAACTCTATTGTATTTTGAGTTATCGTTCTTTATAGGAAGAAGAAAGAACCCCACCACCGCCACCAACACGATAATTACAAACAATAGCATAAATAATAAAACTTTAGAAAGTTTTTCTTTGTTTTTACATCGCGGTTCAACCAGTGCAAAAGCCCGGGAGAAACTCGTGGTAGAGTGTTACAGAGTAAAAAGCACAGTTTTTGCGGATATGTGGGGAAGATAACGGTAACTCGAGACTTGAACTGGTTAAAATTGTAGAGATCGGTAAAACAACTTCTTGGGAATCGGTTTCATAGAATAGTGGTTCGCGACAAGAACCTACACGAGTGGAACTTCTCACAAATACGAAGGGAAAGAAGGTGGTTCGCTACGATGTGCTTAGCATGGTGGGCCTGTTATGATTCTCTCCTAGCGGTTATAATAATGTCTCATTTAGGCTACTCGCCGTGACGTCATTAGAAATTCTTCTAGACTGACTCCAATGGACTGGTATTTACTGGTCGCTTCACTGCAGAAGAGATACGACACAAGGTCAAGTTATTTGTGGGGAACCCGAGCGTTTCCACCCGGTTCACTGGTCAAAATTTACCCAGTCCCCGCAGAAGCGTACTCAGGTACAGTACTTTTCTGCCGAGTCCCTATCCAAAAACAAAACCCCGAGTGAGTCACCTTCTACCCGAAAACAGAGGTCTTGTCAAAAGCAAGCCAGGACAGCGAACTGTCTGACTTCAAGTTGTCTGTTTTTCTCAGCCATGTCTGTATTCGAAGGAAGAACTTCGATTAAGTCATGCTCCGTCCGAAGCTGGAGGGCTTGTCATTCTCTGTCGGAAGACGGAGGTCTTGTCAGGTCTTGTCGCGACTCTATGACAGACTGCAACTAACTGCTATTTACCAGTCGCCCCACTCCGAACTAGATGCGACACAAGGTAAAATTTACTGTGGGGAACCTGGGCCTCTGATCAAAATTTACCCAGCCACGGCTAAAACGGGCTCGGGTACAGAACTAGTCTGTTTTTTTTTTCAGCTGAGTCTGTCTGAAAACAGAGCCCGACCCAGTCATCTTCCGCCCGAAGACGGAGGTCTTGTCTCCCTCTGCCCGAATACAAAGGTTTTGTATTTTCTTGTCTTGTGAGCCTGGGACAGACAAAAGTAGAGAGCGGGGCCGTAGGATGATCAATAACATATCGCCCACAAGTAGAGGAGAAACACGAGGCCTCCCTGACGAAATATCCATCCATCGTGATTGGTTGAAAATTGGGCTGCATCGGAATGATCAAAATTTAAATTTAGAGACTCGGTGTCTTTAACGTTTCAATGCAAACTGCAAATAGTACTTTTTGTATTTTTCAATACCTCATCCTTTTGATATATAAGATTGACTACATCAATAAAATCCTTATTTGTCTTAAAAATCCTTCGCAATATTAATAATTTACTCTTCCCATTTATTTACGCATATACGAGGACTGGTCAAAAAGTATCGGGATACAGTGTATAATGTTCTCGCTCATTGCCGTTGTTTATAGCAGTGCTTGAAAGGGAGGTATGTACAGTGAGGTCGTCTCGCTACACCACAGAGGTTCAGACTGTGACCATAGCTATGCAGCAAATTTTAGCCAAGCACGGTATTCCCCGGGATCGACAACCACCATATTCGTCTCGTTCCTTGCGACTTTTTCCTCTTTCCTAAAATCAAATACCACCTGAAAGGAACAAAATTTCAAGACATTGAGGAAATACAAGAGAAAGCGATAACACAGCTGCTCGCTATCCCCCAAAAAGCGGTTCTAGGAATTCATCTATCAATAGAAACAACTGTGGATAAAGCGTGTGGCGTCAGACGTAGTTGGGCTATTCGAAGGAGATTTGATGCTGAACTGATGTGTTGTTTTCTTTTTATAGCACCAGTTCCAATTCAATCCGCCCTCGTACATATATATATATATATATATATATATATATATATATATATATATATATATATATATACATAAAAGTGAACATAGAAGTCAACACTTAGAGGCGACAGTCTGTTTCATGCTAGATGCAATCGTCAGGCCACGAGTGCTGTTATTTTTCACGGCTATTTATATATACGGGTCAGTGGTGCATTGTGGGTAGTCTATTTTGGCGGTTATTTTACCGGAAGTCGTTTATTTGTTTATTTATTTGTGTCAAATTGTTTTTATTTATTTTTATTTTTCATCTTATATATTTATTTATTTATTTTGATCGCTGTTTTTATTAACGTAGTAAAAATTTGTTTATATAGCTTATTGTGGGTAGACTATTTTGGCGGTTATTTTATATATATATATATATATATATATATATATATATATATATATATATATATATATATATGTGAGTGTGTATATATATATATTGTTGTGGTAGGATCCACCTAATCTGCATAGGTGACTACCAACTATATAAATAATGGTTGGTACCGGAAGACGAGGAGGAAGGAATCACGAGATCCAACTAGAGACTCTGATCGACTGCGACTAGTCAACACATTCTCCAGGAACGTCTTCCCAGAAATATACAGAAATACTATATGTACTTATTGTGTACACTTTCTTGTTATAATACATTCTTGTTCTAAGTACATTTTGTGTTGCATTATTATTCCGTGCAATAGGCGAGATTCAACATTGAGTCAAGACTCAACATATATATATATATATATATATATGTGTGTGTGTGTGTGTGTGTGTGTGTGTGTGTGTGTGTGTGTGTGTGTGTATGAACCTAAAGAGCCAGGTAAACCTACCTAGGTTTCACCTAAACGAATTGTAGGGTAAAACTATGAATGTGTTCTTTTTTGTTTTTGTTTTTGTCATGTGGTTATGGTTGTTTTTGGTTTAAGCTATATATTCTGTTTCATTTTTTACCTCTTTGACCAGTTTTAACCTGACGATCCGTTTAGGTGAAACCTAGGTAGGTTTACCTGGCTATTTTAGGTTTATATTAGGTTTGCTCTACTTCGTGTATTGAGCACTTTACGTAGTTGCTTTTACTCATTTTGGAGGTTTTTGCTTTGGACTCTGAGCTTGAAGTCTGGACGATTGTTGTGGCCTCAATTTTATGTTCTCAGTTCTTTCTTTTTTTGTTCCTCTTTTCCCCTGGGGCAGTGGTTTGTACTACTACAAGCCGATATACCCAAGTTTTTTCAAGGCGTGTACCACTATATATATATATATATATATATATATATATATATATATATAAAAGATAAAATTAAAATATTTAAATTTAAAATATCAGCGTGCCCTCTCATCCATGCGCAAATGTAATCAGATCCCATTATACATCACTTTAATTCGGTGAAGCCTTAAATTACGAAAAGCGTCACACAAAAACTTTTTTTTACACTTTGTCAGAGAAATATAAAAGAATAAATGATTTTATTCTTAATCTGACATTTTTATTAATTCAAACAACTATAATAACGTTTGAAGCTATAAAAATGTCGGATTCTTTTTTAAATTTCCTTGTTTACGCTCGGAAACTAAATCAAGCACCGTCCTTGGTATGACGATAAACTGCATCAGCGTGTCAGTGTGTTACATTTTTTCAATTAAAGGGACACAACTCTCACTCGCTCATCTTCTATATAATAAATGCTAATGTCAGTGTGTCAGTGTGTTGCATTTTTTCAGTTAAAAGGACACAACTCTCAATAGCTCATCTGCTTCTACATAATAATTGCCAATGTCAGTGTATCACATTTTTTCAACTAAAAGGACACAACTCTCATAAGCTCATCTCCCTTTTCTACATAATAAATGCCAACGTCAGCATGTCAGTGTGTCGCATTTTTTCAAATAAAAGGACATAACTCTCAATAGCTCATCTGCTTCTACATAATAAATGCCAATGTCAGTGTGTCACATTTCTTCAATTAAAGGGATACAACTCTCATTAGACCATCTCCTTTTACTATATAATAAATACCAATATCTGCGTGTCACATTTTGTCAATTAAAGGGATACAACTCTTAATAGCTCATCTTCATCGTTGAAATTTTAAAAAGTAAGCTTAAATATTAATAGAATATATATATATATATATATATATATATATATATATATATATATATATATATATATATATATATATATGTATATATATGCACATTTTACAACATATTTTACAATTCAGGGTTACTTACCCCTACTTATAAAAGAAAATCTTCAGAATCGCTATAGGGGCTTACGACCATATCACATTGAAACCGGTTCCCGTACGATCACCGAAGTTAAGAAACGTTGAGCCTGGCGAGTACCTAAATGGATGACCGCTTGGAAATAACAGGTGCTGTATGTTTGGATGTGTGGGTAGTGAAATGGATTGCTAATCGGAGAGACGAGTTCCAATTCTTGTTTGGTTCATTATATACACGCAAATACCCTTGGGAAATGTAGAAATCCAACTTTTCTCCCCATCTATGGGTTAATTAGTAAAACCAGTATCACTAAAACCATAGTTATCTAAAACAAAAAAAAAAAAAATACTATAATATTTCGTATAAAATATTTAGATGTAGATGTGTTGATATGGCGCTAAACAAAATTAACCAGAATCGCTATGGCCATATAGTTGATGCCTAAATCAAGGATGGGCTATTATCTGCAAGAAGGTTGTCAATCGCCTCAACAGTAACGACAGCGACAATATAGATTCCTCTACAGTTGTCATTAGTCATTACGCATATTATCAGTTACGTGCTTGATAATACATCCATCACGTGGACAATCGCCTTGACGGCTTTTGAAAAGCTGTGACATAGGGGACTGCGAAACAAACTCTCCAGCTATGCCATTTCTGATAGTATTTCTTTTCTTTTTTTTCTTTTTTAAGTTCTTCTCGGATGGATCCCTGATTTTCGTTGGTTGTGGCTCAGACGCTCCCTCAAGGCCCCCTCTTCGCTCTTATCATTTTTCTGCTAACAATTTGCCTAAGAATATTCTCAGATGAGTAGCCAATATATATGAAAACGATTCCACAATTTATGGTAGCACCACCACAAATCTCGATGACCAGAATCTTGCTGCTGATCTCTTCTTACTCGTGCTGCTCATGTAGGTGTGGAGGGTGCAAACTGGCTTGTAACATTCAACAGCTTCAAAAGCAAGCTAGTAATATTTCATCATCACAGAACAGTACCCGTCTTTTTTCAGTCATGATAAGCAGCTGTACTCTCAGTGAGGCTCTTTGTCTATTGGGACGCAAGTAAGTTTTTGTCAATAATGTATTGCTGGTAAAAATTTTTTTTTCAAAAATTGCATTGCTGGTAATATTTTTTTTCAAAAATTTATTACAGGTAATATTTTTTCCATAGTGTATTGCTGGAAATATTTTTTTTCAAAAATGTATCGCCGGTAATAATTTAAAAAAAAAAATGTATTGCTGGTAATTTTTTTTTCAGAAATGTATTACTGGTAATATTCTTTTTCAAAAATGTATTGCTGGAAATATTTTATTCAAAAATGTATTGCTGGTAATATTTATTTTCAATAATGTATTGCCGGTAATATTTTTTTTTTCAAAAATGTATTGCTGGTAAAAAAAATTTTCAATAATGTATTTCTGGTAATATTTTTTTTCAAAAATGTATTGCTGGTAAAAAAAATTTTCAATAATGTATTTCTGGTAATATTTTTTTTCAAAAATGTATTGCTGGTAAAAAAAATTTTCAATAATGTATTTCTGGTAATATTTTTTTTCAAAAATGTATTGCTGGTAAAAAAAATTTTCAATAATGTATTTCTGGTAATATTTTTTTTCAAAAATGTATTGCTGGTAAAAAAAATTTTCAATAATGTATTTCTGGTAATATTTTTTTTCAAAAATGTATTGCTGGTAAAAAAAATTTTCAATAATGTATTTCTGGTAATATTTTTTTTCAAAAATGTATTGCTGGTAAAAAAAATTTTCAATAATGTATTTCTGGTAATATTTTTTTTCAAAAATGTATTGCTGGTAAAAAAAATTTTCAATAATGTATTTCTGGTAATATTTTTTTTCAAAAATGTATTGCTGGTAAAAAAAATTTTCAATAATGTATTTCTGGTAATATTTTTTTTCAAAAATGTATTGCTGGTAAAAAAAATTTTCAATAATGTATTTCTGGTAATATTTTTTTTCAAAAATGTATTTCTGCTAATATTTTTTTTTTTAAAATCCATTGCTAGTAATATGTTCTTTTTAAAAATATATTGCTGGTGATATTTTTTTTCAAAAAAAGTATCGCTGGTAAATTTTAAAAAAAAATATTGCTAGTATTAAAACCTATTTTTAAACTTTCATAGTCTTTTGGCCCCTTTTGGGAGGGTTAACTATTTGCCCATAGCTGGGATCCTGACAGGTGCTACTACCCCGGGTCAGAGTGAACCTGGGAACACCAGCAATTAAGAGGTGGTTCCACGCTCCTCAAAACCTTCTGACAAAAGTCTTACTGTCGGATGTAGTTTATCGTCTTACCCAGGACGCGGATATAGTTTATCGTTGTACCCAGGATGCCTCAAGTTCATTCCAATCCATCGTTAAAGACACTGGAAAAATGGATGTGTCTCCCTGTAACCCTCCTGAAATTACCTGTATCCCCACATCTTTCTCCCTCTACCTCTCTCTCACCCTCCCTCTCAGATCAGACAATAGAGTATTATTTTCACATCTTGGCCTATACCGAGTGCAAAAACGTTTGTAGGGCCGTGTGGGTGACGAATAGTTTTCCACCATGGAGCCCCTTTCCCACAAACGAAACGCTTCTATTTTTGTGGCGGATGATCGGGCGAAATACATCCCTTGGTTCCACCAGTCTAGATATTCACAGCTAGGACCCACCATGCTATGAATACCGTGTCGACTCGTCCTGATTCTCTTCATACCCCACTGGTAAGGGGGAAGTTTCACTTCTTCCCCAGAACGGTTGCATAGTGGAGTGGAACGCACCCCCAAATGAATGGTCCCTGATCCCTACAATCTTAACAACTTCAAGTCGACGGTCAGCCGTTATCTATCCTACATATCCTCATTATGTGTGTGCATATGTGTGTGTGTGTGTGTGTGTGTGTGTGTGTGTGTGTGTGTGCATATGTGTGTGTGTGTGATGAGTAGTTGCCATATGTATATAATTTGTTCAGTGATATAAAATTTTCTATTGATACGCTTTAACGATTAAACATGTATATTCGATAGTGTGTGTATATATATATATATATATATATATATATATATATATATATATATAAATGGTAATACTAGTTTGGAAAACATCGGATAGCTCAACTTGTAGTAGAACAAATCAGTACCCGAAGAAAAAATAGGAAATAAAAAAAGAAAGAACCAAGAACATTAACACAATACGAAACCAATCGTCAAGGGCTTAAGCTCCAAGTCCAAAGAAAAAAGCCCAAACGAATAGGAAGACTAAACGTGGAGTGCTCAATACGCTAAGTAGAGCGATAATATAGAATAATCCTAAGGAGCCAAGCAAACCTACCTACATACCCTTTTTTGTCACGTGGTTATGATTTTATTTGGTTTTTATCAATAAATACTGTTCCGTTATTTTCTTTTTTAGCCAGTTTTAACCTGAATATCCATGTAGGTGAAACCTATGTAGGTTTGCCTGGCTCCTTCGGATTATTCTAGTGTATATATATATATATATATATATATATATATATATATATATATATATATATATATATATATATATATATACCGAGTGTAACAGCAAAATTGTTAAAATCGTGTGAGATCATGGGTACTTATCCATCTCACAAAATTTTCCATATTTAAAAAATCACTAAACTAATTGAGTTTCTTTTTTCCAGATTTTGAGATAAGACGTTTAGCCATCTCGACACCATTATATATATATATATATATATATATATATATATATATATATATATTCGGAAATTTTCTTTTCTTTCAGAAAATAAAACCTGCTGCAACAATATTTTCACAATTGCCCGAATTGATAACGAAAAAGAAAGAAAAAAAATGCAAATCAGATTAAATTACAAAGAAAATAATATTTATTTATAACCAGCTAAATAAGGGTTCTTGCAAAAATTCGTCCCTTTTTGCTGAGAATAAGATAACCTGTTCTCTGAGTAACACATTGTAAAAAAACATAGCAGAAAAACAAAACTTAAAAATTACAATGTAACAAAATTAAACAAAAAAGAATAGCGCCCACCTGCTGTGTCAATGATAACAATAAAAAGGGGGGAGAGCCTTAGCTCTACAGTACACTTTCAGTCCATTCAAGGTTCAAAAGTTTTTATCCTTTTTCTTTTCTCTCTTGTGTAGACAAAGTTCTCTTCCTGGTGACCAAACTCCCTTCTTTCTTCACTTATTTTCCTCCTGTCCGCCTGGAAATTACGCTTTTCTTTTACGGCCGCTAGAAGGTGGAAATTTACATAAACACGAGGTAAAATACTTTTTTGAAAACGCACCTTCGCTCCTTCGTCTTCTTCTCAAACGGCTTTGGCTCCAAACTCCACTTACGGACTTCTTTTCAACATTCTTTTCTGGGGCTTCTTCAAGAGTACTTCTCAAAACTTTCTCTGAAGAGGAAACTTGCCCTCAGCAACTTGTTCCCCACGCATCCTTACTTATGGGCAAACGCTGCCTCCCTTTTCAGCAGGGAGAGAGAAAACGAACCTCGTCTCTCTAAGCTGTCTCGTTCCCAACTGCTGCTAAGGTCCAGTCACAGTTCTCCCGTCCCTTTCAAAGTTGGTGGGGAGTTCACCTTTGAACCGTCCAATCACAATGTTTAAAAAAAAATATCAGCAGGTTCATAGGGCCAGTAACACAGTTAGTGTCTTTTGTTCTCGCTTGGCCTAAAATTTTCAAAATATATATTATTGATATGTGGAGAAACATTCATGAAAGTATGTTACGAAAATGATATCTGATATCCTTTCGCCTCTACGCTTTCTTCAAAGGCATACCAAAACGTGTTGTGTGTGTATGCATCTGTGTGTGTTTAAAGCAATTCTTTCATCTGTTTTCTACCCATTCTGAAGGATTTCCATCTCAAAACTCGGACACTTAAGGTGGAGAATATAAAACGTTAAACGATTGTTTTTTTAAAGTCTCTCATTCTCTTTCACTCGAGCAACACAAGCTTCGGAAAAATAATATAAGATTTAATTATTTTATGATCCACAGAAGAGTATAATTAGAATCTTAAATTCTGTGGAAAACTACTAAGATATTTTTACTCTACTAAGTGGATTATAGTAAGCCCATTTCACTTTAACAGAAAATTGCGTGGATTTCTAACTTTTCAAATTCAAAAAATTTCTCATTTGATCGATTTAAACAGAACTCTTGCGTCACGGTATGTACGCTCCAAAACATATATTCAACTGTCAACAAAAAGCACAAATAAATCAAACATCTTTCGGTCTACAGAAATTTCGTCTTAGTATTTGCCTACATATAAGAAAATTGCGCCCTGAAGATGACAATTTGAAACTGTCGAAAGTTCTTGGCATGGGTCTTCCATCTGACAACTACACGAATATAAGGATCTTATTCAAGGAATTGATAGTAAGTTAATGTATCATTAAGTCCTGTTAGCAAAGTGATTTCGCCATTAATTACATTAACATTGCGTGGTGCAGAATTAATTTCAACTCGGAATTAATTTCAACTCGGAATTAATTTCAACTCGGAACTAATTAAAAACTCGTAATGTCAGTAAATCTGTGAAGTTTTCAAACGAAATTAAAATTTAATTTATTGATTTTCTTAAATTCTGATCAGCCACGGCTTCTTTGATTACAAAGAAAACAGCAAAGCAATCGACTGCTCTTGCTACAAAGAACATTGCATTTTTATTGGATCAGATTTAGATGAATAAAAGTAAATAAAAAAAGTACAATTTTATTCATTTGCAACAAAAAAGAATGAAAGTTGCAGAAAAGATGAATTCTGAATTATCTACTAAGGATTTTTAATACTAAATTAAACAATTAACTCTGCACACTTAGAAGATGGGCCCCCAAAACTTATTCCGATTATCTGGTATATTGTCGTAGTAACTTCAGTTTCCTAAACACAGGTAGAAAGTAAGCAAAGAAACGTCGAGATAACAAAGTTGGATATTGTACGTGAGGTGGAAGGGCGAAGGTTTTTGAATGATTTCTAATCTCAGGAACCTTTCGGGGATAAATATTCCCAAAAGTTCCATGAAGTTTCTTGGAGTAGCATTAATTTTGAAATTGGAATCAGATTCATAGACACCCATTGCAATCAAAACCGGGTTAAAAAATATGCGAGCCAGTCATTAAAAGTGCAGTCTACCTCTTTCCGCTTTCTTTCTTTCTTTCTTTCTTTCTTTCTTTCTTTCTTTCTTTTTGAACTTATACCTAAGGACACGCGCGCGCACTTGCAGAATACGCAAGGTTGACTGGGAAAGATAGGCAGTTTACTTCATGCATGACGTAAATTAGTAAACAAATGTGAGTAAAGGATGTTTTTGAATATTTTTTTATAATGTAATTCATACTTAGATTATTTTAGTACGTAATTAATTCATGTATTATATATTTTACATAAGAGGTTATTTAAACAGAACTCTTGCGTCACGGTATGTACGCTCCAAAACATATATTCAACTGTCAACTAATAGCACAATTTAAAAGAATCATCTTTCTGTCTACAGAAATTTCGTCTTAGTATTTGCCTACATATAAGAGAATTGCGCCCTGAAGATGACAATTTGAAACTGTCGAAAGTTCTTGGCATGGGTCTTCCATCTGACAACTACACGAATATAAGGATCTTATTCAAGGAATTGATATTAAGTTAATGTCTCATTAAGTCCTGTTAGCAAAGTGATTTCGCCATTAATTACATTAACATTGCGGGGTGCAGGATTTTTAACTCGAAATTAATTTCAACTCGGAATTAATTTCAACTCGGAACTAATTAAAAACTCGTAACGAGCCACGACTACTATCAGCAAGCCGCCCAGACTGAAGCATTAGAAGCCGGATCAAGCAATGATATACACATGATAGAAATTGTTAGGAGGATTTGATAATTATAATTAAGTAATTCATTGAGTCTGGGGGCACAGTCCTATGGTTACAGAGAATTTCAGTTGAGTTCCACCACGTAATATGTGAGCAAGGGGCGCTATATTGAGTCTGATCTGCTGCCTCTTCGTCACCGAGGCCCGTTAAACAGTTGGTATGACGTTTGCTTGATAACCTAACTGGCAGGGTTTCAATTCTCGGTAGTGGATGCGCACTGCTGATGAGTCCCAAATATAGGACGAAACGGCCGTCCAGTGCTTTCTGCATTCTGTTGAGGTTTCTTTGAGACTCAATGTATTACCTAATTATATATATATATATATATATATATATATATATATATATATATATATATATATATGTGTGTGTGTGCGTTTTCAATATTCTGGATCACATTTCTTTGCTCACATATGCCACATCAAATTCTTCAAATATTTTCTTTCTGTTCAGCATCCTTGCTTATTAATCTTGTGCGTTTTTCAAGAGAGTTTTTGACATTCTTAAATGCAGTTTATTACTTATTTCTTTCCAGTAATTTTACTTTTTCCTTCTTGTCCCATGATCTCTGTTCAACTTTGTCACAATTTACGATGTTGTGTTCCGTTCATTCACGGACTTAACAATACCTTTCTTCTATCTTAGGCTATATCTTTCTAAAGAAAGAAAGAATAGAAAGATAAAGAATGAAAGAAACGTAAGAAATAAAGAAAACAACAAAACGAAGAAAGAAAGAAAGAAATAAAGAAAGGAAGAAAGTATAAAATAAATAAAGAAAGAAAGAAAGCTTGAGTGATTTGTTTTCTACGGCTTATCAACCCTTTGCAGGTTATTTAAAACCAGAAAATACTTTTAGATTCTAATAATTTTTTTTTATTTTTATTTATTTTTTATTTTTTTAGATAAAAATGGTTTAGTGATATGTTTCATTAATTAACCTATAGCTTGGGAGGAAGATGTGGATTCATAACTTTCCCAGGAGTGAAAGTAATTTTTTTTAAGCGTTTCACCCCAAGCAAGGCGGGAAGCCACTAGCACCCAAAGGGTTACAGAGTGTTGGACCGAGAGCAAATATGAGTGATAGAAGAAAGGATGAAGAGAAGGTTAGGGGATAGATCAAGGCATCTGGAGACGCCGATCGACATTACGTTTGAATAGTCGGAGATTATAGCTATCAGGGTAACAGGAAAAGGGGAAGGAGTTCCACAGGCGAGAAGTGCCAGAAATGAAGCTATTGGAGGAGAAGAGACGGCTACATTTAACAGTTTCAACAGTGAAAGGGTGAGAGCGTGATGCCAGCCTAGTTGAACGCTTAAATTCATGAAGTCTGGGACCCAGCGAAAGCAGCTCATCGGATCAGTTACCGTGAAAGTATTTCTAAAAATAGACGGCACGTCTGTGAGAGAGCGACTGCAGACGAGATGTCAGATCAGGGCCAATTACATTGCATATCCGTCTCTGGATTTTATCAAGGACCTTGAGCTATTCACTCAATGTATTTGTTCCATCTCAGGTCAGCGGACAATGTGAGACCGAGCAATCGCACAGAGGTACTCTCGTGGAGTTGAGCGTCAGATAATCTAATGAGGGGAAGAAATGGTTCTCTGTGGTGAGTAATAGAGAGCAGTTTTGTTTTTGAGGCATTAAAGTTAACCAGCCAATTCCTGCTCCAGTTCACAACCGATTGTAGGTCCTTTTCGAGACAAACGGCCAGGTTAGTTTTGTCAGCGGCACAAGCTTTTCTTTTGAGGCAGGAGTAAATAGTAGTGTCGTCCACGGAGATGCCTACTTGGGAACCTATGAATATAACCGTAATTGGAACCCGGCTCTCCGATTAACAATTCCAAGCCTTTGTTCATTACACCAGCGACACATCCAAACTTATTACACCTGGTATGCCTAAGCCGTCACCCCTCTAGTTACTGATAAGGCTATACGTTGCTCAACTTCGGTAATCGTATGGCAACCGGTCTTTTAATAAATTGTGGCCGTAAACAAAAAACAAAAAAAGAAAGAAAGAAGGAAGGAAAGGAATAATGAAACAAAAGGTAGGAGGAAATAAGGAAACGGTGAAAAAAGAAAGAAAAAGTGAGAGAAATGAAAAGGAAAGCCAACAACAAAGAAATAAATAAAGAAAGAAACGAAGAAAAAAGAAAGAAAAGACGAGAGAAATGACAGGGAATAAGGAAAACAAAAAAGAAAGAAAGAAAGGAAATAAGTAAATGAAGAAACGAAGAAACGAAGAAGAAAGAAAGTAACATTGGGTGAGATAAATAAAAAAAGGAAAAACGAAAGTATGGCAAATGGGAAAAGGTAGAGATGCGAAAGAAAGAAAGAAAGAAAGAAAGAAAGAAAGAAAGAAAGTTCCGAATATATGAATAAAAAGACAAGAGGAAAAAACTATTAGTTTCGTCCTCTGAGGGACGTTATCAAGAGGACTTTACAGAGACACTCCACCTGAAAATAATTTACACACACACACACACACACACACACACACACACACACACACACACACACACACACACACACACACACTATATGCATGTATATCTCATTTTATTCACATCTGTCTCTCTATCAATCTATCTCAATCTATTCACATTTATCTATCTATCTATCTCTAATCCTTATCTATCTATCTACCTATATATCTATCTCTAATCCTTATCTATCTCACTCTATTTAGATCTATTTATCTATCTATATATCTGTCTCTAATCATTATCTATCTATATATCTGTCTCTAATCATTATCTATCTATCTATCTCATTCTATTTGCATCTATTTATCTATCTATATATCTGTCTCTAATCCCTATCTATCTATCTATCTATCTATCTATCTATCTATCTATCTATCTATTTATCTATCTCTAATCCTTATCTATCTCACTCTATTTACATCTATTTATCTATCTATATATCTGTCTCTAATCATTATCTATCTATATATCTGTCTCTAATCATTATCTATCTATCTATCTCATTCTATTTGCATCTATTTATCTATCTATATATCTGTCTCTAATCCCTATCTATCTATCTATCTATCTATCTATCTATCTATCTATCTATCTATTTATCTATCTCTAATCCTTATCTATCTCACTCTATTTACATCTATTTATCTATCTATATATCTGTCTCTAATCCTCATCTATCTATCTATCTATCTATCTATCTATCTATCTATCTATCTATCTATCTAACTCTAACCCTTATCTATCTCACTCTATTTACATCTATTTATCTATCTATATATCTGTCTCTAATCCTTATCTATCTATCTATCTATCTGTCTATCTATCTATCTCTAATCCTTATCTATCTCACTCTATTTACATCTATTTATCTATCTATATATCTGTCTCTAATCCTTATCTATCTATCTATATATCTGTCTCTAATCCTTATCTATCTATCTATCTATCTATCTATCTATCTATCTATCTATCTATCTATCTATCTATCCCTGTTTTCTTTCCATTATTTCTCTTTCTTGCTTGCTTTTCTCTTTTCATTCATTATCTGCTTTCATTTCATTTATTTATTTATTTAATTTCCCATCTTCTTTCTATTATATGTTCCATTTTTTGTTGGCTTTACTTATTTATTTGAAACCTGTGCACCATTCGTCATGCTCTTTCCTACATTGCTTCTCTCAATCTCTCCCTCTTCTTTGTATTTCCACTCTTTTCATTCTTCTGATTCCTCTTCATTTCCTCTTAATTCTTCCCTCTTTTGCAGCCACTGTTCCTTTCTTAAATTTTCGTTCGCAGACATATATATATATATATATATATATATATATATATATATATATATATATATATATATATATATATATATGAACGTCTCTTATTGCCATATCTCGTTCTCTTTCTCTCTCTCTCTCTCTCTCTCTTCCTCACTGCTTGAGACCTGGACTGGTGCCGACATGTCTCGACCAGAAGGACCGTTACGAAGATAGTGAAGTGTCCAATTTCTAACTCGACAAGTTATCAAAGTTACGTTCGTATTAGTTAAATAAAAGAAGATGCTAACGCCACAGGAAATCACGCCCAGTCGGGACAGCCTGGAATTATGAAAATTGCGGTGAGGTGAAGAAGGTAAAATAGGTAGGTTAGTGATTGTTCATATTAAAGTACTTCTAAAATCGTTTTAGCGAATTTTGTGTCACTTGGTTCATGTGAGTTTCAGTTAATTCTCACGATATATATGCGTACCTCCACCAAAAGTGTTCTAAAAATAGAGCATGCTATGATGAAAAAAAAAAGCACAAACTTGATAAAAACAAATTTTCATCGTCAAAATATTCGTTATTATTAATTAATAGGAAAGAAAAGAGTACTTTTTGGTTATTTTATTAAAATTTTAATCCTTTCTCGCACGTTGGAAATTTTGGTTAAAAACTCTTGATTTTCTGGTGTCAGCGGGTGGACCAAAGATTTCTAGTTTTTAGCTTCTTTCTTGTCGTCAAAAACAAATTGTTTTGGAAATTCTTGTAAAAATCAAATAACTGTCAGATTTTAATGAAATTTTCAGAACTTATTCACAAAAAGAGACGGATATGCAATTGGCCCTGATCTGTCATCTCGTCTGCAGTCGCTCTCTCACAGACGCGACGTTGCCTCGCTCTGTCTTTTTTACAAATACTTTCACGGTAATTGCTCCGATGAGCTGCTTTCGCTGGTTCGTAGGCCTCTTGAATTTAAACGTCCTACGAGGCTGGCATCCCGTTCCCACTCCTTCACCGTTGAAACTGTTAGATGTAGGTGAATAATGAATTGTTTCATTTGTTTTTAATTAGAAAAAATTATTATGCTTTAAATCTTTTAACATTCTTTAGTATCTTCAGCCTTTCAGATGAAAGTAAAAACTATATTTACTGATCATAAATGGAAAAGCTTACTACATTTCCACGACCCCCAGTATTTAATAAAAAATATTTGAATATTTTGTGTGTGTGTGCCTCTTTGTGTGTGTAAAAAGTTTAGTATTTTAAGTTTTATGTACCTAAAATTCAGTAAAACGTTAGATTATTTGGATCATTTTCATAAGTCTTTATGATTAGTGGGTATGTAATATATATATATATATATATATATATATATATATATATATATATATATATATATATATATATATATATAAACAAGTGAAGAAAACAAGAAACAAAAACCACCAGTCTACAAATTTCCAGAGAGACCCTTGAAAGTAGAAGACAAAGCCCTGAACTATGTAAAGTCTTTCAACTATCTTGGTAGAAAAGTTAAATACAGTGGAACTTTAGATGATGAAATCATGCATCGGATTGCTAAGGCTACCAGTGCTTTCGATAAACTTCACTATCGCATGTGGAATGAGCGGGGTTTTCGACTGGATACGAAAATTCGGGTTTACAGATCTGTTGTCCTTGCCATCCTTTTATACGGCTCAGAGTCGTGGCCTCAGTACAGGTACCATATACGCCAGCTGGATGTTTTTCATAAAAGCTGTCTGCGTTCCATCTCTGGGGTTAACCTTCAAGATAGGAATCTAACGTAGACCTGTTTAATAGGTGTAATATTGGAGGAATCGAGACTTTTCTCATACAGTCTGAGTTACGGTGGACTGGTTATGTTTTGAGAATGTCTGATGACAGCATACCCAAGATCCTAATGTACAGTCAGTTAGATCAGGGCTACAGGCATGTAGGACGCCCATGGTTAAGTTACAAGACAAGCTGAAGAGCAACCTGTCAGCTGTCAACATACCACATAACACCCTTGAGCGCTTAGCCTTGGAGCGAGTAGAATGGAGATCAACGTGTTTTAGTGTACCCGGCAGTTTTCAATCTGCTTGTCTGAATCGTCTTTATCCTTAAATTATCTACATTTTTTATTATGAATGAAGTTAATCAGAAAGTATCATACTTGGGGTAATTACACCTTAGTTCGCTTCATAGTTTTCCTCTTGGGACCTCCCACAGTTAGTTCAGCATCTTTTTGTATCTAAAGGGACTTCCAGAAATGCTAAATGGTGCACCCCTGCTAATACGAAGACGCATTATCGAGCTCCGGCACATTTTAGTCACATTGTTTGCGATGCACTGGGTTGTATCTAACATGAAAGCTGGATAGACAGGGAAGGACCCGTTCCATGGCCTGCACGTTCTCCAGACCTGAGTTCTTTTGATTTTTATCTGTGGGGTCAGCTAAGACAATTGGTTTATGCAGCAGACATTAATAATGCTGAGACGCTTCATCAACGTGTCATGGAGGCGTTTGAAACCGTTACGCAACGTGTGGGAGTATTTGTGTCCGCCAGTTGATGATCCAACGTGTGCATGCGTGTGTAGAAGCAACCGGAGGGTATTTTAAAAAGTTGTTATGAGTTACTGTGTTGAGGTACAACGATGTCCTTTTGGACATATGTTTGTATGGACATTTTGTCATATTTTCGTGTAAGGAAGCCGTCCCCAAATTTCGTAGATCTGAATTGTATTTTGGATTGTATATTTAACAACGTCTAAGGTAAACCTTAAACTTCTCAAATTTGCATGCAAACAACCTGTGCATTTTTTCACAATTGATGAAATAAGGGAAGTAAAAGAATATTCAGTGATGCACACAATAATTTTTTTATTATAATATCAAAGAATATTACAAAGGAACATCAAAAATCATTTAACATAGGACAAAATTATCGGCCCTTTTGGCTCAACAATCAATTGTGTAACCTTAGTTCTTGAATATTGCGTTTAATCCTTATTGATTGTTCTTTATGGTATTTACTCGACCTTCCCACAAGGACGAGATGTGACACAAGGACTTTTTAAAGTGCGGACCCGAGCGCGTACACCAGGGCAAGGGACAAAAATTGCTCACAGCCCCCGCAACCGTCGGCTGCGCTGGCCACGGTGCGAGCAGCGGCCCCTCCCTTTGATGAGAGGGAGCATACTCAGGCAGCTGTTCCCCAGGGCTGGGCACTTCTCAGTATAATTTTCTCAGTTGCCCCTCTGTCCTTTGACAGAGAAGCCCCTGAGCGCACTCTGCCCAGAGACGCAACTGAGAGATGATAAGCCTGCGCTAGAAATGTTTAGGAGGAATTTTTACAAGATCACTACACACACTGATAGGTATTTTGCTTCATTCTTCCTTGGCCAGAGCTTCTAGTTCCTCCAAATTCGGACGACGTCTTTCTCTTACATTTTTCTTCAAATATGCCCATGAATTTCCAATAGGGTTCAGGTTAGGATTTTATTTTTGCACGTTACGCCAACACATTAATTTTGATGTCATATGAGTATTTTGTAACAATTCGTACCGCGTGCTTTGGGACATTGTCATATTGGAACATCCAGTGACGCCCCCAAAAACAAATTTCGTGCATCTTGTTTTATATTATTTTTAAGAATAGCCAAATACTGCTCTTTATCCATGATACCCTGTACTCTCGATAATTCTTCTGGTCCAGAAGCAGAAAATACAGAATGCTTCTGCCATCGTGTTTAATTGTAGGAAGTGAATTTTGTTTGGTTGGTTAGCTTCACATTCCCTTATACATAACGGGCGTTCATGTTACCAAATAATTATAGTTTGGTTTCAGTTGATTAAAAAACAGAATTCCAGTAAACTCCCATGTTATTGATGGCTTCTAGCATAAGTTAATGTAGAGTTTAGGTTTTTAGCCTTCAGCAAGGGTGTTTTCCTTGGGAGACAATCTCGAAGTCCTGCTCGATGAAAGAAACTATGACTGTTCGTCGATACATTCAACTTTGATGTCTTTCCATCATTGACAATATCCTTTGTCGTTAAGTAAGGATTCTTCGAGACATCTCTAACAATTTTCCTTTCCATTCTCTCAGAAATTAACCATTTTCTGCCACTCATTAATTTATTCCCAGCACAATGAGTCTCGTTGTACTTCTTGATAATGCTACCAACTGTCGATCGAGGAATATTTAAACGCTTAGAAAGTGACGTTTATCCATTCCTTCTTTATACGAATCAACTATTTTCATTTGGAGCTTCTTGTCAAGTTTAGCCGTCTTCACTATGGATGCAGAGCGAATGAGTTATCGCAGTACTCACATATTGTCTTCTTCATTATCTTTTGCAATGTTATAGAATCAGGCCAATACTATTTCATTTTTAAAGGGTGTTTGTCTTAAATGTCAAATGAAGAAAAAGTTTATTTGTTATGAAAACACTCCCATGAGTGCTCAGGATCGCCTTGTCGGTGATGTTATGACTTGGGGTCATGGCAAGTTTCGGGTCTTCCAACATCATACTTGCTCGCCCAAGAGACCCTACCGAAGCAGTACTATTCCGGCAGGCGATGCCGAAAAAAAAATATGTAAAGCACGCAACAAATGAACTCCTCAAATAAATGCCACTGCTGACCAATCACCACAGACTTACGTCACTTCCTCCTCAGCTAAGACGATACAAAAAAAGAATGGATGGCGAGCTCGTCTTTTTCCATCATCTTAGGATCGACCCTCATCTTCAACGAACAGTTTGACATAACAGGTAAGTAATGACAAGAAAAGTTTCCTTTCATATGAAGTGTTACTTAAAAAAAAAAAAAAAAAAATTGACCACGTTCGTAGGTCATAGGAATTATGATCAGAAACGCTACTCGCTTTCTTTTCCCACCACTCATCATAGAGCAATTTTATTTCATTTCCATAAGTGTGTTGATGGGGGTCGAATAATTTTCGACTGCACCAATTTTTAGAAAAATCTATAACTATGAATAGATCGAAACGTCTAAAAACTTCACAAATTATTCAGAACTAAATACAGAAGCAAATATTTACAGTAAATTCAGTAAGCACTTGCAATTATTCGCATTTGCTTAGAAAATATGTAAATATTCAGTCGGGGTGAATAATTCTTTCGACAACTGCATATATATATATATATATATATATATATATATATATATATATATATATATATGTCTCGTCTATAGTCTCTTTCTCGCAGACGTGCTGTGGTTTCCCTCTGTCTCATCAACAAGTATTTTCACGGGCACTGTGAAACGACGAGCTACTTTCGATGGTGCCCAGACTGCATGAATTTAAGCGAGCTACTAGATTAGCATCTCGGTCCCACCCGTGCTTCTCTTTATCCTTTCCTCAAACCCGACCTTTTATTCTTGTTTTCAATCCTCTGTAACCCATTGCACTCCCACCTTGCTTAGGGTGAATTTTTTAATGCACACACACACACACACACACACACACACACACACACACACACACACACACACATACATATATATATATGAAATGGAACACTTATCTTAGCTGATGCGTTTCCTCTTATGAGGATATATATATATAAATATAAATATAAAAGGGAACATAGAAGTCAACACATAGAGGCGACAGTCTGTTTCATGCTAGTGGAATCGTCAGGCAACTCTATATATATATATATATATATATATATGCATATGTATATATATATAAGTATATATAGATAGATTAATATGTCTATATATATATATATAGAGAGAGAGAGTTGCCTGACGATTGCACTAGCATGAAACAGACTGTCGCCTCTAAGTGTTGACTTCTATGTTCACTTTTATATTTACACTCGCTCTATCTCTGATATTGAGCACTTTATCCCATAAATATAGCACACTTTAAGACTATATTTCTTCATATATATATATATATATATATATATATATATATATATATATATGAGTGTGTGTGTGTGTGGTTGGTTGATTGTATTCGAATATCCAGTATATTATTTGTCTTGATAAATGCACCATTCTCTGAAGGCTTTTATTTGTTATTTTTTTATATTTTATTTTTTTTTTAAATTATTTAATTCACGGGTATTTGATGTATCCTATTTAATACGTTACGTTACGATATATGCTAGAAATTACCGGATCCAGCAAGACTGATTTATTCTTTTGGTTTTACTGCTTATCAACCGTTTGCAGTTTATTTGTTTGCAGTACTGGCCTTGTTCACGTTGATCATGCGAGAAATATAGTCTTAAAGTGTGCTATATTTATGGGATAAAGTGCTCAATATCAGAGATAGAGCGTGTGTAAGTATAAAAGTGAACATAGAAGTCAACACTTAGAGGCGACAGTCTGTTTCATGCTAGTGGAATCGTCAGGCAACATATATGTATATATATATATATATATATATATATATATATACATATCTATCTATATATACTTATATATATATACATATTCATATATATATATATATAGATATATATATATAGAGAGAGAGAGAGTTGCCTGACGATTCCACTAGCATGAAACAGACTGTCGCCTCTAAGTGTTGACTTCTATGTTCACTTTTATATATATATATATATATATATATTGATGTAATAGGAAAGTGCAGTCAGATTAATAATCCAAAGATCTTTCTTATTTATTTGTGTTTTTTAAGTGCTAGATACAGATGTAGAACTTAAAATGATAATTATTTGTTTTAAATATGTTGCCATGGCGACAAAGAAATTACTATGTTTCGAAATAGAAACTCAAGTCCTAAAGTTTAATTTTAAAATTCAACTTCAAATTTAGAGCACAGTTTCATTCCCATGCGATGTTTCAAATGACAAACCGAAGAAATATTTTGCTCATATATAGATTGGAAATGGAGGTGTAATCTGGGGTTTCTATTTCATTATCAAGGGGTCACTGTACTCTAGATTTGAAGTTTAATTTTGAAATTATTCTTTAGAACTTGACTCTCAGTTTCGAAATAGTAATTTCCGTGTCGCAATGGAAACATAATTTTTTAAATAATTATATATATATATATGGGGCATCCCCCAAATGTATTCACTTTTATCTTTATATAAAGTATTGAGTTTTTTTTTTGTTTTTTAGATCCATACCTATAATTTCATTTAATATTTTATTTAAACTATTAATTTTCTATGTAAGTCAATAAACCTTAATATTCCATCATTTTAACCATCAAACCTCTTTGCAAAACAATAAACACTGCATTTATTGTCATTTAAAGAGTTAGTTTATTTCCTGGGAAAATCCATATATATATATATATATATATATATATATATATATATATATACATTCTTCCACAGAAATTAAGATTCTGAATTTACGTACTGCGGATCTTATTTTCGTAAATATATTATAGTGTGCGGCTTTTATATTATATCATAAAGAAATAATTTATGCAAAGAAATATTTAGCAATATTAATGAGATTAATGTCAAAATCACTTCGCTAACAAGACTCAATGAAACTTACTCTCAATTACTGAGTTGTTGTATATCTGAGCTGTTGATTTCGCCAATAAACTCATTAACATTGTTACCTAATTCTTTGTATTAATTACTTCTTTATGATATAATATAAAATCTCCACAACAATATATTTACGAAACTACACACACACACACACACACACACACACACACATATATATATATATATATATATATATATATATATATATATATATATATATATATATATATATATATATATATATATAATTATCAAAATGAATCTGTAGAAAAAGCAATATGCCTAAAGCAAAAAAGACAATAGGACAACTGTATGTAGATTTAGACGAAGCATTTCGTCCACTGCGGACTTTTTCAAGGCAAAAAACGAAATGAATTTATTTGGACAAAGTATCTATAAACGAAATCAAAATGTTGTTAGTTACTAGAATAACGTAGAAACGCTCATATATATTCGTTGGGTCAACTGAAAAATTATGTCATTTATTTTTTGTTTGAAGAGAATATATTTTCGATATTTCTACTATTTTCCTACTGCCTTTTCCCTTTACACCTCCCCATATACACGCGTACGCACACACACACACACACACACACACATATGTATATATATATATATATACACATATCTGTCTATCTATATATACATATATATATATATACACACACACATATATATATATATATATATATATATATGTATTGATAGAGAAAAGACAGAAACAGAGAGACAGATTTTGAGTGACTGTTTCCAATAAATAAGGGCGTGTACCTTTAGATAACAAATAATTATGGATAATTAACTGAATGTGTATATGTTGGCATTTTTATGAAGACATTGAATGTGTAAGTTTGTATATGTTTGCGTATGTACCTGCTCGTGTGAGACAGAGTGTGTGCGTGTTTGTGAATTCATGTATGTATCTTCTCGCTGTGCTGTGAGAACATGCGTCTGTGTTTGTGTGACTGTGAGTACGTCTTACACTGCGGGCTTCTAAGCGCGTGTATGTTTGTTAGTTTTTTTTTGTTTTTTTTCTTAGTAAAATCTCCGACAAAACAAATCGTGTTCTATCCAAATGATTGACGTCATTATGACGACACAGTGTTTAAACCCAGGCCTGTCTCAAACACGGCCAGCTCTTTATTTCAACCGTGAGAAAATCTGCCGTACACCAAATTCAAGGTTTCCTTCACGGCTGATTCATTAATTTATTTTCATTTTTTTTTATCTCCAAGCTGAAGAAGAATAAGTGGGTGTTGGTGGTGGAAGCGTAATGGGAGGTGTAGCCGTGACATCTGGTAGTCAAGTTAGTAAGATTAGTGGTATAGCAGGATCCACCTGTAACGGTTTGTTCTAGCATTCCGAATCAATACCTTTAGTCGTCATTGTTAGGGATTTGTGATGAGTTGGATGTATCAGAAAGTTAAATTATTTGAAGACTTAGAAATGGGCGTGTTAGTTTAACATTCATCCACAACAAATAATACAAGTCAGCATTTAAAGGCAAATCAATTGGAAGAAATCAATGAGAAACAATGGAATTAAAGATTTCAACAAATAACAGGCATTTATATACGTTTGATATACACAGTGAATTTATGATTAATGGTTAAATGTGACGTGTTAGACAAAAATGTAAGGAATGACAATGTGTAGCGATTACTTCTATGTTTGACACGCCTACATTTTTCTCAACTGTGATTGGTCAAATAATAAATACTATCACAGGACAATTTACTGATCGCATTCACCACACTGAATTTTTCCTACTGTTAATTCACAAACATGCTTTTGTTATAAAATCACCGATTGGGTAATTTTTCATCCAATCAGATATTTTTTGTTTGCTCTCGAAATTTCTCCCGCCATTGTCCTGGGAGTCTACCCATGGTTATATAAACCAGAATTCGTTCCAAAAATAGACAATAGGAGCAGAACTCAGTAGAACTCAGCAACTCACATGCGTCTACACAGACTATTCATTCTACTCACTGCACGCACGCACACAGAACTTAAACATCATTCACCATCAGTTCTATGTAACAAGCGAAGTTGCAACAGCTCTGTTAGTTATATCTAATCCACAACTGATTTATTACATGTTCTTCTGGAAACATCATTCTATCTAATACAGAACTTTGAACATTCTTTTAGAAAACTTGTTTATTTACATTTAATCTTTCAGCTAACAGATAAAGGGAAACAACTTCTCCTATCTTATTGTTTCACACATTACAGAAAATGTTTTGTATTTGTTGATTTTAATATATATTTTATCGTTGAAACAAAAATCGGTTTTCCATTGTTTTTCCTTGATACAAAGAATGTATAATTGTTAAATGCTATTCAACACTCATCCACATCAACCTTTTCAACACAACCAGCATTTACATATGCATTGATTTGGTGTTTAAGAGTTCACAGTTCAGGTTTGTCCATGAAATTAAACAGATTAAGTCCTACAGGGTGAAAATGTCACATGTGAATTCACATGTTAGTGTGTATGTGTGTTTTAATAGTGAATGTTTGTTTAAAGTCTCAACGAGTTATGCACCTTTGAATGGATTGATAATAATTGATGATAATTGACTGATGAATATAATTACTACTTGGTAGTGAATTTTAACAGTCTTTCTAGTAAATTGTAAGTAGAGTTCTTGAGAGAGAAATGATGATTATTGAGTCAGCAAGCTGACACGCGAAAAGTTCGTTGGATCAGTGTAATGACGCTCGTGGAGTTAGTTGGCATCTCTCGAAGATTATGTTACTGACTTTTGAATCGGATTAAAACGACCCTATTTATTTATTTTCTGGGTTTCAAACCGGCTCCAGATCGGTGAGCGGGAAAACAGATTTGTCAGAACTTGCTACACTTTTTGGGCTGTTTTGACCAATCAGAAGTCAAGATTGAAAAAATGACGTGCTGATTGGTTAAAGTTATTTTGGGAGAAGAGTCCATTCTTCCACAGGGGTGAGTAGCAAATATGGATGATTCCATCACCATCAAGTACTTACCAAGCAAAATGTCTAGTCTTCAGATTGATGTAATTCTCTTTCAACACGTGTGCTTCGGTTAACAAGCCGGTTCATAATTATGAACACACTCGTATAGCAAGATAAAATAATTTTCTCATTATCAGCGTTAGTGGCTCGAATTGAAGAATTGGAGACACGAGTTCGAATTCCAATCGTGTTCATTACATTCGCACACCTGGAAACGGTATGAATCCATCCCTTCTCCTCCCAGCTATTGTTAAATTAACAGGACAGCCTGGATCCTTTAGCCTTGCGTGGCAACAAGCTAGAGTATGGAAACTCTGAATTTAAACCATCTTTTAGGTCCTGCTTCTTTTAGACAAATCCACCTCGCATCGAAGAAAGGACCTGCTCTCGCCTCACTACGAGCCGTGACAGAAAATAATAGACCCCTCAGGCTTGGTACAATCGTTCGAACAAACTCAAGTCTAGACCCCTCTGATTTCGACCATGGGTGTATCGCCCACGGCACTTTAGACGACAAGACGACCAAGATCTACAGATATACCGTATTTTCCGCCCTACAAGACACACTTTTTTTCCGAAAAAATAACCTGGAAAATATGTGTGCGTCTTCCAAGACGAATGCAAGGCAAGGCTCAAGTAAGCATGGACGGTCACCTCATTGGCTTGACTGATAGGGACGTGGATTTGTATGTTGAGTCATTACACTATAATTTTAGCGATCTATATATCTTTTATATAATGTAACCTCAGTACTTAGCTGTTACAAATATTTGCAAGATTATAAACCTTCCTGGAGCCGAGCCACAAGCTTAAACATGCTCTATTTACCAGTAGCCTTTCTGCTCTTGATATTGATGGTGTATGTTTGCTCACACTCTTATGCCCTGAAAATATCAGCTACCACCAGGCTGTCACACGCATCACGAGCTTTTTTTATCCTGGAAATTATCACACATAGCGAAATCATCAAAATGATTTAAAACCACCCTTGGACAATGAAAGATGTTTAGTATATTTACTTACCACCAACTAGTATATCATTGCCATACAAACAAAATCGGACGAGTGACTAATGTAAACAATACGTGGTGCCAGTATGTGAGGGACACATGGTGAATGTGTTGTTGTATGAGAATGATTTTTTTTCTTAGAAATTTCTTTCCAATATTAGGGTGCGTCTTCCAAGTCGCACCTTCTTGTAAGTCGGAAAATACGGTAAATAGATAGAGCTCCATCGGTAGGTATTTAAAATATAGGCAATAAAAGCGGCATACATTATACCAGTAAACTATTAACATCTATGGACAACTTTTATCTATCCTACATATCCTAATAATATAAAATTCCTACATCTATGAAACAACCCTCTAACTTGAGTGGCACTTGGGGATTATATTGGTGAACAAAAAATGTTTAATAGTTAAGTGTGTTTTGTTGCGGTGTTCATTTTTCGTTATTTATTTTTTAAATTTTTGCTTCACAACGAAAGGAGGGCGTCTCTGCCTGTAAATATTAGGTCATCCCATAAGTTCTGTCCGAATTTTAACTTTTTGTTAAAATGAACGAAATTTAAAGAGTATTTTATAATGTCTAATTGAGCTGAACATTATTTTTATGTTTAGATGCATTTAACCTGATCAAATTTTATTTCAGAGAACAATAAAATTAAATTTTGTTTGATTAAAACCCTGCTAACATGGAAGTACCCAAGAATCATTTGAGGCACATAATGCTTTATGAGTTCAAGAAAGGAAACTCAGCAGCCAAAGCGGCTAGAAACATTCACACAGTTTATGGGGAGGAATGTGTGAATGAAAGAATTTGCAGAAGATGGTTTGCAAAATTCAGAGGTGGAGATTTCACCCTTGAAGATGAAGATCGAACCGGACGTCCAGTTGAGTTTGATAAAAAGCTTCTTGAAGCAGCCCTTGAAGAAAATCCTGCTTTATCAGTTGAGGAATTGGCAGTGGTTCTCAGTTCAAACCATGCAACTGTTCATCGTCATCTTCAACAACTTGGAAAAGTTCCTAAACTTGGAAAATGGGTGCCTCATGAATTGTCTGAAAACAACCTCAAATCCCGAGTTGACATCTGCTCTTCTCTCCATTCTCGCCAACTTGTTTCAGCTTTTTTGGATAGACTTGTGACTGGCGACGAAAAATGGATCTTTTATCGAAATGTTAAGCGTCGTAGACAGTGGCTTGGTAAAGGGGAATGACCCCAGCCACAGCCGAGAAGGGAACTTCATGTGCCAAAGTTTCTTCTTTCAATCTGGTGGGATTGCCAAGGAATAATCCACTTTGAATTCTTACCACCTAATGCAACAATTAATGCTCAAATATACTGTCAGCAATTAGAGCGTTTGAACCAAGCTTTGAGGAAAAAAAGACCTGCTCTCGTGAATCGAAAACGGGTGATGTTTCATCAGGACAATGCGCGACCACACACAGCAAGAATCACGTCACAAAAGATCGAAGAACTTGGTTGGGAGAAAATTCCTCATCCACCTTATTCTCCCGACCTTGCTCCTTCAGACTACCATTTTTTCGTAGCTTACAGAATCATTTGGAAGAAACAGCTTTTGTAACACAGGAAGAGGTTAAATCTAACATTTGTGAGTTCTTCGAATCAAAGCCAAAAGAATTTTACAGTAATGGAATTAGTAAGCTTGTTAATAGATGGAAGGAAGTCAGAGATAATCAGGGAAAATACATTGTTGATTGAATCTGTAATTAAATGTAACATTTGGTCACTTGTTTTCTTTATTCAAAATTCGGACAGAACTTATGGGATGACCTGATATATGGAATCGCTTATCTTACAATATCTGTTGAGAACGAAATCAACTGTGTAACACGGAGAGATGATAATAAACTGAACATATTTGCCACTGTTTCATATTTCTTTGCTACCTTTTTCCGTAAAGATTTTACAACTATTTTTTGTAATCATTTCAGCTCGACCAAGGCAATAAAGCCACTAAGATTCTGGGGAGGTACTGAATGTGAAAGAATGTAAGAAATAGAAAAACATTATTAAGAAGCGAAAACAATAAAAGAAAAATAATTGCATTAATTTTTTTAAGATCAAATCATTTGGAAGAAACAGCTTTATTCCGCGTAAACTAACATCTCACTGTTCCTAGGAAATAGGACAGTGACTGCGACACTGAGATCCGTAGACGTATTGGGATGTCCAAAGACGCATTACAAAAGCTAGGCAAAGTATTACGAGACAGGAGGATTTCTTTGGTAACAAAGAGTATTATTCTGCTACGTAACATCTGTCCTCCTTTAAGACAGAGAATGTTGGACGATCTTCTCAAAATTGAAGAAGAGAATCGAGACAAAGCAGGTATGGCTCTACAGAAAGATGCTAAGGATTTTAGGGACCGAGTGTGAGAGCAACGGTGAGAGCTATATTACTTGTCTGAAAGCAGACTCAATAATAAAGCTCATTGGTCTGATCTTCTAAGAAAGGCCTTCCTGAAAAGACATCAATCTTCGAAATCATTTTCCTTAAAATTTCCTCATTAGTCATAGGTTCTGTTTATAATATTCTTAGCAATCTTCGTTAGAAACGGTTTCAACTCGGTTCAAGTAATTTCCTCATCTGTGAGAGGCCTGACAGAAATTCATTTGTAAAAATATTAACGAGAATTGTCTACGAAGGAGCGATGCAAGACCTGTAAAATTTTGCGCGCAATAATTCCAACTCTTCTTATTAATAACTGCATTGGTTCGTTCCGCGTAAACTAATATCTCACTGTTCAAAGAAGACTACAAAGTAACTAGTAGCGACTTCTCTTGAAAATGGTAAAAGTTCGGCATCGTGGTGTTATCAAGTACCGGCAGAAAAAGGGTTTAGCTCCCAAGGATTTTCATGCCGACATGTTTGCTAAATAAGGGGATGAAGTTTAGCTCTATCAGCAGTTCAAAAGTGGGTAGCTGAATTTACGGAAGGAAGAGTTTTAAAAATGATCCAAGGTCTGGATATCCAGCAATTGCCACCACCAAGGAAAACATTGATCATATTCGTCATGTGGTGATGGATGACAGATGTCACCCAGTTATGTGTCATACGTGGTACACTCTTAGGCGATCATGTACCTTTCGATACATGATAGACGGAGCAGTTTTTTTTTCACGCAGTAGGTTGCCATTTCTTTTTGTGGTAGACTAATTGTCGTCATCCAAAGCTATAGAACCCGGTCTGTCCTGTTATTTACCCATAGCTGGGAGGAGAAGAATGGAATTCATACCTTTCCCAAGGGTATTAGCACGTAAGTGAATGTAATGGATTCGACTGGAATTCGAACTCGGCTCTACCGATTCCTCAATCCGAGCCGCTATCGATGCAAGTCGCTATACACGGATGGTAAATGAGTGACTATAAATCAAATAACCGATGCGATTAACATATGAGAGAGATGAAATTATTCTGCACAAGGAATTTGGCATGTTCTGTGGATTTAACATCGTTTGACACCAGATCACAAGCGCATAGACTGATCAAATCACGGGAAAATTAGACTATTTTTTCGGCTGATCCAGCTGGTTTTCTTGAACGCTACCTAAACTAAGATGGATCTTAGGTTCATTACTTTGAACTAGAGACAAAATGACAATCCACGTAGTCGAAACACCCCCTCCTCACCTGCTCCAATGAAGGGAAAGATCGTTTCACCTGCATGGCTGTTGATGGTCTCAGTTTTGTGAGAAGCAAAACGGATTGTGTTTATTGACTATCTTCAAAAGTGTCACACCATTAATGGAGAGTATTATGTCAACTTGCTGAGATGGTTACGAAAGGCCATCAATACCAAATGGCCAGGTAAACTGACTAAAGGGGTCTTGTTTAATCAGGAAATCATCAGCACATAAGTCCTTGTTTTCTCTTGATTTGGATCCATTTCATTATCATCTACGTTCAAAATACCGGTTTCTAGCTAGCTGTTGAAAACATACCACACTCGGTGAATTGCAGGCGCGTTCGGTTAGCAAGGTTCGATTCCTGTCGGAGGACGCATATTTTCTATGAAAATTTCACGGATATTCAGGCCGGTAAATGTTGTTAATGTTTATTATAAACAGAGCATTTACTTAAATATTTGTATCTATAAAAAGAACATATAAACATAAAAAATGTCTTAAATAATTATCGGACTTTGTCTATTTCATAATGTATGACGTCATTTGTTTACATTTGGATACGCATTGAGCAGATATGAATGAATAAGAGAAAATCATGGAAAATTGTATTTAAAAACAGTAAAATCGATTTTGCTAACCGAACGCTCCTCTGTGGCCCAATCGGTTATGGCACGTCAGGCAATGCGACGTTTCCGTATAAGATACAGGTTCGATTCTTGTCGGAGGACGCATATTTTATATGAAAATTTCTCGAGCATTCAGGCTGGTAAATGTTGTTAAAACTTTTTTTTATAAACAGAGCATTTACTTAAATATTTGTATCTATAAAAAGAACGTATAAACATAAAAATGTCTTAATTGTCGGACTTTGTCCATTTCATTATATATATATATATATATATATATATATATATATATATATATATATATATATATATATATGCAGCATATCTTCATTCAAGCTAGTTTCATTAAATTATATAGACATATTGTGTCTATTTATTTTTATAATAATCCTTTCCAGTTCTCTAATTATCTTCTTGATATTAAGTTGAAATTCATAAAGGAAAGCACCGTATTTTTTGTTATCCTAAGCACTTTCAATCTCCTCCTTCATCATCCTCAGGGTTGAATTGCGAAGACAAATTTAATGTAATTGTAATTGTTGTGATAGTGATTTCGCAAACGTACGCGAACGCGACACATGCTATAATTATTTTTAAATTAACCGTTATTTTGTAAACAAGCGTTCCTAATCAAAGGGAGATAACCAGAGATGGAAAAATTGCAATTTGGTAAATTTCGAAATGGTGTTAAATGTTAGTCAACTCAAATACATTTTAAAACAATGCTACAATAATCATAACAAATTTTTGTCAGTGTTGGTTGGTTGCTTGATTTTGATATAGAGGGTCTCGAGAACATATACCCTAGAAGAAAATGGTGGTTACCTTCTTTTAAAAGATTTCTTGAGTACGGCTTTAGGTCAAATAAAAGTAATGAGTTCTTGAGTACGGCTTTAGGTCAAATAAAAGTAATGAGTCCTGTTGCATCGATCCATTACATAAAGAAGTGCTTGCTAGCTTACCTAAAATATTTACATTTGAAATACTGGCATATACCTTGGACACTGACCTCAGGCCGCGATAGAGAGATAGGCAACTGTCTCAGCAACGTGGCAAACTCCAGAGTACCTGTATTTATATTCAGAACCAGCCTCAATCGACACACTGACGCCGAAATGTCAGTTTCCTAATTAGAAAAACTCAGAAACAGTTGCATGCGAACAAGCAGGTAGACACGGAGCCAGGCAAGCAGGCTTTCAGTAAATGCTTACACAGGAAGTTGCATCTAAATTTTAATGTATTGTCTGGAAAGTCTGGCGCCAAGCAATTTCCAAGAGAGACGAGAGAAAGGCGGGAGCGAGAGCTAGAAGGTATTTTATCGAGTTACGACACTGGAGTAGTTGACGTCTTTCTTTTTTTTCTTTTTTTTTTGTTAGAACAAATGATAACGATATGTTGCGATAAGCAGAAGCAAGGAAAAGAAAGCAAGTATATATATATATATATATATATATATATATATATATATATATATATATATATATATATATATATTATAATTATTTTTTAAAAAATATGACTCCTTCGCTACATAAGAGTTCTCATGCTTCAAAAACGAGAGCCGAAACCCTCAATATAATTATTAAAATTAAATTGAATTAAGGTATCAAGCCCTGTTTCAACCTCAAGGGAAAATTTAGGAATAACCAATCTTGAAATTTACGCATCTTTATCAGTGTGTTCCTTTGCTAAATCAATTACTATGGAAATTAATTTTATGAATGAACATTCTTATGAAGATGCATAATTTTCAAGACTGGTTATTCCTAAATTGTCGCTTGAAGATGAAACAGGGGTTGATACCTTAATTCAATTTAATTTTAATAATAATTATATTGAAGGTTTTGGCTCTCGTTTATGAATCATGAGAACTCTTATGTAGCGAAGGAATCATATTTTTTAAAAAATAATTATAATATATATATATATATATATATATATATATATAGAGAGAGAGAGAGAGAGAGAGAGAGAGAGAGAGCGAAGGAAAAGTGATTTTTGACTGAGATCAAGAATTATCATTATTATATTTGGACCACCAATAAGGTCTCTTATGTTCACGCCGTTTCGGATGGTACCGATTTGATAATTTATTTCTGTATTTTTTAGATGAGGAATATGCATTTCTATTAGAACCAGCATGCCTGTCACAAGATTTCGACTGCTGTGACATCGGGACTACTTCAGCGGTCCCTCTTCTTTCTAGGTAACCAACGGACACATGACCCAGTGCACTGCTTCCCAAACGCTGCGGTACGCATCACAGGTGCGGTGGAAGAGGACAGCAGGGGAGGTGGCATAATTGAAAGATCTAGAAAAAGTTTCAAACAATTCACATGCCAAAAATAAATATTATTTCAAAATTTAAAATATCATTATGGATTCTAATTGCATGCATGAATCCCAGTATAAATAGTTATGAAAAATCATTGACCGATTTTATCATTGTGATATTTTTGCAGTATATCAAGTATTAAGAATATAGTAACTAAGGTCTGCAAATTGAAGGAGAGAGTTATCAATGATAATGTTCTGACTTCGAATCCGTGATCACCTCCCTTTAACATACTCTCTGTTTATTTTAAAATGTATTTTTATCACATAAATTTTGTAGAGGTGCGAGCAAATTTTCACTCCCAGAGAAAAATATTCTGGAACCATTGACATAACTTTTATCACAATATTTTATTATTATTGTTCTTGTTTTCTTTATCATTTCATTCCAAGCGAGGCGATAAAGCCACTAAGACACAAGCGTTACTGAGAGTGAAAGAAACCGAGAACACTTTATTGAGGATAGTTTTGTTTGTTTGTTTGGTGTTTTATGGCATATCAACCACTATGGGTTATTTAATGCCAGATCCAGTATTTACTAGATGTTTCAAAAACGTACAGCTGGCAACACCATTGTTTCAAAAACGTATAGCCGGCAACATCATTGTTTCAATTTTTTTCTACTGATTGACCCTAAGCCACCGCTTTACATCACATTTTAGGGGTAAGGTGTTAGTATATTTAGTGTAGGGTTTGGGTGGGAAAGTTAATTGTAAATTGTAGTTGTTTTGGGATGGGTTAGATGTGATGGGGCATGATATGACCAGCCGATTGATCGGATCGACGGCCTTTTGGTTGGACGTAGTTTATCGTCATACCCAGGACGCGGATGCAGTTCATCGTCATACCCAGGACACGGACACACCTTGGGATTTCACTATTTGCCCATAGCTGGAACCCTAAAAGGTGCTACCACCCCGGGTCAGGGTGGACCTGGGAACATCAGCAATTAAGAGGTGGTTCCACGCTCCTCAAAACCTTCTGATCAGAGGCCTTGCTGTTGGATGTAGTTTATCGTCTTACCCAGGACTTTATTGAGGAGAGAAGATAGCGCATTTAAAATTAATGATTTAGTTTGACTAAATCAGCTAAATTTGACTAATTCAATAATAAACCAAAATCACTAATCTGTGGCGGTTTATAATCTTACAAAGATTTTCTCATGTTGATTTGACTCCGTGAAATACACTGACCGCATCAGATTTGAATATTTGTTTTAATTGCAGATATTTCTTTACTGTAAATGATTATTGCTTATTATTTGCGACTGAAATGCATGGTAAATAAGAAAGAAAATCATTTTTCTGTTTTAAACGATATGTCAAAGTTGCTAAAACCTACTCTGAAAATAAATATCCCCCCTCATCACATAACTCAATGGTTCCCAGACGGCGCGGCAAGGGGATACCAATTGAGGCGGAATGATTGAAAGATTTAGAAATAGTTTCAACATGCCAACATCCACATGCCAAAAATTAATATTATTTCAAAATTTGAAATATTATTATGTATGACTTGTAATTGCATACATAATTCACAGTATAAATATTTATGAATGATTATTGACCGATTTTATCATTGTGATATTTTTCCATTATATCAAGTATTAAGAATATAGTAACTAGGGTCCACAAATTGGAAGAGAGAGTTATCAATGATACTGTTCTGACTTCAAATCCGCAGTTATTTCCCTTTAACCTTCTCTCTGTTTTATTATTATTATTTATTTTTTTATCACATAATATTTGGTGAGGCGCGAGAAAATTTTTATTCCGAAAATCCCAGAGAAAATAAAGTTTGGGAACCACTGTCTTAGTAGATTAAGGCGTTGCTTAAAACGTGTGTAATTCCCTGGCTGTAAGTGTTCAATCCCTTGCTCCTGTAGTACTGAAAGCTGTCATATTCTGGTTCAGTGGAAGAAACGAACAAGCGACATAAAACTAAATACGACTGGTGAATATTAAATATGACTTATCTCCCCTGTTATGAGTTATCTACCCTAAGCAGGGGAAGCTGTAGGAGAACATTTTGCCCCGTTGAATGAATAAAGTGGTCTGTTTAGAAGGTTATTGAGCACGAAAACAGACATCTGAAGAAGGCCGGAGGGCACAACGGGCAAAACGTTGTGAGTATAACAAGATGAGCAAGTTGGTCCGAAATGAAAGGCATATTATAAGAAGACATTAAAACAGAGATTGTCTATTGAAATCTAGTCTAGCACAAGATCTCAAATAAGGAACAAATATTCTCCAGTAAAAATGTTTCACATTAACTAGATTGTTAACTAAATCTTCACGTCTAAGCACTCTCTATCTTTATTTGTATAAACAGGATATATACGTGTAATGGGTCCTCGACTTATGTTGGGGATGCGTTCCTACGGCGCTACGTAGCCTGATTATCGACGTAGGTCGGAACATACCTACATAAGCACCCACGAGTCAGCCTTACGCTTGGGAGCCATAATGAAGGGCAAAAACTCTCCGCACTCACCAAAAACGACACAAACGAGAGATAGCGAATGTAGCACAATTCAATATGGTGTACATCCGGTGAAGAAACAACGCCGCCTTCAATTATATGGCGCCGCGTGACGACGTATTATATTATGGAATATGGCGCCGTAACGATGAAACGCCGCATGTCGGGTCCGATGTAACCCGAGGATTTCTATATATATTTTTATTCTATTTGCCGTATCCCTTTAGATCGTTTTAGACCATGGCTCTCTATAATTCCCTGTATCTTGTTGTCCTAAATAACATTTGTCATCTCTCTCATACTCTGATATGTTATTGATTCGCTCAAACTCCAGGTAGTTTGTGCGTTACCTTCAGCTGACTTTCTTACCATCAATCAATCCACTGAGTATCAAATTTTACAAGCCCTATTTTCACATTCTGTGTCCCGAAAAATCAACTCTGACTTCCTGGTATTAAGAATGTATCCATTTTGTTTCTATTGTCTCAAGAACTTCGTCGTTACTCATATATTCGGTTGATGATATATATATTTTTTTAAGCTTATCACCCCAAGCAAGGCTGGAAGCCACTAGCACGCAAGGGGCTACAGAAGGTTTGGAGGAAGAGCAGATAGGAGTGGTAAAGGAGGGGATGTGGAGAAAGATAGTGGATCGATCAAGGTAAGGGGGTTACAGAAGATTTGGAGCGAGAGAAGATAGGAATGAAAGGTGAAAGGATGTGGAGAAGGGAAGTGGATAGATCAAGACAGCTGGAGGTGTCGATTGACATTACACTTAAATAGATGGAGATTATATTTGTCAGGGAAACAGGAATAAGGAAGGGAGTTCCACAGGCGAGATGTGCGAGACATGAAGCTATTGAAGTAGAAGAGACGTCTACATCTAACAGTTTCAACGGTGAAGGGGTGGGAACGGGATGTCAGCCTCGTAGGACGTTTAAATTCATGAGGCCTGGGAACCAGCGAAAGCAGCTCATCGGAGCAATTACCGTGAAAGTATTTGTAAAAAAGACATATATAGGCATTCAAAAGGGCATCGAACTCGACAAGGCAGTAAATAAACTGTTGAGCTTTGTTCTATGGCGAGGCACTCAGATTTGATGCATTTTAGGTTTACCTTACAAACGTATGGAGCAGCTTTAGAATCAGGAGAAACCTCTTTCCTACAGAAGCAATGTCGCAAGCCTATTACTATGCCATCGAGAAAAGAAACTGTTAGCATAGACCATACGGTTAATATTTAAATTATTTAAGACGTCGCCGTTGTATACTGACTTCAATGTTCACTTATATATATATATATATATATATATATATATATTCATATAACATATAGTGTTAAATATAACAGACAATGAATGTCTATTATGTTTGACCATGAGCCGTTCTACGATTCGTATAGTTGATTTATTTTCGAGAGAAAATAAAGACAAAAACTGTCGAACATTAAATTAAAGCAACTATATGAAACTTAAAACGGCTCATGATAAAAAATAATAGACATTCATTGTCTGTTATATTTAACAATATGTCTTCTACCCCAATACATTAAATTCAAGTTTTATATATATATATTTCCATGTCGTGCTTTTCCATGTCGACCCACCTCCACAAGTGGTCAGACTATCGCGCGCTTTTATCGAGTCAACATCTCGAGTGAAAATGCCAGCAAAGGCTGAAAATATTCTGTAGATCTCCTGACACAAATATCGAAGGATTCCCAACGATTCCGTTTATTCACTTTCATTTGCAAAACTTGGGTTAAACCGTGGTATGGATTTCAGGCACTACTCAACTTTTCCACGTGTTGGGATCATCTCTCCGGCACCATATTACCAGGAAGTCAACTTCTTAACTAATCGACCATGAAGAGATTCGAAATTCGACTCAGATAGTCAGGACGCTAACACAATTGCCATTCGGCCATTCGCCGGCCAATAAAGAGAAAACAGAATTGTTCAACGAAAATCGAATTTCGACTGAAATCAATAAAGATCACTTTGCGCGCATTCCTTTACTCTGTTGATTCTCTCTCTCTCGGTCTCTCCCTTTCTCATTCTCTCTGTGTGTGAAATCTTTTTTTCAGTCGGTTCTCTCTATCTTTCTCTCTATCTGTGAATTTTTTCCTCTGTTGGTTCTCTTTCTTTCTCTCTCTCTCTCTCTCCCTCTCTCTGGGAAATCTTTTCTCTGTTCTCTCTCACGCTTTCTCTCTCTCCGTGAAATCTTTTCTCTGTTAGTACTGTCTCTCTCTCTCTTTATCTGTCTTTCTCTATCCGATTAAAATCTTTTCTCTGATGATTCTCTCTTTCTCTCTCTCTCTCTTTCTCTCTGTGAAATCTTTTCTCTGTTGGTATTGTCTCTCTCTCTCTCTCTCTCTCTCTCTATCTGTCTTTCCCACTCCGATTGAAATCTTTTCTCTCTGATGATTTTCTCTCTCTTTCTCTCGCTATCTCTTTCTCTCTCTCTCCCTCTCTCTCTCTCTCTATATATATATATATAGAGAGAGA
>OZ038489.1:95519474-95539474 GCA_964036315.1 Acanthosepion esculentum | reverse complement strand
ATGATTTCTTCATTAAATTAATCTATTTTGATTTGCAGCTGTCAACATTACTTATGTTTCTCAAAATTCTCCTTGTCGATGAAAATCGCTGATTACTTCAAGTGCTTCTTTTCTTGGGTCTCATTACGATCCTGAATATAAAAAAAAGGACATCGACAAATATTTATTCCAAGGCACATCAATATTTCTTTATTGTTTTCTTTCTTTCTTTTTTTTTCTTTTCTCATCGTCATTGTTTTTCACCTTCGTCTCTTCTTTATTTCGTCCTTTTTCCTTTCTTTTTCCCCTCTACTTTTCTCCGTTTCATTTCGTATCGTTCTATATTCCTTGTCAGACATTTCTTTTTCTTTTTCTTCACCAATAAGGTTAACAATTATTATCAGTGTTCATTTTTGCTGATGAAACCAATTCTTAATATTAAAAAAAGACCAAATCAATAAAATCTTGTCGAACACCGCGCGACTTTTATTTTAGAATTTAAAGAGAAATCGTTTCCTTTTATGTCTCGCTCCAAAATTTTTCTTTTTTTCTTTCGGCGTCCTTTTGAAACATATTTCATTCTTTTATTCCCCTCTTTTGATCTCCTCCTCTTCTATTTTTCTGTCTTCATATGAATCAACGCAAAATACAATAATCCATATAATAACCATATTTTCCTAGAAATGATAGCCTAAAATTACTGACTATTAAGAATGACTTTCTTCCGCGTTTGTTATGTAATTCTTTCATTAAATTTATCAATAAAAACGTTATTTTACATTGAATATCTAATAGCCGTATTCTGGGAATTATGCTTACATTACTTATTGACTATAGAAAAAAATGACAAAAATATAGTAACAATAAGGAGAAAATAATAAAATTAATAAAAGTCAAATTATTTTACATATTTACTGCTACACGACAAGCCTGTGGGTTTTATGTCATGTTTTCTATTGCACGAGTAAGTCCATTGCCCAACCCGTCCTAAGTGCCCAGAATAGGCCAAGTATATGCCCTGCAGAAAAGAAAGACTCCTAAAAAAAGTCTCCTACTTGGTAAGTGTTTGTGGAATCCAGTGTGAATGCCCAAATTTACCTGCAGACTCACGTATGTACAAACAATGTTTACCTAGAGAATCAAGTATGAAAAAAAATAATGTTTACATAAAGACTCGTATATAAACCCAACCAACGTTTATCTATAGGCTCAAGTATAAAGCCATTCAACGTTTATCTATAGGATCAAGTATAAAGACACTCAACGTTAGTCTATAGACTCAAGTATAAAGCCATTCAAAGTTTATCTATCATCTCATGTATAAACCCGACTAACTGTTAACTATAGACTCAAGTATAAACCTGATCACTGCTTACTTACAGACTCAAGTAAAATACAATAAAAATTGATTCCGACTTTAAATCACTCAGTAACGGTTAATATGTAGTTAAATCCATCAACATTTTTTTACATAAAATTTTACCTCTGGTTTTTGTACATAAAATTTTAGGGATGTTTTTTTTACAGAAAAATTTACCTATATTTTTTAAATAAAGATTTTGTCAATATTCTTACACAAAATTTTACCTATGTTTACTTACATAAAGTTGTACCTATTTTTTGTTTTTTTACAGAAAATTTTATTGAGATTTTTTTAGATACAATTTGAACTGTTTTAACATAAGATTTCACCTATATATTTTTACATAAAATGTGACCTACGTTTTTTACACAAAATTTGAACTTTTTAAGCGATTCTCCCCAAGCAAGGGGGGAATGCCACTAGTAGGCAGAGGGTTACAAAGAGTTAAGGTGAGAGAAGAGACTGGATATAGGGGGGACAGAGGGGAAGGATAAAAGCTGAACGGGGTTCAAGTAGATAAAAGATGGCAATTGACGTTGAATATAAATTTTTGAAGATTGTAGATATCAGGGAAGCAAAGAAACGGAAGAAATTTCCACAGGCGGGAAGTGCGAGAAAAGAATCTATTGGAGTAGAAGTGACGATTATATTTAACAGTAAAAGGGTGAGACCTAAATGCCAATCTAGTAGCACGCTTAAACTCAAATAGTTCTGGCACCAGGGAAAAAAAACCTGTTTTTTTACACAAAATTTTACGTATGGTTTTTTTCCTATTCTTGCTTCATTAAATGGCAATAATAACGTTCTCATTGATATTATTTCAGATTTGTTTTGGTTAAAAAAAAGAAAAAAAGAAAAACACCTTGAACCGCAACTGTATCACGTGTTTCTCTATAGAAAACAAAACAAACAAAAGGAAAAACCGACAAACAGTACTTGGTATGCATATTAACTTCATTCTTTATAATTTAATTTACCAAAACAGTGAGCAAGTAGTCGTGCGTCGGAATTTCTAATGTTGACTCAAATATGGCCTTTTTTAAGGGATCTCGTTTCTAAGTTAGGAGTGGATATGTTAATAATTCATATTTAATTTACCAAAGTAAAGCGTAAGTAGTCATATACAGGAATGGAAACACGGACAGAAGAATTACTGGCATCATGAAAGATTATTGGTGAATATGTGAAAAATATAAAAAAAAAAGGTTTCTGATTTAGGAACATTCCAGAAAGGAATAAAGTATAGTTGCTTTCTGTTCCTCTTGTCAAGCTGCCTGAAATTCTAAGTTGAATCATTGTCATAACAATCGATTTATCGAATATATTTTAGTTCGCGTTATTCTTGCAGCTTGTTTATCCCGAGTAAATGAACCGTGGGTAGCGAAACGGCTATCGGCGGAGAAAGCGGAATTCGAATTTCAGCCGGGTCTATGCCACTCAGTTTGCACAAATGTCCTTGGGAGAAAGGCATGAATCCATACCTCCCCAACTAAAAAGTTATGGGTTAAATAGGAGGGTAGACGGGGCTTTAACTGGGCTTGCCACCCAAGTCTAGAGATTTGGGTGGCAAGCCAAGTTGGGACGACAAACTCTGAATTTGAAACTATAGAGAAGACAACGCGAAACCATTCCACCACTATCCTCCCTAGAAGGTCATAGAAATTTACACAGAGGGAGCTGGTAACTGTGGAATGTCATGATCATTCATATCTCGAAAGATGTCAGTCATAGTACACGAAGAATTTTTAAATTGTCTGAATATATATATATGTATATATATATATATACATATATATATATATATATATATATATATATATATATATATATATATATGTATATGTATATATATATATATGTATATATATATATATATATATATATATATATATATATATGTATATATATATATATATATATATATATGTATATATATATATATATATATGTATATATATATATATATATGTATGTGTGTGTGTGTGTATGTATGTATGTATACATATATATATGTATGAAGAAATATACTTTTAAGGTGTGCTATATTTATGGGATAAAGTGCTCAATATCATAGATAGAGAGTGTGTAAATTATAAAAGTGAACATTGAAATCAACACTTAGTGACGACAGTATATGCATATACATATACTGTATATATGTATATATATATATATGTGTGTGTGTGTGTGTGTGTGTATACATATATATGAAATATACTTTTAAGGTGTGCTATATTATGGGATAAAGTGCTCAATATCAGAGATAGAGAGTGTGTAAAATATAAAACTGAACATTGAAATCAACACTTAGTGTCTTTCATGCTAGCATGCATCTAGCATGAAACTGCCTGTCGCCTATATATATATAAGTAATAATTAGGAGGATTTGATAAATGTAATTAAGTAATTCATCGAGTCTGAAACCTCAACAGAAGTGACGAAGAGGTAGCAAATCAGACTCGATATAGCGCCGCTCACTCACATTATTCCGAGGCCCGTAGAACAGTTGGTAGGGTGTTCGCTTGACAACCTAACTGTCAGGGTTTCAATTCTCGGTAGTGGATGCGCACTGCTGATGAGTCCCAAATATAGGACGAAACGGCCGTCCAGTGCTTTCTGCATTCTGTGACAGTGCTTTCAGCATTCTGTTGAGGTTTCAGACTCGATGAATTACTTAATTACATATATATATATATATCGTTTTATAATTTATGGACATATCACTTTGAAACACCAGTTCAAATATGATCACCGAAGTTAAACAACGTCGAACCTGAAGAATATTTAGATGGACGACCGTTTCGGAATAGCAGGCGCAGTAAGATTTAATGTGTGGGTGGTGCAATAGATAATGCGTCAGAATTGTTAATGGGAGAGCTGAGTTCCAATTCCAGTTGGGTTCGTTATATGCACTTAAAGCAAATAACTTTGAGAAATATATGTAACCACCTCTATGTATCATTAAATCTTTATTATCTAAAAAAAAAAATCTAAAAATATTTTATGGCTTTAAATAATCTGCAAAGGTGTAATAAGACGTAAAAAATGAATCAATCGATCAATGAAATCTTCATATCTATCTATCGACTTGGGTTATTCTTATCTTTCTATCTCAATTTCCACATGTCTATCCGCCTTTCTGTTTCAAATCTTTATCAACGTCTTCTTTAATCGTATCTACTTGTCTCCTATTTCCTGGCTTTAAATTACCTGCAAAGGGTTGATAAGCCTTAGAAAACGAATCAACCAATCAATGAAATCTTCATATCTATCTATCGACTTGGGTTATTCTTATCTTTCTATCTCAATTTCCACATGTCTATCCGCCTTTCTGTTTCAAATCTTTATCAACGTCTCCTTTAATCATATCTACTTGTCTCCTATTTTCTGGCTTTAAATAACCTGAAAAGGGTTGATAAGCCGTAGAAAACGAATCAGTCAATATTAATTTATTATTGTTAAATTCCCGCTGAATAATCTCCACTGCCTTAACCGGGTATTGAACTCACACACTTTGGGTCATGTCACTGGATCTAACCAACGCCTTTATCCACTTTGCCATGTGTCCTTGAGGACACATGGCAAAGTGGATAAAGGCGTGTGAGTTGAATACCCGATTAAGGCAGTGGAGAACTTTCAAAGGGAAATTAACAGGAGATAACTGATAACTTACATCCATTAAACATGGCACGTGGACCTAGAACAGTCTACCCCAGTGAGCGAAATAAAGGGTTCAGTTCGACATTCCAACCACCTGAAGAAGGCCGGAGCGTACAACAGCCAAAACGTTGTAATAAATATGGCGACAAAGATGAGGACAATAGTCCGAATAATGTAAATAATGTACATAAGACCTCATCTCAGAAATATAGATAGATCATTTTTCATGAATGATAATAGTGTTCAATTTTTAATTTCTTCTCGCGTTTGTATATTTAAATGTTTAATGCTTACCCTAAGTACATGTTTCTCTTTCGTTCTCTTTTTCTTTCTTTAGAGGTGCCAAAAAGAATTTTGCAAAAATTAATAATAAAAAAAAAAAATGAAGAAAAAAATGAAAGAAGCTAAAATGAAAACGTTGAAGAAAGAAAATATATTTAACCCCAAATACCGCCACGAACAGAAAAAAAAAAACATTATCTAAAAGTAATTCGTGATCAGCCTCCTTGGGGCTGTCATTTTATTTGGAGTGTTTGTGCTTTTCACAACTAAAGAGTTTCGCGGTCGAAACTGACACAGCGTCGAAGGTAAAAGGTAAAGATTCATACTTGATTCTTAAAAGGCCAATCAATCTTGTAAACCGTTTGAGAAGAGACTTTTTTGCCTTCTATTTAGAGAGCGGGAAATAAACACAAATCTAAGATCCTTATGATGAAACCTTTTAAACATCTGTCTACTTAAGAACGAAAGAGAGAGGGAAGCTTTTATTTACAAAGACAAGTTCCTATTCTTCAGTGTTTTCATCGTCAGAAATCACTCAAATGTGGAATTCTGCGTAGAAAATAATATAGGAATATATCTGAACAGAAAGTTACTTATAGCGAGCATGCAAAGAAGATTTTACAAGAGTGTCTGCTCTGAAACTTCTGTAGATAATAATTTCAAAACTAATTTTATAATATCTATCTATATTTCTTCGATGAGGTATTGTAATTATTCACACTATTGACATTGTTCAGACTGTTGTCCTCTTTATAAAATTATATAGTGACACATCTGAACAGAAAGTTACTTATAGCGAGCATGCAAAGAAGATTTTACAAGAGTGTTCTAAGAATTCTGCAGGTAATAATTTCAAAACTAATTTTATAATATGTCTTTATTTCTTAGATGACGTATTGTAACTGTTTAAACTATTGACATTCTTCAGACTGTTGTCCTCTTCTTTATTATATATCCACGGCGTTTCGACCGTCTTCAGGTGATATACGTTGGATTTTCCAACCGAACCCATTATTTAATTCACCTGGGTAGATTATACTAGTTCCACGTGCCATGCCTTTTCTGGATATCTCAGTGTCAGTTATTTCACTTGAGTAACTCAACAATTCATGTTTTTGTTCGTCTTTGGGTCAAGTCAGAGCATTACTTCAACCAACAACTGGGCCCTGTATCCTTTGGGACATATAGCCCAGAGGATAAGAGCGTTGGTCCTGAATATTAGAATAAAGATGAGGACAACAGTTCAAACGACGTAAATGGTGTTTAATAAATTTGACAATATACTTTGATGATTTCGAACAGTTGTCCTTAACTTCATCATTATTGTTGTTAATATAGGCATAACGTTTCGGCCAAGTACTCTTTCGCCATCATCAGGTGCACATGATGTCCAGAAGATACACCACCGAAATGTTGTGTGTATAAAATGTCTGGCTGCTCGTATCCGAATATGCTTGTCTACTAGGACGGCTAGCCAATCCCTGTTGCAGACACCCACCCAGGCACATTTGTATTTGTTCAACACCCACAGAGCCCACCTGTGACTTATACTATAACATTCAGTTAAAAGTAAGAATTTCGAATCATAGTTAAGCGATTGGTTCGTTAACCTTTCTATGTCTATTCACGCCCTCTTTGCCGTGGACCAAAAGAATTGTTTCCCGTGTTTGCTTCCATTAATTTACTTATTTAAAAGGAAACGTGCACAGATTAAATCATAAAAGACGAAGGGATGCAATGAAACGAAACAAAATGAAAAGTGTTGATGAGATAAAAGTATCTGCAATAAATATCATCACAAGTGTCTCCAATAATTTGCCGAATGGCATACCTATGTTTAAAATTAATTTTAATGGCATATCTATGTTTAAAATTAATTTTAATGGCATACCCATCTTTAAAATTAATTTTAATGGCATACCCATCTTTAAAATTAATTTTAATGGCATATCTATCTTTAAAATTGATTTTAATGGTATACCTATCTTTAAAATTAATTTTAATGCCATACCTATCTTTAAAATTGATTTTAATGGCATACATATCTTTAAAATTAATAGACTTTTTGAATTTAAGCACAGTACGAGACAGGTGTCGAGGTCTCATCAATTGAGTTGGTTAGATGTTACCGTAAATTCTAAGCTAACAGTTTTTTTCTCGGAATTCTAGCTTGTAGAAATGTCATCTGGCTCCATGCTTTCCAGCCAACTTTAATCTTCATCAATTTAAATGCAATGTCAATCGCCTGATCTACTTTTGTTCTCGATCCTTAGTAATGTGTCTGTTTCTAATTCTTCCACACCCAGTAACACCGCGTGTCTTGCTGGCTTTACGGTTTCGCTTGGGGCGAACTCGATTTAAAAAAAGAAACCCGTTAAAATCATCGGATTCTATTCATGATCAATCACAATTTGGAGCACGCATATATATATATATATATATATATATATATATATATATATATATATATATATATATACATATATACAGGGTGCGGCTGGTATTTGAGGACATACAGATTTAAGATTAATACTGCTTCCCACTAACTTCTAATGCTTTTATTTTTCAGAAATCAAGAATGGCAAACCCTATGATAACAAATGAAATGAAAAGGCATTCTGTGATTGTGGCATTAAAGTCTGATCATAGCGATTTGGATATTGCACGTTTCCTCAAAGTTCAAGAATGGATGGCTGATCATTTGTACGACCACATCACAACCAACATTTGGCCTCCTAACTCTCCAGATCTCAATCCACTAGACTATTATGTGTGAAGCGTTGTTGAGAAGGAGGTTAATAAACAGCTTCACAATACCAAAGCTGCAATATTTCAAGTAATGTATGACATAAATAAGGACCAATTAATCAGAACTTGCAGCCGATTTCGACCTCGTGTAGAGTCAGTAACTGATGCTAGTGGTGGTTTTCTTGAATAAAATGAAATAATAGTTAGCTAAATTTCATGTTTACTGGTTTGTAATCAAATATAATTATATTTATTTGTTCAGCAAGTTTTTTTTTACTAATCCATAAAATCTGTCCTCAAATACCAGCCGCACCCTGTATATATATAAAATTGTGGACAGAATTATTTACCCCCGCCCCACTGAATATTTGCATATTTTCTAAGGTAATGCGAATATTTGCAAGTACTTACAGAATTCCAGTCGAATCCATTGCATTCACTCACGTGCTAATACCCTTGGGAAAGGTATGAATACTCTTCTTTTGCCCCCCCCCCTCGTCAGATTTGGCCAAATAGCAGGACAGACTGGGTTCTATAACCTTGTATGGGTACAGAACCCAGAAAGAAAGAAATGTTAACCTACTGCGGGAAAAAGAAAGCAGAAAGAAATGGCAACCTACTGCGGGAAAAAATATCTGCCTCGTCAGTCATGTATATATATAGATATAGATTTTTCTTAGAATTGGCGCGGTCCAAAATTATTCGCCGCCCCCTATGGAAATCATGAAATAATATCGCACGATGGCAACTATATAGATTTTTTTTCTTAATTTGACATTTAATAAAAGCACACTTTGAAAATGAAAAAGTATTGACCTGATTTTATAAATTCCCAATGGTAAATAAGAAGATGATATGTGAGTGCCACGTACCGCAATAACTCATTCGTTGTGCAATCATGGTGAAAAAGGTTGAACTTGACAAGAAGCTCCGAATGAAGATAGCTGATTTGCACAAACAAGATGGTGGACATACAACACTTTCCAAGCGTTTAAATGTTCCTCGATCGATAATTCGAAGATTTATCATGAAGGACTGCCATGTAATGGTTAATTTCTGAGACAATGGAAAGGAAAATTGTTAGAGATGTCTTGAAGAATCCTCACTTAAAGACAAAGGACATTGTCAATGGTGTAAAGATATCAGGGTTGAATCTATCGACAAAATCAGCCACTAGATGCTTTCATTGAGCTTGTCCAAGGAAAACTCCGTTGCTTGAAGCTGAACACATAAAATCCATCTACAACATGGGAGTAAATATTGGAACTCTGTTTTAGGGTCAAACTAGAATTATTTGGTCAGATAAACTCTCGTTGGGTATGGAGGAAAGCGAACGAAGCTCACAAACCAAAAAGTAACCTCGTTACAATTAATAATTCGTGATTTTTTTTAAATCTATGATATTCTATGATCTATGATATTCATAGTTATAGATTTTTCGGAAAATTGGTGCAGTTCAAAATTATTCGCCCCTTTATGGAAATTGTGAAATAATATTGTTCAATGGTAATTCTATTTTTTTTCTTAATTTGACATTTAATAAAAACACTCTTTGAGAATGAAATCGTATTGATCTGATTCTATAAATTCCTAAAGGTAAATAAGAAGATGATATGTGAGTGCCACGTACCGCAATAACTCATTCGTTCTGCAAACATGGCGAAAAAGGTTGAACTTGACAAGAAGTTCCGAATGAAGATAGCTGATGTATTCAAAGAATGTATTGGATATACGTCACTTTCCAAGCGTTTAAATGTTTCTCGGTCGACAATTCGAGGTTTTATCAAGAAGTATAACGAGACTCATTGTGTTGAGAATAAATGAAGGACTAATTGAAAATGGTTAATTTCTGAGACAATCGAAAGGAAAATTGTTAGAGATGTCTTGAAGAATCCTCACTTAAAGACAAAAGACATTGTCAATGATGTAAAGATATCAGGCTTGAATCTATCTACAGGGTGACCCCCCACAAAAAAACGGGAACTTTTTAAAAATCCAATAAAACCAAGAATGATGGAAGAAAAATAGTTAATTCATAGTAATTGAAACCTTAAAACATGCCATTTAAGAAACAATGATGGAATTTTCATTTTTTTAAAATTACGTCCTGTAGATGACGTCCTCCTGTACGAATGCATTCTTGAAATCTGCTGTTGAGATTCCTCATTGACTGCTGCAACATCCCAGCTGGGATACTGTGAATTTCATTCTCGTTACTAAAATGGCGAAATATTTACTTGCTCAAGGTCACTGTCTCGCAGTGTTGCCACTTGCTCATGTCTGGCAATACGCACTTCAAAAATTCCCGTTTTTTGGGGGTCACCCTGTACAAAATCAGCCACTAGATGCTTTCATCGAACTTGTCCAAGAAAAACTCTGTTGCTTAAAGCTAAACACATAAAATCCATGTAGAACATGGGAGTAAATATTGGAACTATGTTTTAGGGTCAAAGTAGAATTATTTGGTCAGATGAACTCTCGTTGGGTATGGAGGAAAGTGAATGAAATTCACAAACCCAAAAATAACCTCGTTACAATTAAGTGAGGTGGCGGGAGCATTCTGCTCGAGGGATGTTTTGCTGCTTCTGGACTAGGACATCTAGTGAGGGTCCAGGGTAACACGGATAAAGAGCAGTATTGGCTATTCTTAGAAATAATATAAAACAAAGTGCACGAAAGCTGCCTTTGGGGCGTCACTGGAAGTTCCAACATGACAATGACTCAGACACAACGGTACAAATCGTTACAAAATACTTAGACGTCAGTAAAATTAAGATATTAGCGTACTACGCACAATGTCCTGACGTAAACCCCACTGAAAATTTATTGGTGTATATGAAGAATAATCTAACGGAAAGAAGTCCTTCGAATTGGAGGAACTAGAAGCTATTGCCCAGGAAGAATGGTGCAAAATACCTGTCAGTATGTGTAGTGATCTTGGAAGGAACTATCAAAAATTATTACAGGCAAAAATCAAGAATAAAGGTTAAATAGTTGATTATTAAGGCAAGAGGGCCAATAGTTTTGTCCTATGTTAAATGTATTTTTTGTATTATTGTTTGACACTAATTGAACATTTCGTTTTGGGCATCACTGGGCATACATTCTTTTAAATCCATTATTTCATCATTTGTAAAAAAAAATCACATGAAATTTCCCTGAAAATTTGAGGTATTACAGCTTTATTTGTAATTATGAAAGGAGGGTGAATAATTCTGTCCACGACTATATATATATATATATATATATATATATATGAGAGAGAGAGAGAGAGAGGTGGGGAATAAAAAGGTTTGTGAAAGGTCCTGTTGTTTCGCTGCAGAGTAAAAGAAGATGAATGTTTATTGTCCCGTCGTTTTATAGTTCTGAACAGCTTCTTCTGGCGGGAGTCTTTGCAGATAAGGTGGCGCTGTGGGGGTCTAATCCTTACAAATTTACTCCTTTCCAAGTGCATGCCCGGCTTGTCATGAAGGCTCAGATTAGTACTAACAATTAAAACATATTCTAAGCATGAAACAAGGCTGAGATATTTTAACGCAAACTTAATAAGCATTATTAACTGAAATTTCTCGCTCCCATTCGGTTTTAAGCATAAAATAAGCGTGAAATAATGCCGAAAATTGGATAATTTTTCGTAAACGTGACCACATTCAACTAAAACTAATTAAAATCATTTTAACATCCCGTCTTCGCTCGTCTTAATTTACAACTTAAATTGAATTAGCCCAAAGCCTAATTCAATTTGTGACGTTTTGTCTCTAAATTCAATTCATATCGTTTCTCTGCTACCACGTTTTTTTTAAAAATAAATCGGGTCGTAGACGCAGCGCATTTACTGCATCCATAGCAACAGCTGTGTGTCGGGATCAAGATAGCCTGAGTGAGTTCAACTAGGGCTGGTTTTGAATGTCGACTTTTCTTTCTCACAGACTGGTTGCCACCTCAAGAAAAAGAAATCCCAGCCTTTCCTGTTATTTAACCCATAGTTGGAGCAAAATGGATTCATACCTATTTCAAGAGCATTAGCGCTAAGTGAACCGAAACAGAATCGACTAGGAATTGACCTCGGCACCCATAATTCACTCAGGGCGCCAATAACTCTACCTCCGCTTACACATAAAACTATATAAATAAATATATGAAAGTAAGAAAAAAATAGGAAAGAATTTGAAAGAAAGGAGTTATGTTTACTTCTCTAAACTATTTCCCAATAATTACATACCTTTGCTTCTATGATTTTCTAAACTTAATCAAGTATGACATAAGGCCAAAACAGTGGGAGGAAATTGTGCAAGTCATGCAAATGGAATGCATATATACGATCCATCGTTAAAGAAGCCGGAAAAATGATCGGTTCCAGAAAGCCCCTGACTTCACGCGCCAAGAGTAAGATCAAACCAAATATGGCAAATTCCTGCCATATCTGTTCTGGGGCTGCCTGATTGTCGCATTGCAGCCTCAGCAGAATTACGAAGCGTTTCCGCTGCCTTGTGGCCGATGGATTATTTTACAGCCTACAGCCCCTTATCCACAGACCCAACATCGCAAGCCTCTCGCTATTCTATCGCTTGTTCAATGGAAAATATTCTGACAAGCTACCTTCCTTGGTTCCACCAGTTTAGATGTTTACAGGTAAGACTCACCATACTATATATACATTCCTTTCGTATTCCTTTGGTAATGGAGTATGTTTCATCCGGGCAGCTTCTTCCAAAGACCTATTACATTGTGGAATAGACACTACAGTCTTAAGCTCTTCTAGTCTAGGGTCGAATATTATCTATACCAGTGGTCGCTAACCGGTGGTCCACAGACCACCAGTGTTCCGTGCAAAATATTTGATGGCCTGTAGAAAAATTGGGATATTATTTCAATTTTTATGAAGCTTCAGATTTAAAAATGATGAGTAACAAAACGTATTATGGATGGTATATAGAATGGAACCGCGGTTCACGAATTTAATTCATTCCTGACGGCCGTTCGTAGCCCGAAATGTTCGTAAACCGAAACTATTTTCCGAATAGGAATCAATGTCAAGAAAAAAGTCGCAGTACAATCAAATTGGAAAAAAAAAACACAACACAACTCACGAATATATACAACACGGCGTCGACTCAGAAATTATTCCGTTCGGGTGAACTCGGTTCGGCAATGTTCGAGAATCGAAATTTTGTTCGATAACCGAGGCATTTTCATCTCGAATTTTCTGTTCAAAAACCGATTTATCCGACATGTAAGACGTTCGAGAACCGAGGTTTCACTGTATGTTAAAGACCTTATGTAATCTCGAAATAAACGCAAGTACACAAATGTGACATCATCCAGTCATAGTATAACCTAACATGATTTGCAAAGTCATGTTCAGTATTTGTTACTGAATAGTTTCTTAACATTACTGTTGAAAACAGGTTACTATGGTTTACTAGTATAATTTTTTCTATAAACCTGGCATAGCAACGGAGTAATAGCCGGATCTTCAAGGATCGGATTACGCATCAGATACAAATTCATAAGCGTTCGTACACGAAAACTATTTATGCAAAATATTTTAAAAAACAAAAAAACTTTTCAGTGAACTTTGAAAACGTCAAATCGCCATACGGGTGACATTTTCGCGTGACATTTTCGCATGACATTGTAAACACTTAATCGGTAATAGACTCAGTGTTAATGAATGAAAACACTACCTTATTATTATTTCCAGGGGCTTACCTCTCACAATTACAAAGTTGCCAACCCCTGGACTAGCCTATTTGTGAGAGGTTATTCCAACTTAAAAAGAAAATGTATATGTTTATAATTTTTATTCATTAATGATTTTTTAATATCCAGAGAGGGATCTTATTCTGGATAGTTTAACAAATCTTTAGAGTATCTGTATAATTTGTAAATCAAACACAATGCACAACTGTTGCTCCAAGTTAGTAATTCTTTTTTTTTAGGTGGGGTGTTCAGATTCAAATAAAATCGGTAATAGACCCATAATGAGTGAGAAAAAGCAAGCTAATATTTTGCATTTCTTTAGTAAAACTAAATAGAGAATAGCTAATATTGAAAATCAAGTTATAAAAAATGGTAAAAGATTCACAATTTTATTCAATTCAACTTGATGAATGAACAGACATAAGTAACAAGGTACTTCTTTTGTTTTGTGAGAATTGAGTGTGAAGGAGTATTACAGGAAGAATTACTTATTTGCTCAATTTTCTGGGTAGAACAACGAGCTCTGAGATTTTTAAAGCACTTGATAGTTATTTCCTGGAACACAGAATTGAATGGAAATAACGTATTGGGATATGCAGAGACGGTATCGTAAGTAGAACTGGACATTGCTCAGGAGTTGTTGCAAAGATGAAAAATATTGGACACCCAGACATTCTGTCTACACACTGCATTATACATTAAAAATAAAAAAAACAACAACTTTTTAGTGAACTCTGAAGACGTCAAATTGCCATACAGATGACATTGTAAACTCTTAATCGGTAACAGACTCAGAACAGAGCCAAACAGAAACAACGGTAATGCTAACCCCTGGACTAGCCTGTTTTTGAGAGGTTTAGCCTAACTTAAAAAGAAAAGGTATATGTTTACGATTTTTATTCATTAATGATTTTTTTAATATCCAGAAGTTGATCTTATTCTGGATAGTTTAACAAATCTTTAGAGTATCTGTATAATTTGTAATAGGTGAGGCTTATCAAACACGATGCACAACTGTTGCTCCAAGTTACCATAATTCCCCATGTATAATACTACTTCATCCATAATACGCACACCTAAAATTGTGCTGAAAGTGTAGAAAAATACTTCTACTCACGCATAATTCGCACCCCCTTTTTGGTAATCAAACTCGATAAATTGTACCTCTCCAATTTCATTACAGCCAGCGTTACCTACTCTTATTTTAAAATGGTTTTAAACATAGAATAATATTATTCTAATTGAGTTTTATGATAATTCTTATTTTATTATACATTTGTAAATATTTTTAGGTACATATGATTGTATTTGACATCCTTATGGGGTCGCAATTGACGAATGTTAAGTCAAATTGTCGTATGTTTCTGGTGAGTAGTCATTTTGCAACATAAATCGACCTATGAAACGAATGTTTTTTTAAAGATATTTTGTAGCTGTACTTAATACGCAACCCTAATTTTGCTTACTACTTTTTTAAAAAAATGCGCGTTATACATGGGGAATTACGGTTTTATTTTTATGATTAGATAATTATTATCAGTCAACTCATTATGTAACAATGCGTCTTCGTGGCATTATCGCTTTGCTTGAGGTGAATTGATTTTCAAAAAAATCACCCTGAATATATCATCACCATTGCCAAACATGGTGCTGGCAGCATCATGCTACAAAGATGCTTTTCTTCAAAAGGAACAAGGAAGCTGGTCAGAGTTGATGGAAATATGAATGGAACCAAATATCAGGAAAACCTGTTCGTATTCTTTGTGCCATATCCCCTCAGGACGTAAGTGATCAAGGCTCTCCACAATTTCCTATCCCTTGTATGACTCTGTATAAATTCTGTCTTTGTTATTTGTCTTAAACCTTGTTCCGCCATCCATTTACTCAAGCACACTAAGTATGTTATGCGTTGTTTTCCTCTGTCGCTCTTGACTTCAATATGTCCTGTGAGTATCAGATTTTCCAAACACTCTTTCCTTATTATGTATCCTAGAAACCTCAACCGTCTCTGACTAATGTTAAATATAAGTTTCCTTTTTGTTTTTATTTTCTCGAAAACTTCGTCGTTGTCACATGTTCGGTTCATGGTGTACTCAGCATCCTTCTGTAGAACCACATCTGTTACAATCAGCAAAAGACTTGAGACTAGGGCGGGGCTTTCACCTTCCAACAGGACTACGATACTAAACGTACAGCCAGAGGTCCGAGAGAATGATTTCGATTATTAGTGATCTTTATTTAAGGCCACGTCATTGCGCATGTTTCACCCAGAATTGGAGGCTTATCTCAAATTGCGTCGTTTCACTGGGAACGAATGGTTTTAGTTTTGGTTTGGGCGTGCGATAGTTTGCTGCTTTAGAAATTCAAAGAAATAAAAAGGGAAGATTAAGAGCAGAATTAATTTAACCTCAAAAGTTAATCCTTTTTTATCTTTGTATAATCTTTCTTTATTAAGTGCTTACTATAATTTAATATATAATTTTATCGAGCTTCGGATCCATCACTTTCCACTCCGATAACAAGGCTATACGAAATGTTATATGCATTTTAAGCCTTAAATTAATTATCCACGTTAAAACAGTTTTAATGGCACAAAAATCATATCGGAAATTTGAATTCTGGAATAAAAAAAAATGAAACAAAATAAACATGAAAGTAACATTTCTATTTCATTTATTCTATTTAGAAACAAAGTAACTATTTTTATGTTAACTTATTTTGTCAGAAATATACTTTTTATGGTTATAGAAGTACTTTGTAATAAATGACCCTTTAAAATACATGGTTTAGCAGCAAGGTTACAGTTAACGTTTTGTACAACTCGTTTACAATATCTAAAGATATCAGATCAAACTTACTGAATTTAATTACGATATTCATTTCACAGAACAACGTTCTTAATAAATGATTTTAATTAGTTTTGTAATGTAAGATAGCAAGTTTGCTCAGATTTTAAGTTTTGTAGCGGTAAACTGGACTAAAATTCAACATACATTTTTTTTTTAATTTAACACTCCTATAATTTTTTATGTCACTTTAATCTTTATTTTTAGGTCGGTATACGAAGATAAATAAATATACTATTTAATGAATTATAAAATATATATAGAATGTATTCAAATATGAATATCCACTAAAATAACGTTTAAAACTTTTATATATATATATATATATATATATATATATATATATATATATATATATATGTATGTAGTCATGTGAGACGTCACGAGCTGCGATGCAATTTTCGCTTCCGCGTCTCGTATATACGAGTTTGTCGTTACTTTGAAATTTTTCATGCAACAAAGGCGGACTATCATTGTTGTGTCGTCCGTGTGTTGTTTGATATATTGAAATTGTCATCTTTGATAATGGCTTATGTAAGCCGAAAGCATAGATTGGATATAAATATGTATTAATATGGTGTATTCCTTTCGTCTTTCAACGATAATGTGATTAAGCTTATCAGACAATATGAAAGGAACTTATTTAAAATAAATAGACAAAACTTGTCTATATTATTTAATGAAACATGCATTAATGAAAAACTGCTGCCTAAATATACACAATATATATATATATATATATATATATATATATATATATATATATATATATATATATATATATATTTGTGTGTGTGTATGAATCATTTCACATCAAGCAATGTGGGAGTGCCACTAGTACGCAGGGGGTTACAAAGAGTGAAAGTGAGAGAAAAATGGGTATGGGGGGGGGTTGAAGAAAGGATAAAAGATGAACGATGTTCAAGACAACAGAAGATGACAATTGATACTGCACTTAAAATTTTATAGGTACGCGTTTATATATATATGTAAAAAGAAAGTGAGAGTTATACTGACTGATCTCAACTGACTGAAATAGATAGATAGATAGAGAGATAGATAGATAGATATGAATAGGTTGAGATAGATATGAATAGGTTGAGAAAGATAGATAGATATGAATAGGTTGAGATAGATAGATAGATAGATAGATAGATAGATAGATAGATAGATAGATAGATAGATATGAATAGGTTGAGATAGTTGGATAGATAGACATGAATAGGCTTTGATAGATAGATCGATAGATTTGGATAAGCTGAGTTAGATGGATAGATAGGCACGAATAAACTGAGATAGATTGATAGATAGATAGATAGATAGATAGATAGATGTGAATAGACTTGGGTAGATATATAATAGATTTGGATAGATAAATAGATAGATATAAATAGACTGATATATATATATATATATATATATATATATATATATATATACAGACACACACATATATATGTGTATGTAAAATATTATGATAGGTATATTGACTGATCTCTACTGAAATAGATGGGTAGATAGATAGATATGAATAGACTGATATATATATACAGTGTAACCCGGATATAAGAGAGTTGTCGGGACCGGAGAAGAAGTCTCTTATATCCTGGTTTCTCTTATATCCGGGTTTGGTCTATTATATATACATTAACACAGGCTCTAATTTTGAACCAGAGACTATCTCTCTTATATCCGGGTTTCTCTTATACCAGGGTATCTTATATCCGGGTTACACTCTATATACATATGCACACACACACACACACACACACACACACACACACACATATATATATGCGATTACATATATATGCGCGTAAAAAGAAAATGAGAGGTGCATTGACTGATCTCGACTGAAATAGATAGATAGAACGGGATGAGATAGACAGAGTGAGATAGATAGATAGAAATGAATAGAATGATATATAAATATATATATATATATATATATATATATATATATATATGTGTGTGTGTGTGTGTGTGTGTGTGTGTGTGTGTGTGTGTGTGTGTACGCGCTTATATATGTGTAAAGAGAAAGTGGGACGTATATTGACTGGTCTCAATTGACTGAGATAGATAGATAGATAGATAGATAGATAGATAGATAGATAGATAGATAGATAGATAGATAGATCTATGTAAAATGCTGCTCAACCTTGTGAAACCGCTCTCTTCCTACACGCACTCCACGTCTCGTGTTACTGTTCCTTTCCCCGGCAACAGTCCTCACCCTACCCACGGCGCGTTGTTTAAAAACACTGCATTCATAGCGGACAATAAGTCATCTGACAGAACCGAGTCGCCGGCAGTGCGACGCCAGCGATGGAGCCTTTAAGTACCACCTAGGTACGCGAAGGAAGGCTGGCCACGACGACCCTTATAACCTGTTGGTCTACTTTTTTACCACCTCCGAATGCCAACACACAAGGACTGATATACTCGTAGACAACGATAAACAAGAGTCCTAAAAGTCAGTGTCGCCTTAATGAGGCGCGCAGATACATAGCTACACATCAACGGGGGACTTGCATAGACACATATCTCCGAGGAAATTGCAATCCGACACACACATACACACGCACGCACACGCAAATAGATATTAATAGGCTTTAAGCACGGAATATTTTACAAGTATAAGGTGGAAAATAGCGAAACACTCCCAAATGAATCAGCAGAGGTGAATGTTGTTTTGCTTTCATTTTACGTTAATACCCTTGTGAAAGGCATGAATCCAATAAACCCTATGTTACTGTCCTATCCCATAAGAGAGCATAATAGTTATCAAAAGAGAAAATAATATATAATATCTGATTCATTCTATTCATATCTATCTATCTATCTATCTATCTATCTATCTATCTATCTATCTATCTATCTAGGTAAGTCTGTTCATTGACACTGTCTATTTGTATATCTCTCTGTTTCAGCCTATTCTTATCTATCTATCTATCTATCTATCTATCTATCTATCTATCTATCTCAGTCTGTTTACTATCTATCTATCTATCTATCTATCTCAGTCTGTTTACTATCTATCTATCTATCTATCTATCTCAGTCTGTTTAGTATCTATATATCTATCTATCTATCTCAGTCTGTTTAGTATCTATCTATCTATCTATCTATCTCAGTCTGTTTAGTATCTATCTATCTATCTATCTATCTATCTCAGTCTGTTTAGTATCTATCTATCTACCTATCTATCTATCTATCTATCTATCTATCTATCTATCTATCTATCTCAGTCTGTTTAGTATCTATCTATCTATCTATCTATCTATCTATCTATCTATCTATCTATCTCAGTCTGTTTAGTATCTATCTATCTATCTATCTCAGTCTGTTTAGTATCTATCTATCTATCTATCTATCTATCTATCTCAGTCTGTTTAGTATCTATCTATCTATCTATCTAT
>OZ038489.1:95511974-95516974 GCA_964036315.1 Acanthosepion esculentum | reverse complement strand
TAACAGCAAAATTGTGCAATTGTTAGATTAAGATTTGAAACGTTGTATCTTAGAAATGATTAAAGATATCTTACGGGAATTCTCCGAGGTTTTTATAACACTATCGGACTTCATTTCGAGCAATAAGAATATATAATTACTCTCCAAGTTTAACAGAAGTCTCGTGATGAAATCGATCATAAATGGAAATGACATGTTCATCATTAATTAATCATAGCTGAGGATCGGAAGCCCATGAAAGATTGATGTAAAGTTCAAATAAATTCCTAAAGTAACAATGTGCCTCACACGTTTCAGGTACGATTTCAGTTTCAAGTCTTCTTTTTACTGCTCTTTGGACTGCCATAGCTGAAACCTCTCTCTCACGTGCCAAACATCTTACGGATTTGGTTGGATCATTCCGACTTAAACAAATCAACAATGTTTTGCGGCTATTTTTGAAAAACAGTTGAATATCTGAGTTCAATTGATAATGTCCGCAAAAGAAAAAAATTAACTTATGGTCAAGGCCAGTGCAAGGGTCTCGGGCACCATTCTACTTATATCTCAATTATCATAAAGTCGTAATTCATACAAAATATAATTTTTATTGTAACTTAATTATGTAGAATAATGGATCATATGCAAACAGGTCAACAATTTAACTAGAAAAATTGAAAATAAATACAATCTTTCTAAATATAAATTAGAGACATGTCATAATACATCATTCCATTTTAAATAATTAGAGACATGTCATAATAGTTCATTCCATCTAAAAAATGGAGACATGTCATAGTAGGTCATTCCATCTTAAATAAATAGAGACATGTCATAATAGATCATTCCTTCTTATATAATTAGAGACATGTCATAATAGTTCATTCCATCTTAAGCAATTAGAGACATGTCATAATAGATCATTCAATCTTAAACCATTACAGACATGTCATAATAGATCATTCCATCTTAAATAATTAGAGACATGCCATAATAGATCATTCCATCTTAAACAATTAGAGACATGTCATAATAGATCATTCCATCTTAAATAATTAGAGACATGTCATAATAGATCATTCCATCTTAAGCAATTAGAGACATGTCATAATAGATCATTCAATCTTAAATAATTAGAGACATGTCATAATAGATCATTCAATCTTAAACCATTACAGACATGTCATAATAGATCATTCCATCTTAAATAATTAGAGACGTGTAATAATAGATGATTCCATCTTAAATAATTAAAGACGTGTCATAATAGATCATTCCCTCTTAAACAATTAAAGACATGTCATAATAGATCATTCCATCTTAAATAATTAGACATGTCATAATAGATCATTCATCTTAAACAATTAGAGACATGTCATAATAGATCATTCCATCTTAAATAATTAGAGACGTGTAATAATAGATCATTCCATCTTAAATAATTAGAGACGTGTCATAATAGATCATTCCATCTTAAATAATTAGAGACATGTCATTATAGATCATTCCGTCTTTAAAATATCAACAATGGTTTGCGGTTATTTTAAATATCAATTTGAGATTTTTCTTGTTAAAAAGTTGAATAATTTTGGCACATTCATCATTACGGATGAAAAAATAGTGAATATTTTATAGTGTTTTTTCGAGTATGATAAAAATAAATTCATGGATTTGAACAGCAAAAAAATTCCCACAATGACGTCAACATCCGCGAATTTTATCATTTAATAATCAGTTGTGTATGGTTTAATTTATAACGTATATAAATGCAGGTAGAATGAAATAATTGTTGATAAGATAGCGAGGGCCACAAAGCACTGACCGGGGCATCAAGTTAGACTTGCCCGGTGCCGGCGGTTCTGGTTCGAATTTATCCTCGAGATGAACTCGTTAAACATTGCTCCGAGATAATGATGAGAGATATAAAGCAAAATTCTCTCAGGATTTACAAAGCGTACTTAAATATGTTATAAGGTTACAAGTGTGAAGCAAACACTGATGACTGCTTTGACAACCCGAATGGATTGCAAGACTAGCTCGTTAGCTAGACTATTAATGGAATCTAGATATAAAATATTTCAGAAATTTCTCCCAAAGTCAATATAATTCGATAAGTATCTACTTAGGTTAAAAGATGATTCGCGAAATAGGTGTAAAGAAATAGCCATCGACAGCTAGATTTGAATAAGCTGGTAGATAGATAGATAGATAGATACGAATAGGTTGATATATATATATATATATATATATATATATATATATATATATATAGAGAGAGAGAGAGAGAGAGAGAGAGAGAGAGATACATAGAGAGAGATAAATTAAAATATGCTGAAATTGAGAGATAGACAGTTGGACTGTGTTAATAAACAGAATTAGATAGATAGATACGAATAGGTTTTTATATATATATATATATATATATATATATATATATATATATATATATATATATATATATATATATGTGTGTGTGTGTGTGTGTATGTATCATACACACATCATATACACTATCAAAGAATTAAAAGATAACATACACTTAACACACACATACCACTCGCAGCAAACAATAAAACTATCCAATCACTATAGATATAGATATATAAATAGAGAGATAGATGCGAATAGGTTGATATATATAGAGAGAGATAGATAGATAGATATATAGATACGAATAGGCTTAGATAGATAGATAGATAGATAGACAGACAGACACGAATAGGCTGATAGATAGATAGACAGACAGACACGAATAGGCTGATAGATAGATAGATAGATAGACAGACAGACACGAATAGGCTGATAGACAGATAGATAGATAGATAGATAGATAGATAGATAGATAGACACGAATAGGCTGATAGATAGATAGATAGATACGAATAGGCTTAGATAGATAGATAGATACAAATAGGCTTAGATAGATAGATAGATAGATAGATAGATAGATAGATAGATAGATAGATACGAATAGGCTTAGATAGATAGATAGGTAGATAGATACGAATAGGCTTAGATGGATAGATAGATACGAATAGGCTTAGATAGATAGATAGATAGATAGATAGATAGATAGATAGATAGATACGAATAGGCTTAGATAGATAGATAGGTAGATAGATACGAATAGGCTTAGATAGATACATAGATACGAATAGGTTTAGATAGATAGATAGATAGATAGATAGATAGATAGATAGATAGATAGATGAACAGCAGAAAAAAACTTATTTTACAGTGTTTTGAGACGTCGAGAAAAACTGAGTTGAACGACGGCGTAAAAGATAGAGATAAGAAAGAAGACTGTCAGAATGGCAGGCATAAACAGAAAGTAAAGAAAGGGTGGAGGGATATCGTCGTGTACGCCGACCGTCTCGTCTTGTTATGTTTCTTTGGTTCCCATCACCGTTGGCGACAAACCGGCGCCACTCGGGCACAATTGAGACGGTGCCCCCGGGGGTCAGAGTATCCAAAGCCAAATCCGGTCTTCTCAGCGCTTGCATGTGGTGGCAAAAGAAAGGTTGTTTGGTGGTCGTGCTTAAAAAGTTACTGGCTTGGCCGACTTGATTATACGTATTGTTGGCGTGTTTGGTAGCACTTCTTTTTTTAAAGAGTTGTTTTATGTTGTTGCCTTTTTTTTTTTATTTATTGCTGTAAGTTAACTGGCGTAACTAGATTGGAGACGATCGGTACAAGCGTCATAATTTGTTAAAGAGAATTGTGAAGGGTCCCGGAGTTTATATAAGAGGAGATAGGAATACTAGTGGTAATGATCATGGTCGGATTGACGGTGAGGGTCAGAAGGTGGTGCGATGAAAAATCCATATAACTAGATAGATAAATAGATAGGAATATATATAGAGATATGAATACGTTAGATAGAGATAGACGTTGAATGAGATCACAGCGGAGTACCGGATAGCGGCTCGGATTGAGGGATCCAGTCGAATCCATTACATTCACTTATGTGCGAATACCCTTGAGAAAGGTATGAATCATCTTCTCTCCCTCCCAAGCTATGGGTAAATAGCAGGACAGATCGGTTTCTATAGACTTGAATGGCAACTGGGCTACCCCAGAAAGAAATGGCAACCTACTGCGGGAAAAGAATCTGCCTCGTCAGTCATGTATCGAAAGATACATGGTCACCTACGCGCGTATCACGCATGGCATACAACTGACTGATATGTCAAGAGTAGTCAAACAGCGGCTCGCGAGCCACATGTGCCTCTTTGATTTTGAATATGCGGCTCGTGGAAATATGTTGGCTGGGCTCGTTTTTTCATCACAAATCTTATAAATCGTAAATAAGAAAAATTTCAAGCTTTATAACTATTTACCGGGTATGAATAGAGACCCAATTGCATTAATACAAAAGTTTAATGTTAATGTGTATGTAATAAAAACGGATGTGTAAATTTTGTCTCTCAAACATCTGGACTTTATCGTAAGCGAATCTCTTCCATCATGTAGAGCAACACACTGAGTCTTCCTGGCTTCACGTTTTCAACTGTCTTGAATTGGAACAACTACATCGAATCAATAGCTGCATCTACTGTAAGGAAAGTTAGGTCACTGTGTTGTTCCAGAAGGTTTTCTCATCAGAGACCATCTTGCACATTTACAAATCTACCATTCGTCCATGTATTGAATACTGTTGCCATATCTGGTCGGGTTTTCCTGCTACGCATCTCAAGGTTCTTGAATAAATCCAAAGAAGGATCTGCAATATAATCGATCCTTACCTGGCATCTCGGCTTCAGTCACTTTCTTGCCGATGTGACATGGCTTGTCTCTGTTTTTTCGACAAATATTTTCATGGCAACTGCTCTGACGAGCATTTTTCTCCGGTGCACCAACTACCTGAATTTAGGTGTGCTACTAGATTGGCATCTAGACCCCACCCTTTTTACTGTTGAAATGTAACCGCCACTTCTACCCCAGCAGTTTCTTTTCTCTCACTTCCAGCCTGTTGAATTCCCTTTCGTTTACTTGCTTCCCTGATAACTACAATCTTGAAT
>OZ038489.1:95456974-95506974 GCA_964036315.1 Acanthosepion esculentum | reverse complement strand
GATACAGTTCAAATTCCGGTCGATTATGTTGCGTTTACTTTCGCACAGATGACCATGTTAAAGGCATGAATCCATGTCTTCTCCTCCAGATAAGAGTTAAATATCTCTTTATATTTCTGAGATGAGGTATTATGTACACTATTTACATTATTCGGACTATTGTCCTCATCTCAGAAATATAGACAGATACTGAAAGGCCGAAACGTTGTAATAAATATGGCGACAAAGATGAGGAAAACAGTCCGAATAATATAAATAGTGTACATAATACCCCATCTCAGAAATATAGACAGATACTGAAATAAATATAAATAAACTGTAATAAATATGACGACAAAGATGAGGACAATAGTCCGAATAATGTAAATAGTGTACATAATACCGCATCTCAGAAATATAGACAGATACTGAAAGGCCGAAACGTTGTAATAAATATGGCGGCAAAGACAATAGTCCGAATAATGTAAAGAATTAAATAGTTGGGTAGACTGATCTCTCTAGCATTACTTGGCTACCAGTCTAGAAGAATTCAAAGCCGGTTGGTAGCGGATCTGGTAAGTTCACATACTTGCTGTAGAAACTACAACAGTTGGCCCTAGCATGATGAGACTATGGCTATATTTTCCACAGAAGAGGAAGAGGAGGCGTTTGTGGGGAGTAGGAGAATGTATATATATTGGAGAAAATAAAAATCGCTCAGTAGAAAGTTGTTTCATGTTCTTGTTTCGTTTTTAAAAAAATAATTCACTGTGATTGTATTCAGCCACCGTGTGAAGCGATGAAAAAGAATGAATTTGCTTTAGACTTTGCTCTGAGAGAGGGAAAAAAAAAGCTATACGGAGTCTACAAATGCCTTAAAGCTGCCGTCTTTGATTATGTTTTGTTCGGAATAAGTACAACGCCATGTTTATGCATTCCAGGTATAAAGTCTCCGGTTAAAGAAAGGCAATGTTCAGACTGCGACAACAAATTGCCGAACAAAACCTTTCCGAAGAGACACCGCGGCGCTATGTCGAGACACTTACAGGCAGGTACCCGGGGTGTTGTAACTCTCAGGAAGTAGAGCCTGTGAGAGTTTATTGGCAGGAAATTCCTCTATACGCATTTAGGTGCGTAACCAACCAGAACGGCGAAGTTATAGAGAAAATGGATACGAAAACGAAATACATACTTAACATCAGGAAGAAACAGTTAAAATTTTTAGGCTCATAATGAAGAAAGAGGGCTTGGAAAATCTGATACCCACAAGACAAATTGAAGGCAAAAGGGAAGCAGAAAACAATGCATCGATATGGGTTTTCGCGTCATTCAAACTGTTTTAATGTGGATAATTAATTCAAAGCTTAAAATGTATATAACATTTCATAGACCCTTGTTATCGGAGTGAGAAGTTAAAACTTATTTTCAGTGGATAGGAGTGTTAAATAAAAAAAAACGTATGTTGAATTTCGCATGGATATGTGTGACGTCCCGACCTGCGACGTGATTTTCGCTTCCGCGTCTCGTATATACGAGTTTGTCGTTACTTTGAAATTTTTCATGCAACAAGGGCGGATTATCATTGTTGTATCGTCCGTGAGTTGTTTGATATATTGAAGTTGTCATCGTTGATAATGGCTTATGTAAGCCGAAAGCTTAGAATGATATTTAAACATGTATCAATATGGTGTTTTCCTTTCGTCTTTCAACTATAATGTGATTAAGCTTATCAGACAATATGAAAGGAACTTAATTAAAATAGACAAAACTTGTCTATATTATTTAATGAAACACACACACACACACACACACACACACACACACACACATATATATATATATATATATATATATATATATATATATATATATATATATATATAAGTTTTAAACGTTATTTTTAGTGTATATTCATATTTGAGTACATGTTCTATATATTTTATAATACATTAAATAGTATATTTATTTATCTTCGTATACCGACCTAAAAATGACGTTTAAACTGACATAAAAAATTATAGGAGTGTTAAATTAAAAAAAAATGTATGTTGAATTTTAGTCCAGTTTACCGCTACAAAACTTAAAATCTGAGCAAACTTGCTATCTTACATTACAAAACTAATTAAAATCATTTATTAAGAACGTTGTTCTGTGAAGTGAATATCATAATTAAATTCAGTAAGTTTGATCTAATATCTTTAGATATTGTAAACGAGTTGTACAAAACGTTAACTCTAACCTTGCTGCTAAACCATGTGTTTTAAAGGGTCATTTATTACAAAGTACTCCTATAACCATAAAAAGTATATTTCTGACAAAATAAGTTAACATAAAAATAGTTACTTTGTTTCTAAATAGAATAAATGAAATAGAAACGTTACTTTCATGTTTATTTTGTTTCATGTTTTTTTTATTCCAGAATTCAAATTTCCGATATGATTTTTGTGCCATTAAAACTGTTTTAACGTGGATAATTAATTTAAGGCTTAAAATGCATATAACATTTCGTATAGCCTTGTTATCGGAGTGGAAAGTGATGGATCCGAAGCTCGATAAAATTATATATTAAATTATAAACCCTTAATAAAAAAAAGATTATACAAAGATAAAAAACGATTAACTTTTGGGGTTAAATTAATTCTGCTCTTAATCTCCCCTTTTTATTTCTTTGAATTTCTACAGCAGCAAACTATCGCACGCCCAAACCAAAACTAAAACCATTCGTTCCCAGTGAAACGACGCTATTTGAGATAAGCCTCCAATTCTGGGTGAAACATGCGCAATGACGTGGCCTTAAATAAAGATCACTAATAATCGAAATCATTCTCTCGGACCTCTGGCTGTACGTTTAGTATCGTAGTCCTGTTGGAAGGTGAAACCCCCGCCCTAGTCTCAAGTCTTTTGCTGACTGTAACAGATGTGGTTCTACAGAAGGATGCTGAGTACACCATGAACCGAACATGTGACAACGACGAAGTTTTCGAGAAAATAAAAACAAAAAGGAAACTTATATTTAACATCGGGAAGAGACGGTGAGGTTTCTAGGACACATCATGAGGAAAGAGGGCTTGGAAAATCTGATACTCACAGGACATATTGAAGGCAAGAGGGACAGCGGTAAACAATGCATAACATACCTAGCGAGCTTGAGTAAATGGATGGCGGAAAAAGGTTTGGAAGTGATATAGCGACTAGGACTGAGGAATCGGAGAGCCGAGTTCGAATTCCCGTCGAATCCATTACATTCAACACCTTTGGAAAGTTATGAATCTTCTTCTTCTCAACCCAATTATGGGCAGGACAGACCGGGTCCTATATCCTTGGTTGGCAACTGGTTTACTGCAGAAAGAAATGACAACCTACTGCGAGAAAAATCTGCCTCGTCAGTCATATATTGAAAGATACATGATCGCCTGAGTGTGTATCAGGCATGACACATAACTGACTGAGAAAAAGGAAAAATTTGTTAACAGCTACAAAGAACAGGAAATTGTGGAGAGTCATGATTGCCAACGTCCTGAAGAGAGACGACACTCAGAGGAGAACATTTCAGTTGGGTTGGATAAAAGATAGGTCAGTGGGTAGATGTTTGGACTTTTAGAGAAATGAAGTACAGAAAGACAGAAAAAAAAGAAAGAAACGGCGAAGAAAACAAGAAAAGACAAGAAAAAAGTAGCGAAGGAGTAGAGATAGATAGATAGATAGATATGAATACGCCGAGAGAAAGAGAGAGAGAGAGAGAGATATGAATACGCCGAGAGAGAGAGAGAGAGAGAGAGATATGAATACGCCGAGAGAGAGAGACAGAGAGACAGAGAGACAGAGATAGATAGATAGATAGATAGATATGAATACGCTGAGATAGATAGATACATAGATATAGATATAGATATGAATACGCTGAGATAGATAGATAGATAGATAGATAGATAGATAGATAGATAGATATGAATACGCTGAGATAGATAGATAGATAGATAGATAGATAGATAGATATGAATAGGTTGAGATAGTTGGATAGATAGACATGAATAGGCTGAGATGGATAGATCGATTGATTTGGATAAGATGAGTTAGATAAATAGATAGATGGATAGATAGGCACGAATAAACTGAGATAGATAGATAGATAGATAGATAGATAGATAGATAGATAGATAGGCGAAAAATAAAATAAAAATATTAAGAGATAGAAAGGAAGGGAAATTGTGAAGAGTCATAATCGCCTACAACCTCAGGGAACATGGCCAACAGAGCCAACCAGAACGAGCCAGATGGGTCGATTAAAAGATAAGTCACTGTGTAAGTCGGTATATATGATATGCAAGCATAGCTATTACCTATTTTTTTTAAATAGGTGGTGGGGGGCATTGCAAGCCTCTCAACGCTCTATAGTTACTTCGGTGGAAAGAGCTCAGACGAACTACATTTCTTGGTTCAGCCAGTTCGAACCTAGGTCCCGCCATGCAACTCACAATGTAGCAAATCGCTCATATTCCCTTGAAATTCCATTGGTGAGACGTAAGGCCCACTCGAAACCGCCTCATAAGAAGTTATTTCCCCGATCATTACTATCTTAACCTGTTCAAGTCTAGGGTTAACCGTTATCTTTCCCTCCTATCTACATAAACTGCTTCAATTTAACTCTCTACTTCGAGTGGCCTCTGGGCCTTGTATTAGGCGAAACTTATTGTAAAAAAAAAAGAGGAAAATTAATTAATCGTTAACATTCAAGAGGCGACTTTTCTTGAAAAGCAAAGATTTTATTCTGCCACTGCAAGTGACTGAGATGAATGAATAATAGTGTGTTTGGATTTTGTAGTTGTGTTGTCATATCCTGTTAGGGCAACAGGAAATAATCATGATTGAAATCAAATAGTGCGGCAGAGGAGTTTTGAAAAAAAAATGAAATGAAAGTACTGAATAATTCAGAGTGTTAAAGGGTTAAAACAATATTTGTATTCATCACGGTATCCGGTATTTAACTTTCTGCGCGATATACAACAAAAAGAAAAAGTACAAAAATCGCTTTTTCTAAAATGATTCCTGAAATTAACATAGACCTCACCCTGACAGACTTAAAAGATTTTCTCACTTGAAACTGGACGATTTAGATTTGCAAAGATAAGAGTGCTCATCTGCTACGTAATATCAATCAACCTATATGAAAGTGTAGTTTGCAAAAAAAAACAAAAAAAAACAAAAAAAAAAACTTACCTCATGGACGTCCGTACGTAAAAAGAATCTCGTGGGGAAGCCATATTGTTTTATGCTGACAAATATATATATATATATATATATATATATATATATATATATATATATATATATATATATATATATATATATATATATATATATATATATATATGTTGTTATATATATATATATACCGGGTATAACAGCAAAATTGTGTAACAACAAAATTGTCCAATTTTTAGATTAAGCTTTGAACAGTTGTATCTTAAAAATGATTAAAGATATCTTAATGGAATTCTCCGCTTTGAGCAATAAGAATGTATAATTACTTTCCAAGCTTAACAGATGTATCGTTAAGAAATCGACCATAAACGAAAATTACATGTTCATCATTAATTAATCATAGCTAAGGATAGGAAGCTAATGTAGGATTGAAATAAAGTTCAAAAATATATATATATATATATATATATATATATATATATATATATATATATATATATATATATATATGAATCCAGGATCATTTTCGAACTCATTCAAGATGATCTTCGCCCTCCCTTACCTTCTAAATTTATGTCCTGGAGTAACGAGTTGCCTCACACGTTTCACGTACGTCTTCATTTTCAAGTCTTTTTTCACTGCTCTTAGCACTGTCATAGGTGATACTCCAAACGTCTTGTGGATTAAGCTGGATCTTTTCTAATTGATCTCCTTACCTCTAAGTTGAAGTGATGGCACCTCTTCCTGTTGTAACCTCCTGATCCAGTTTTCCTACAGTTCGCTCTTTAAAAAAAACTTATTCACTGTTCTCTTGATGGTTCTTGAATGGACTTTGAAGATGGAAGCCAGAGTATGAATCTTTGGTACCATTACTGAAGGCCTGAATGATCTTTAATTTCACCATTGCTCATTGGGTCGGACAAAACAATTTTAACCTATTCTCTTTCTAGTTGAATATCTCAATGATTCTTCAGTGATTCTTACTACAAATGGTATCAAGACGTCTAAAAGTCTTATTTGAAAACCTGGACAAAAAAATACTCAGTTTAATGGTTTTTACATATTAAACATTTTGTGGGATGAACAATTACGCATGATATTACACGACTTGGACAATTTTGCTTTTATAGCCGAGATACACTTGTATGTACGCGAAATATTTATTTCTGTCGATTACTTGACGGTTGTATGGGCCCGCTCTATTTGTAACTGAAATTTATTGTACATAAATCTAAGTCCTAAAAACCGTTTTATAACAATACCACGGTCACATATTCGATATATTTCATAGTTAGAGAGTTCTAGTACCATATAAGACTCGACTTTATGTGAAAGAAGTATGTAGAAGTGTGTTTTTAAAAGTTTGCGCCGAAATGTAAGCAAACCACAAAAATTGTATACATTATGCTGAATTTAAGTGCTTAAAATTGGTGAAATAACCCCAGCTCAGTTTTTTACGTGTCAAAAATTAGCCAAAAATCGAAGAAAGCTCAATTTCTGTCAGGTACTTCACGAGTTTATGGGTCGGCTCTGTTTGCAACAGAAATTCATAGTAAATCGATCCAACCTCTAAAAAAACGTTATCTAACAATGGTACTGTCACATGAATTTAGGTAATAATGGCACAGGTAGAACTGGCGCAGGTAAAAATAGAACGGTAAAAATGGCACAGGTAAAAGTGGTACGGATAAAAATGACACAAGTGGGAAAATAGAAAAAATAACACTGAGCAAAAAAATAAGTTTCTGATGCTTTTCTCTACGTGTTGTTGATGCATTTTGTGGCTGCAATAGTTGCATAACCAAGAACGTGGTTGTGACTTTTAGCTGGTACAGGATCAGTCATATCAAGACTGGTGGTCATGGTACCTTTACAAAAACATGTTTTCTTAACACATCTTTATCTGGCAGTAGTTGATCTTGTAATCTGTTTTGTATACATGTACCTTTGGAAGCAAATTTATTTTCCTTTATTACTTGCTATAACTTCCATGATGGCGTCGTGATAGAGCCACTGATATCAATGGTGGGCTTGATGGCTCGAGGACAGATCAACCTTCGCTTTGTGCCATTTTTCCTATTTTCACACCTGTGCCATTTATACCCGTGCAATTTTTACCGGTGCCATTTTTACTTGTGCCATTATTTACGCAAATTTCTTTTTATAAGGTCCTCACTCGGGGGTAACGCCTTTGCCTCAGCTGGTAAGTCATCCGGGTTATTGCTTGAAATGTGGCTAGGCTCTGTTTCTGCTGCTTTTCTCCTCGTGTTGTTGATGCATTTCGAGGATGCAATAGCTGCATAACCAGGAGCGTGGTCGTGATTATTTTAGCTGCTACGGGATCAGTCATATCAAGACTGGTGGCCATGGTACCTTTACAAAAACATGTACTCTTAACACATTTGCATCTGATAGTAATTGATCTTTGCAATCTACTTTGTATACATGTGTCCTTGGAAGTAAATCTTTTCTTTTCCTTTATTTCTTGCTATAACTTCCACGATGGCGTTGTGATAGAGCCACTGATATCAATGGTGGACTTGACGGATCCAGGGTACAACTGAACCTGTTTCTAATCCAGGATTCATCGCAATGCTTTCTAGTTGTGTGATCTGTTCAATAATTGAACCAGAATTCCCGTAATTGAACCACTAACAACAAAATTAATGATAACTGAACCAGGAATCAGATAGCGTCTGCTTAGATTGTTACTGGTTCGATATACATACATACATATATATATATATATGTATTGGCTCCTGAAAAATTAATTTCGGTTGAGCTCTTTGGTTTGAGGTGTGAGTTTGTAAACAGTGACTATTTAAGCTAATATAGCATGACTCTTCGGCAGAATTGAGTCACTGTCAGTCACTGTGTGTTTATCTAAATCTAAAAATAAACACGCTAAAATTCACCTCCATCCCTGCCGTGAGCCGACGGCTTAGTGGTAGAAGTTCCGACTGACGCCTATTCAGTCGGGTTTCGATCCTAGCTAGAGGCAACCGGACGACTAGCCACACTGATGAGTTGCGAAACAGTCTGTCTGTGGATGACATATATATATGTATGTATTTCAGAATTTACTGAATAGATAACGTGTGCATTTTATTTTTTTTCCTGTATGTTTTCGCTTTTTGCAATTTTTTTCATATTTTCTCACTTGTGCCATTTTTACCCGTGCCATTTTTACCCGTGCCATTTTTACCCGTGCCATCTTTACCCGTGCCATTATTACTCTACACCTATGTCACATTTTCGGCATATTCTATAGTTAGGGAGTGCTAGTATCCCATAAGGCCCGATTTTATGTGAAGAAAAACTCAATTTGACATTAAAACTTGAGTTAAAACTTTCTTGAATTTTCAATTTACATATAAGACTGGGATTTTGTCTAATTTTGGGACAAGTAACCGGGATTTTGCCCGCTGGGTTTTCGTCCAGTTACCTCATAGGACATACGGAAGGCGAGAAGGACAAAAAGAAACAACATGTAATCAAACTACTGGATGTGTGCAAATGGATAGCAGGACGTGAACTGAGGTGGGGGTATAAATGGACAAACATTACTTACAGAAGATACAAAGTTGTGGAGGGCCATATTCGCTCACGTCCTAAAGGGACACGGCACACAAAAGAAGAAGAATAGGTGATAAATCTGATATTTAAAGTTAAAATGTTCAGGTTGATTGATACGATGTAAGTGACGGTAATACTAAATCACTTTGGTGGAGAATCTAGCCGGCATAATTGTGGGAGTATTTGTTCTGGACGCACACCTGTTTGCTTTTCCTTGGGAAAGGAGGTCCCTTGCACTCACGGAGAGCAGACAATCGCAAATAGGCAGACTTACTGGCTTCACTTGGGCGTCCAGGGTCTGTCGCTTGCCTGACTCGCAACAATGGTCAATGGAGACAGTTTGCTTTATACTGGCTGTAAACAATTAAAAAGACGATGCCGAAGGAAAACAATATCACATTACTTGAAACAAGGCGGGCTAAATAGACATGCTTTGACAGGAGCGTGTGATAAAGTTCGGTTTGTTATGATTTTTGACCTAGAAAAACCAAAGCAAAATTTAACATTACATCACAGTCATTCATTTCCTTTACGTCTCTATCTCACTCACTCACTCACTCACACCTACCCACAAATATACACATATGTTCACCCACTCTTTATCTGAGTTAAAGCTCACGTTCTTTATCTATATATCTATTAATCTATCTATCAATCGAGCTAGATGTTTTCGCGTTTTTTTCTTTTCTTTCGTTCTTTCCATCGATTTTTCATCATTATTCCGATCTTTCTTTCTAACTTTATTTCCTTCTATCTATCTATCTATCTATCTATCTATCTATCTATCTATCTATCTATCTATCTATCTATATAAGTTTATTGATTATCTATCTATCTATCTATCTATCTATCTATCTATCTATCTATCTATATGTATGTATCTATCTATCTATCTATCTATCTATCTATCTATCTATCTATCTATCTATCTATCTATGTATCTATCTATATCAGTTTATTGATTATCTATCTATCTATCTATCTATCTATCTATCTATCTATATATATATATATATATATATATATATATATATATATCAGTTTATTGATTATCTATCTATCTATCTATCTATCTATCTATCTATCTATCTATCTATATCAGTTTATCTATCTATCTATCTATCTATCTATCTTCTTTACAGAAAATAATGTTGCCTTTTTAGAGAAGGAATATATAACCCAGTCTTATAGCACATAGTTTAAACTTAGTTTTTTTCAAATTGTTTAATACAGTGTAACCCGGATATAAGAGACCCGGATATAAGAGAAACCCGGATATAAGAGAACATTTATCTGGTCCCAAATTCGAGCCTGTGTTAATGTATATATAATAGACCAAACCCGGATATAAGATAAAACCGGATATAAGAGACTTCTTCTCCGGTCCCGACAACTCTCTCTTATATCCGGGTTACACTGTATATGTTCTCTCTCTCTCTTTCTCTCTCTCTCTCTCTCTATTTCTGCTCTTGTGCATAGAAGTATTCGAAACTTCCGGTGCTATAGAAATGCTACATTTCCTACTTCTTCTTTCGTCTTATACTATTTACTGATATTTATTTATGGATGTCAGTTCCTCAAGGACACAGGACACAGTGGATAAAAGGCGTTGGTTAGATCCAGTGACAGTACCCAAAGTGTGTGAGTTCAATACCTGGTTATGGTATTGGAGAACTTGGAGATAACTGATAACTGACATCCATTAGTCATGGCACGTGGAACTAGAACAGTTCTACCCCAGTGAGCGAAATAAAGGGTTCAGTCCGACATTCCAACCACCTCAAGAAGCGCACAACAGCCGAAACCTTGTGATAAATATGGCGACAAAGATAAGGACAATAGTCCGAATAATGTAAATAGTGTACATAATATCTCATCTCAGAAATATATATATATATATATATATATATATATATATATATACAGTGGTTGGAAAAATAATTGAAACACTTGTTAAGTTCAAAGCAAATTTAATTAATATGGAGTTGGTTCTCCTTTAGCCTCACATACAGCTTTAATACGTCTAGGAATGGAATTATACAGCTTCCTGGCTTCATCCAGAGGAATTTTCAGCCATTCTTCCATTAATACCTGCTCCGGCTCTTTAAGACACGACGGTGGAGGATAGCGGCTCCTAACTTGTCGCTCCAAAATGCACCACAAATGTTCAATAACATTGATTTCTGGAGTTTGGGGAGGCCACTCCATGTGTTCTAGCTCACTTTCATGCTCTTCATGCCAATTCTTAACCGCTCGAGCGGTATGTGTTGGAGCATTATCGTCTTGGAAGATGCAGTCACCATCAGGGAATAAAGTCTTGGCCATTGGATGAACATAATCTCCCAAAATGTTCAGGGAATCTTTGCTGTTGATTCTACCATGCAGGGCAACTATTGGACCGAGACATTTTCATGATATGGCGGCCCAAACTATTACTGATCCACCTCCATGCTTTACTGTTGGAAGAAGGCAGTAAGGGTTGTAAGCTTCTTTGGCCTGCCTCCACACAGAAACTCGCCCTGAAGTTGAGAAAAGAGAAAAAACTGGACTCGTCTGAGAATATGACTTGCTTCTATTGGTCTGTAAACCAGGCATTGTGATGTTTGCACCACTTCAACGTTTTCGATAATGTTGTGAGTGGAGAGAAGAGGTTTCCTTGTGGCGGCTCTTCCATGATATCCAGCCTCATGGAGCTCACGACGAACAGTTTTAGTAAAAACTGTACTATTCAGATGATTATTCAACTCAGCAGTCAGTTTGGCCGCAGTAGTTCGATGATTTTTTTGCCACATTGCGTTTCAATGCACGTCGGCCCATGCCAGTGAGTTTGCAAGTCCGGCCCGAATTGCTACGGTTGCGAAAGGTTTTACCCTGTTTCCCGAATTGCGTCATAGTTCTTGATATGGAAACCAAACAGTTCAGCAACCTTAGTGATCGAGGCTCCTTATATGCGGCCCTTTTTCGAACTAGGAGAGGTCACGTATTTAGCTTAAATTTTACTAAATTCTAAACATAAATAAGACAAAGACAGTAAATTAGATAAATAAACGTATTTACAATAGATATATCCTGCAATTACTAAGTTTTAGTTAAAGTTCTTAATATAATAGATCTTTGAAATATAGGAGTGGAATTTTCACCTGTTCCAATTATTTTGTCCAACCCCTGTACACACACACACACACACACACACACACATATATATATATATATATATATATATATATATATATATATATATATATATATATATATATATATATATATATATATATAAATACATATAGGGCCTGCAGATTACGTATAAGTATAATGAATTTTGCCTTAGAAACATTACAATTACAATGTGTTTTGCGGAGAATGTTCAGATCGAAGTTATTTAAGAACTGGTCTTCATTTTTCAAGTCAACATAATAAAATTAACACCTTAATATACAGGATCAAAAAACTTTACGAAAAGGTATAACTGAATAAGTACTTCAAAATGATAAAGTAAATAAAAAAATATTCTTAGATTACCAAATGCAATTGTTTTTCAGGTTTGATTAAATATTTTCGTTTCTATTATATAGGGTGTCCCTTCAAAATCGACATCATTTCAAATGTGAATCTCCGTGTAACTATATGTCCCAGGCAAAAGAAATGAAATAGTTAAATGTTGAAGATTAAAAGATTATTTATCGAAATTCGAACAAGATGTTCAAAGGGAAGTTGATTTTATAACCACTTACACAAAGCTTCACAAATGTTTAATATGCGCACCACCTGTGACAAGTCATAAGGTAAGTCCTACCAAACACGCTGTCGCATAACTTGCATAACATTCTCCAGCGCCTCGGTGATTCTCTGCTTACGTTCCTCTAGGATTGTAGGAAGAGGTGGGATATAGACCTGTTCTTTCACATAGCCCCATAGAAAAAAATCATAAGGTGTCAAGTTAGCTTAAGGTAAAGGCACATTGTCATTGTCAATGGTACGCCTGATCCATCTTCCTGGTAGATTTTCATTGAGATAAGTCCGCATAGTCAATTTAGTTTTGCACATTTTGTTAAAATTTGAGAGGATTTGAGCGAAAATTGGATATGATATCAGACTACAAAATAGTGTCAATTTTGGGGGGACACCCTGTATATTGGGATGAAGCCAGATATCTGATGATTACTGACTAGGTGAAATAGAAACATCTTGTGTAATGTAAATAATTGTTTTTTGTTGTTTTCTTTTCATTTGTACATAACGTAATACATTAAACATATTTCTTCTCTATTATATTTGAAACTATTTTCTCTGGACAGAACCAGATATTCATTTACGGTTTCAATTCAAATAAAGAAAGAAATAATGTTAAGAGAGCCATCATCGCTAATTCCTAAATGAACATAGCATTGTTTTTGTTTTTTATTTTTTAAATACAACGCATAATGAGAAAAGGGTTTGTTTTGGTTGTTTAACGGCATATCAACTCTATATTGATCATTTAAATTTAATTTCCTTGGAAGTTTTGAAGTAATAAAAATATGATATACGTTATTCTGCTTTCACAGTTGAATACATGGTAGTTGATACTCAGCATTTGTGCATATACATGTTTGTGTGGACAGAATTACTAGAGGCGGTGATATGAGTGTTTTATGTTGTAGTTTTGTTGAAGTTATATTTGGGAAAACGGTTTGATTTCTTTAAGAAATTGTAGGATATTATATGGATTAATGTCATGAAAGTGTGCTTTTCATGTTGGTTGGTTTGTTGATTTTACTTAGCGGCATATCAACCTCCGTGGGTTATTTAATGCCAACATCTAAATATATTGAACGCAGTTTCATGCCTTCAACTACGGATAAAATGTGTTGTTGGTCATTTTGCTATGAATACGTATTTTTATACTTTCATAGAGTTTTGTTTTTGTTTGGTGGTACAGTGTTTGTCCATAGCTAGGACCCCCCCCACTAACAGGTGCTTACCACCCCGGGCCAGGGTCGACCTCGGAACAATAGCAATTATGAGGTGATTCCACGCTCCTCAAAGCCTCCAATCCGATCAGAGGCCTTTCTGTAGTTTATTGTCATACCTAGGACTATGAGAAAAGAAGGATTGGAAAATTTGATACTCACAGGACAGATTGAAGGCAAGAAGGTCAGAGGAAAAACAACGCATGACCGAACACAGAGAACAGGATTTAGGAGAGATAATAAAAAGATAAAAAATTTTAAGAACTACAAAGTATAGGAGATTGTGGAGAGCCATGATCGCCAACGTCCTGGGAGATGTCGTACAAAGAAGAAGAAGAAGAAGAAGAAGAAGAAGAAGAAGAAGTAAAGATTGATTTGACCACTTGTTTTTGACAATGTCAAAAGAGTTACACAGATTGTTATGGCCGATAGGATATTTATGTTCTATCAATCTATCTCATTTCTTCTTTCGTTGCCATTTTCTTTCTTTTCCTTCTTTTTTCCTTTTCTTTCTTTCTTTCTTTCTCTTTTCCTTTTCTCTTCTTTTCTTAGAGTTTCTAAGGGCAATTGAAATCTCATAAATCGTGCCATCAAGGCAAAGAATATGAATACTTGAGTTTTTATGACTGCGAACTTCAAGCGAAATTCCTCTCCACCTCTGTTGCGACAATTCACCAGCGAGTATTCTTCTAATATTTAACGTATGAACATATCGTCGATAAGTAACGAACTCTAAGGAGAAAATTGACTGGTATACACTGAGCCGGTTTACGATTTATGACGCGGATCAAGTTTATAAAAAAAGTATGGAAGGAAGGGGATTGTATACACTTGAGTAGAATGGAAAGCCGGCAATAAACGGACAAAAAAGAATGAAAGAAAAAAATAAAGAAAGAAGAAAGACGTGGGAGGTTAAGCATGCTCTCAGAAAATAGGAATAGTAATACAGTGTAACCCGGATATAAGAGAAACCCGGATATAAGAGATATTTCTCTGGTCCCAAATTAGAGCCTGTGTTAATGTATATATAATAGACCAAACCCGGATATAAGAGAAACACGGATATAAGAGACTTCTTCTCCGGTCCCGACAACTCTCTTATATCCGGGTTACACTGTATTACCGTTTCCTTACAAGGAAACATTCAGCATTCATTGGCTGAGTAAGTCAGTACTACTTCCGCTTGAAATTTATGAAATCTTTCTCTGAAAATAGGTTTTTCCGGGTCAGTAGCAAGAATGCATTCCAAAAGCAGGGCAGAGTACCGCGAGACAGGAGGATTTCTTTGGTGACAAAGAAAAGAGTACTGAGCTGCTACGTGATCTCTGTCCTCCGATACGGCAGCAAATGTTGGACAGTCTCCTCAAAGATGAAGAAGAGACTCGAGGCAGCGGAGATGTGGTTCTACAGAAGGATGCTGAGGATATCATGGAGCGAGCGTGTGAGCAACCATGAGGTCTTGGAAAGGATGCAATCAAGGAGGAAGCTTATACTTAACATTAGGAAGAGGCAGATGGAATTTTTGGGACACGTAATGAGAAAGGAGGGCCTGGAGAATCTGATACTCACAGGTCGAATAAAGGGGAAAAGAGACAAGGTATACCAACATATGACATACCTGGCGGGCTTAAGCAAGTGGATGGCAGAACGTGGTCTGGGGGAGGTCGAAGAGGGACGAAATTTATTAAGACTCACAAGGTATAGGGGGAAGTGGAGAGCCATGATCGCCTACGTCCTGAAAGAACACGGCACATAAAAAGAAAGAAGCTGTTATCACTCTTTCCAGTACTGATGGACATATTCCTTAGTAAACTTTTGTTTGAAGTAGCGTGGAATGCCAGCATCTTATGTCAATATTCTTTCTAAGAAAGAAAGAAAGAAAGAAAGAAAGAAAGGAAAAAAAAGAAGGAAAAGAAAGAAAATGATAACGAAAGAAGAAATGAGATAGATTGATAGAGAAGGGAAAAAGAACGTGAAAAACCAAAAATTGATAGAGAAAGAAAAAGAAAAGAAGAGAAAAAAAAGAGAATAAAAAAAAATAATGATTGACATTGGATTTAATTGGAAAGAAAGAAAGAAAGAAAGAAAGAAAGATTGAAAGAAAGAAAGAAAATGATAACGAAAGAAGAAATGAGATAGATTGATAGAGAGGGGAAAGACAGAACGTGTTAAGGAAGAAAACAAAAGACGATAGAGAAAGAAAAAGAAATGAGAATCAGGTAAGAATGAAAGAAAGAAAGAAAGAAAGAAAGAAAGGAAAACAAGGAAAAGAAAGCAAATGTTAACGAAAGAAGAAATGAGATAGATTGATAGAGAGGGGAAAGACAGAAGGTGTTAAGGAAGAAAACAAAAGACGATAGAGAAAGAAAAAGAAATGAGAATCAGGTAAGAATGAAAGAAAGAAAGAAAGAAAGAAAGAAAGAAAGAAAGAAAGAAAGGAAAACAAGGAAAAGAAAGCAAATGTTAACGAAAGAAGAAATGAGATAGATTGATAGAGAAGGGAAAAAGAACGTGAAAAACCAAAAATTGATAGAGAAAGAAAAAGAGAAGAAGAAAAAAGTAAAGAGAATCAAGAAAGAAAGACAGAAAGAAAGAAAAAGAAAGAATGAATAAAATTAAAATAAGAAATCGATATAGGAAAAATAACAGAAATATAATTGAAGATTGAAATCAAGGAAGAAAACGATGATTGAAAAAAAAAGGAAAAACAAACTGAGAAGAGAAGAGAAAGAGACAAAGAGGGAGAGGCAGAGTAAAGGAAAGAAAGATGGAGTGAAAGAAAAAACAAAGAAAGATGAAAATAAAAGAAGAAACAAAGAATAAAAGAGAAGAAAAAGTAAAAGTCAATAAAGAGAGAACTCTCTGACTGTCAGTGAAATAAAGGGATAAGCAGAGAGATAGAGCGAGAAAGAGAGATAGAGAGAGGGAGAGATAGAAATAGAAGGAGAAAAGAAAAAGTAAAAAGAAAATGTTGGAGGAAGAAAGAACAAATCGACATAAATAAAGAGGAACGCTAACATTTTCTCTCTCGTAGTTCTCGCTTGTGGGACTCTCGCTCGACTTCTGGCTTCCCAGTTAACTTTGATCTTCAAAAATTTAAATGCAATGTCAATCGCTATTTACTGTCTTTTTTCTTTTTTTCTAACACTCAGTAAAATTCATAAGTCTCAGTCCGTCCTGGGTATGACGATAAAATACATCCGCGTCCAGGGTAAGGCGATAAACTACGTCCAACAGCAAGGCCTCTGATCAGGAGGTTTTGAGAAGCGTGGAACACCTCTTAGTTGCTGGTGTTCTCAGGTCCACCCTAAGCCAGGGTGGTAGCACTTGTTAGGGTCCCAGCTATGGGCAAATAGTTAACCCCGAAACTGAGGGGAAAAAAGTATTATAAAAGAGTAAAAATGGGTTTTAATACCAGAAATACTTTGTGAAAAATTATTACCAGAAATAAATTTTTGAAGAAAAAAAATTTACCAGCAATATATTTTTAAAAAATATTAGCAGCAATACGTTTTTGAAAATAATATTACCAGCTATACATTTTTGTGGAAAAAAATATTATCAGAAAGAGATTATTGACAAAAGAAGGGAAAAACCAGGGAAAAAAGTTGTTGGCATTAAATAACCCATTGAGGTTGATATGCTGTAAAACAAAATAAACCAAACAAACCAATCATACGTCTAAGTGACTTTATTATCTTGTGTGGTGTGAAATTATTCAAAGAGAAACAATATGAAAAATGAAGCGAGAAGAATGGGAAAGAGAAAGAGAATCTGAACACTGAAGAGAAAAGAGGGAAAGTAAAGAAGGAAAGGAAGAAAAAAATGAGAAAAAGAGAAAAACAATGAGTGAAAGAAGGAAATGAAATGAGACTAGATGAGAAAGAAACAAAGAGAAGAATGAAACAAAAAAAGGAAAGATAGAAAAATCTAAGCAGACGAGGAAATAATGTGTAAACGAAGCGAGAAAGATTTTTTCAGAAGGCGAAATAATTTTATTTATAAAATAATAACTTGTCAGACGTAGTTGCTCATGTCTTTTGTATCGAACTAATATATGGACCTCCATAAATTCACTAAAAAATGAGCATACCACGATAAAAATGACTTAATAAAAAATGTTTTATTACCAAACGATTTTTGATTATTAATTTATATTTTTGATTCATTTTAGGACGTTCGAAATTTTGATTAAAACTATTGTTTTTCTCACTTCAACGGGGGACCAAAGATTAATATAGGAAATTTTAGCATCTTTTTCCGATGAAAAACACAGTGAATTGGAAATTCTTGCAAAAATCAACTAATAGTTGGATATTAATAAACTTTCAGGACTTATTTTAGAAATTAATTTTTAAAAAAAATCTTGACACAAACATTGTTTAAAATCTGTTACCAACCACTTATTTAATTTTAAGAAATTTCCATTAATTAATTTTTGTACCAGTTAATGTTTATATTAGTTACACACAGAATTCCTGGGAGAATTTAAATCATCATATTTTTTTTACTGAAAATCTGCCCTGAATCATAAGATTAAAAATGCAATAAAACTAAGACATAATATAATTAAAAAAGCTTTTAATTACTTTTATGAATAAGATATGTTATGGATACTATTGTCTTAAAAACTTTTTTTTTTCGATGAGTAATGAATTTTTACAATAACAGTTTTCATTTTAAAATTTTTTAATTAGAATAATTTATAAAGTTTTAAATCTGTTAAATGCCTGTATTAATTTGTACGAGTTAGGTGATATTATTAAGAAATCTTATCAGAGAAAATATAACTTAGAGCACATATTTTATACGCTCTTAAATAAATAAACGAAACCTCTACTCAAATACGAGTATACGATAAAAATAAGTAATAATAATAATAATATTAATGATTATATATATATATATGTGTGTGCGTGTATATATATATATATATATATATATATATATATATATATATATATATATATATATATATATATATATATATATATATATATATATATATATATATATATATAAGGCTCAAACACTAATATTCCATGGTTAGTGTTTTAGCCTTTTATATTATATTCTTACTTTGTCCTTTACTCTGTCCTGGACATTGAATTCTACCTGGATTCTATCCTTTTGGGAATTGATATATATATATATCTATATCTCTCTCTATATATATATATTAATATATATATATATATATATATATATATTGATATATATATATTATATCTATATATATATCTATCTATATATATATATATACTAATATTATCAATCTCTCACTCTCTCTCTCTCTCTCTCTCTCTCTCTATATATATATATATATATATATATATATATATATATATAATCACAAATCACTAATCTTGTAAGTATGTACGGTCCAAAGATATAGTTTAAAAGATATATAAAACCCCAACTAATTACTGTATCTTGAACCCATACTGATTGTAGTTCAAATTTCATTTAAATCAGACAAGAGGTTCTTAAACTAGGGCCATTTTTCTGTTTTTACAACATTTTTCATAGGAAATTCAGTATTTGTTTTCGATACACATTATTTTGTCAATGTGTATATAAATAAAACTTGCATATTACATTCCAACTATTATGTTTGCGATAATAATAAACACTCATAATACATCATAACAACATAATTAAATGCATTTAAATATATATAACATTTTTCTTTAAAAAAATGTCGGTTGTTTGGCAACTGCTTGATAGCTAAAGCGTCTATGTAGTTCTGTCATAGTAAAACGTAATCGGTATGGCTGGAAAATTGTGGGACATGACTTGTTGGTAAATAAATAAACAGATGCATGTTAGTTTACTGCCATGACGTATTTTGCAATAAACGTGAGGAAAAAATATCAAAATCAAACACTGTATAATAAAAATTGTAATTACTATTTTGAAAAAAATACCTACAATAAATAAAACTGGGTGCACAAAAAGGAGTCATCCATACTTAAGTTATTTTAATAAATATAATCTACCTATGCAGACGACAGCTGTTTGTTTTGTTTTTATTATTATTATTATTAATTTTTAATGGCCATTACCTTTGAAAATTATAATAAATACTAAAATTGGCATAAATTATCACCCCGTGGCTACTATTATCTGAATTCAAAGGCCCTTAGTGTGATATCTGTCTGCAATTTCATTCCCAAAAAAGCAAATGTTTTTTCAATTGCATAATATTGTATAACGCGAATGATAATAATCATTACAATAACTTGTATTTAAAATACAGATTAATATATATTAAATTAATAATAAAATTAATAATATTGTCACTTCATTATTTTGTATCATGAACGACTTCAAAATTTTAATGGTAATATTTGAGGTTAAAATGTCTTGAGCGAGTGAAGCCTGAGGATCTTAGTAAGTAACATCCTGCTTTGAACATGGTCGACTGCCGCTACAGAAGGACAAATAACAGTACTAAATAACAGAATCGCATCTCTGGATGACTACCAAGAGCAGCAACAACAAAAATGGATAGCACATTCTCGAAGAGTACATAATGATATAATCAAGATGTTAACATTCCACACTACTTCAAATAAAAGGTGAGGAAGGAAACCCCATTTGATGAACTCTTCTGTGTGTTACCTACACTCTTGTGCAAATTAATTGAAACAACAGCTTTAGTTTCCTTTCTTTTGCCATACGGTCAGTTTTAGACCCACTGGAGTGGCAGAGTGTAATCGATTTCTAGTTTTCCTTCAGATTAGATCATTTGAAGTGGTGTGAATTTATTTTCGGGGTGTATGATGACATTTGTTTAGCCTTGAAAAATATTGCATCATCTGTGATTGCGTCAGATTTTTATCAAGCCCAGACTCTAATGTCTCGACTGTCGATTAGTTGTCCTACAGCCATTGTCTACGATGAACGTTACTCCAACGAAAATTGTAACGCTGCATGAATACCCTGGCAAGCATTGGAATGGACATACTAAGTACTAACATGTGCACTGGGTCATGTTTCTTTGGGAAAATACGAAAAAGAATTAAATAATACATAACGAAATTATAAAAAGATAGTCCCCAGTAAGACCCACAGGCTTCATTCGCTGTAAACAGCTTTTAAATTTTAATCGAAGAAAGCGTTAATAAGAAGCTCCCAGTTCAGATACTCCTGAACGGGTTTAGCGTCATGCATATCATTCATATGAAAGCCTCGATCTGACAAATATCTGTAAGAACACAATATTTAGATTTAGTTTCCGAAATAATTTGCTGTGTTGGGGGAAACTATCTTTATCTCAGCATATTCTATGTTTAGCTTCTTTATCCCTTATAGTAAATTTATTATAGCTGATCTGTAACCGAAATACTTTAAGTATATACTAATTCTAAATGCTAAAACTTTTTAAAGAATTTAGAGTACGTTTCCTTCTCCTTTTTTAATTCCACTTCCAGATCTTCGTTTCTATTTTAGAAAGTTTTTATTCGGCAAAAGTTTATTCTGAATGTTATTTCCTGGAATACTTCGTCGAGACTGCAGATATTCCTTGCAAGGAGTATTGCTGCCATATATGGTCCGGAGCCCCTTCTGTTTGCCTCGCGGTTCTTGATAAGATCCAGAAACGGGTATGCAACGTAATTGGCCCTGATCTGTCATCTCGTCTGCAGACGCTCTCTCACAGACGCGCCGTCGCCTCGCTCTGTCTTTTTTTACAAATACGTTCACGGTAATTGCTCCGATGAGCTGCTTTCGCTGGTTCCCAGGCTTCATGAATTCAAGCGTTCTACGAGGCTGGCATTCCGCTCCCACGCTTTCACTGTTGAAACTGTTAAATGTAGACGTCTCTTCTATTCCAATAGCTTCATATCTCGCACCTCTCGTCTGTGGAGCTCCCTTCCTTATTCTTGTTTCCCTGGCAACTATAATCTCCACTTGCCTTGATCTATCCACTATCCTTCGCCACATCCTTTCCTCTAACACTCCTATCTGCTCTCGCTCCAAATCTTCTGTAACCCCTTCTCTTGATCTATCCACTATCCTTCTCCACATCTTTTCCTCTAAAACTCTTATCTGCTCTTGCTCCAAATCTTCTGTAACCCTTTGCGGGCTAGTGGCTTCCAGCCTTGCTTGGGGTGAAAAGCTTTAAAAAAAAATTTGTTCACAGTCATTCTTATCCCATTATGAATAGCTACAATAGCTATACCCTCCATCATCATCATCATCATCAGTACATTGGCTTAGGGAGGAAAAGCAGTGAAGCTGTTTTCTATTAGTATAAGTAAATAATGCCATTAATCAGAACTGTCAACGTTTCTTGCAGATCAAGCACTCATAAAATACTGTAATTAGCCAATTACATTAATATGTGTAAATTTGATGAATGAAGTATTTACTTACCGTTAATAAAGTGACGTTAAGTCTTCATCTTGCTTAGATTTATTTAAAAACAGTTTAATAGAAGACAATTCAATTTAAAAAAAAACATTATTTAACGTTAATCAAATTTCCAGTTGACGATAGAATTAGCCGCAATTTCACGCAAATTGTAAAAATGTACCTAATTTTTTTCTTCACTTTCCTTTAATAATCTATTTTTTCAAAAAGGTTTTTGACGTTTTAAATTTTTCTAATCAGTGACGGACTGAGTCTACAAATATTGGCTGCCAGGAGACATGTGGAGTGCACATAACTATAATACTATCATTTAATTTTCATAATGAATAAATACATTAAAAAACATATGGAAAAAGGAGCAATTAAATTTTTAGTGGAAAAAAGTGTATTTCTAAAGCCTTTGAGACCTGCGTTTCTGAACAATTTCAACCGTTCTGCCTGAGCTTTGATAAATCATCAAGCATATCGATTACTTGTTGAGTTCTTTGCTCGCACGTTTTGTCCCTAAATTCCAGGTTGAGACTCTGCATCCTTCATGGTGAAAACGATTCTCCTTTTTTTTATCTAAAAAACGCGCCCAAAACACAATGAAAAGGCGCAAACATATTGGTATAACGTTCGATGACTTATTACATCTATTCTGATTGGCTCTTCAAAATAAAACAACCAATAGCAAAACACGATGCAAGTGTTTACCCACTGTTCAACCGGTGGGTTGGCATTAAGTCATTCTTCTCTACCACTGTTCAACCGGTGGCTGTGCATTCCGTCATTTTTCCCTACCACCGGTAAAGCGGTGGTCAGGGCTCAAAGAATTAATAATTACAGTGTACATGTAATACTGGTAGTAGATACCAAATGTAAATACAGAATGTTACAATTGAAATCTATATTTATTTTATTAGTTTAATTAATTGGTTGATATTTTAAATAATTTACTAAGGTACCTCCACGAGATCGCTAAAAAAAGAGCATAGCATGATGAAAAAGACGCCAAACTTGACGAAAACAAAATTTTATCGTCTAAATGTTTATGTTATTATTAAGAGGAAAGATCAATGTTTATTTTAATTATTTAAAAAAAAAAATGTTTCCTTCTTTTTAGAACAATCTGAATTTACAATTAAAAATCCTTCTTTCTCTTTGTATCACCGGAACTAGTAAAATTATTTGCATATTAGGAGATAATTCAAAAGCACAAGAGCGCATTGCTTGCAGTTCACAAAAAAGTTGAAGGAACAGGCAAGAACATTTGATAACGTTTGTAGCAAGGCTTTGGAATTTGTAAATAAATGTAATGACAGATGAATATAGATGAAAATCAAACACTGGAAATTGATGCGTTGGAAAGAACATTGCCAGTTAAAAGGCAAAGGAAGAATGGCAGATGAGCTTATTGATGACGAAAGAAATTCATCGGATTCTCCAGCTGATTTTCGATTTAATTTGATTTTAAATGTGTTTAACCCAATAATGAATATAGCATTGTCCAGTCACGAGACTCACGCTTTGTGCAGCACAGACAACTGTATAAAGATATGCCCTGCGTGGATCGAGCAAATTTAAAAAGAAATGTTTCAGAAATAAGTCTTGAAGATGAAGCATTGTAATGTTAAAAAAAACGATCGTTTGCGTTCACTAGATGATTGTGTGAATCTGTCAATAATTGCTTCTGCATTCAATCCACTCTTCATTCAATTCATCTAGCAATTCCTTTTCAATGGATAACAAGATGTATGGTTCCAAATTCTCCTCAGACAGCGAGTTTTTAACCTTGCCTTTATGATCTTTAACTTTGAAAATGTTCTCTCGCATTCGAGTTGATTAACTGATAGTGGGTAGACGGCTTTATAAAGATCATAAAAGTTATCCTATGTCTTTTGAACGCCAGAATTTTTAGTATACTCGATGGGCAAGTGTTGCAAATTTTACAATTGTTGCAGCTGGAATCCACATTAAGCAATAGCTTTAATACATCAAAGTCTGAAACAAAAGAAAATATTGCCAATATAATTTGATCATTGCTGATTTGTGAAACCATCTTAATAATACCTTACAATGTTTTGATTTGCTCACTGGCAAGGCTTGCCAGTGTGTTCATGCAGCGTTACAATTTTCGTATGCGTGTTTGGAGTAATCCCCATCGCCGACAATGGTCTTTGGACAACTAGTCGACAGTCGAGATAATAGTGTCTAGGCGTGAGGGAAATCTGATGCAATCACGAATGACGCAATATTTTTCAAGGCCAAACAAATTTCATCATACACTCCAAATATAGAGTCATATTGTAGCACAGCAATGCAAATGATCTAATCCGAGGAAAAAAATAGAAATCGATTACACTCTGTTACTTCAGTGGGTTTTAAACTGAACAAATGGTGAAAGAAAGGAAACTGAATCAGTTGTTTCAATTAATTTGCACACTATGTTTATTAAAATTAAAATTATGTAACGGTCAGTCTATACTCAGCACCTGAAGATTGCGTTGTGCATGAAACTCCGAGTCGTGCTACCGGTGAGGGATAATATGTATATTTACACTTAATCGCTGTTATTACATTGTTCAGTTTTATTGGAACCCTCACAATATGTTCAGTATATTATATTCAATTTTATATAGAGGGTTTCCAAGAACTTCACCGATTTTAAATGTGAATTAAGTTTAAGCATCTAAGGATGTTTTTCTTTTTCTTTCAGATTTAACAACTTAAGTCTTTGGCAATTTCAACCATGGAAAGATTAACAATCAAACAAAGTGTTAAGGTTATCGAAGCCTATTACGAAAATGGATGTTCAAACAAATGCAATGAGAAGTTCCCAGGTTGCATCATCTCACGAAACAGCAAAGTTGACGCCTTTAGATTTCTTCCTTTGGGGGTCATCTCAAAAGTAAGGTCTATGCCAACATGCCAACAACAATTCAACAGCTGAAGAATTAGATAATAAGACATATTGGTGAGATCGAGGAGCAACTATGCAGAGACGCCATCAAAGATTTTGACCATCGAGTGGAGGTGTGTCGTCAAAGCCTTGGTGGGCATTTGGGTGATATTATTTTTCACACATAATTGCCATGACTTAAATAACATGATCCAATGGAGAAATAAATAACTCTTCATCAATAACACTGATATATGTACTGTTGACTTTGATCCGTCTTGACAAAACACCCCTTATAAATATATATATATATATATGTATATATATGTGTGTGTGTGTGTGTGTGTGTGTGTGTGTGTGTGTGTGTGTGTGTGTGTATAAATGCATGCTTCATTAAATAATATAGGCTAGTTTTGTGCATTCATTTTAAGTAAAGTCCTTTCATAGTGTCGAATAAGCTTTTTAGCATTATCACTGAAACACGAAAGAAAATCCATATGTTTTTATTGTTAATTCTGTCTAGGCTTTTGGCTTACATAATCCATCATATATATATATATATATATATATATATATATATATATATATATATATATATATATATATATATATATATATATATATATATATAAACCATCATGTTTTTATTGTGATAGTCATCAAACGAACCATTCTGACCATTTCTTTTCTTACTATTTCTGGCATCAACAGCTTGGCGCAATTCTTCCTTTCAGATTCTATGAATCTGTCAATGAAGGTTCGTGCCGCTCTTACCTCTTAATATTTTCCCATAATTTTGATCACATAGTATAGCCGTACTCACCTTTTCCAGATTGGGTTCGTAATTTTTGGCACGTTTCCATATAGGTTTATTGGTCATGTTGTTTTCAACTGACATTTAGCACTTATCTCAATAATCAAGTGTACTATCTATATTTTCCAGCGATTTTGTCGATGTCAAATGTTTGACCCGTAAAAGAAGAATGTTTCTCGCGTTGACCTAATGTATTTGACTTTGCAATTTTTCTGTTTTTGAATTTCGAATGGTATTTGTTTTTGCCAGCGTTGTCTATGACATTGCAATTCTAAAATCTATGTCTTTTCATAAGGAGTTCAACCACGATCCCAGATATAAAAAGAAATCATTAATTTAGATTTTCCCCTTTGAATATTATAAGATCTGTGATGATGCAAATAAATAATTAAAACCGGAAAGACATAGATTCATCTGAAACTTAATTCTACAACTTTTGTGTTGTCTCGCTTTCTTTCGCCACCAATTGTTCTCGGAGTAAGACTAACCTCTGAATTCAAAACGGTATGTAGCCCTGGCATAGCACTTACAGTATAGCTAAAGAAAGGATTGTTTGCATGGGCTCGATGAACCCGACTATGGTCGACAACTGTAGATAATGAAGACGTGTACTTCGGCACCTCCACAATACCAGGACAGCAGACACTCATCCCCCTACCACAATCACGTCCATCAGCGAGCAGAAAGCAAACTTCATCAAGAGTTTTTCATTAAATGCTCAATGATTCTCACTTATCAGATATTTTTTAAATTATTTTTGGACATACTTTATTAATATTATTTTTATTAAATTAATTATTAAAATTATTTTTGGACATACTTATTAATTAATACTTGTGTTGCTTTGTTCGCTTCTTGTCGAATTAGAAAACGTCTTTTCTCGCTTCATTCATTCGTCTGTGACAGTATACAATTTTATTCTGCGACAGAAATCTTCAAACACAATTTATTTCACTTAATTGAAGATTCTAGGCAAGAAGGACTATTCCCAGATTCTCATTTCCCCATTATATGTATTATTATTATTTCTGTTATATAGTAACAACCTTGATATCGGTTGGAATAGAATAGTTGAAAGAAAGGAATGGTAAAAACACATGGTTCTCAAAGAGATTTTTCTATACCGATATATACATACTTGTTGCTAATTTGTCCCACACAGAGAAATTATAACATATGTATTAAACAGTCAGCGTGAAATAATCGAAAAGAGAGAGAGAAAGAGAGTCTTACTTGTAATATTTCCCATCGAGAAAAAGGGCAGGCTGGTGGTGTCCTTTATGTTTATGGTGAGTCTGTGGAGGTTGCGTTAATGGATTAAATTATATGGATGAAAAATTGTTGAGTAAATTAGGCTGCGTGATGATATTAACAATTTCCTCTCCCATTAAATTTTAGTATTCAACAAACATAGAATAAGGACAACATGAGAAACAACAGTTTTTGCACAACAATGAAAAAAATATTTATATAAACAACAGATACAAACAACTGGAGTAATGATGTGGTTTTAAAAAGTTCAAACGTCCTTTTATGTTTAGATTGAAATGATTAGATTGTTAAACGTTCTGATTTGATAGATCGTAAGTTGTTGAATGGTCTGTACAGTAATGGGAAAGTGTGTTTGGGTATTATTGTAATTTAAGAAAAATAAACAGTTGAAGTTTGTTACTTAAAGTGGAGAAATATTGTTTACGACTTACTTTAAGGTTTACGGAATTGTTGCTCTTTGATTTGTTTTCACTTGTTCGAAGAAAATGTCCTCTTGTTGAAATAAGTGGTTTTTAACAAGCTGTGTTTATGTTAATTGCAATAATTAACGTTGAGCTTGAAAGCGTATGAAAAAGATTCGTGTATCAATTTGAATGTGGAAAACTTGAGTTGATTGTTCGTCATAAAATATTGCTGTGTGAGTGTTCTTTCAGGCTGGAATCATGTTAAGGAACTTTAACGTAAAGCCTGGAACTGTGTGATGAGTTCAAAGGATTTCGATCGGTTCACTGTCAAAGATGAAAGACGTTTCATATTTTATTGCTAACTGTGGTCACAGATGCTTGATAGATTTTGGCGGAATTATTTTTGGTCAGGTCAAGAAGTAGGTCGATGTTATTAAATAATAAGTGACCAATTAGAAGTTGAGATTTTCTCGAAATATATATTAAGCTGAATAAGCTCTGTGATCCACTTTTTGTACGAAAATTGATATTGATAAAAAAAAGGTGGCAGCGGGATGCTAAAAGACTGTGTAGGTATTTCCGTTCACTCTACCGGTGCGGGCATGTGGCGTCTATCTTTTTCGCAGCTTACAAAGAAACTGGACATCCAGGCTATTTACTGACGTCAATCAAAGGCCGTTAAGTGGTGCTGTCTCAAGCAAAGGAAGATAAAATGGCCATTTCCATCCCTAAACACTGAACAAATCAAAAGATAAGGAGACCATATACTTCACGATAAACACGCAATTATTTGCCCTCGAGTTAGTCGACCTTCTGCCTTTGTCATCATTTCTTACCATATTGACAATATAAATTAATTAAATAGAAATTAAATAAAATAAATAAATAGAAATTTAAAAATAAACAAATTTTAAATTCAACTATAGATACAAGTTTAAATATAATTGTCTTAATATAATAAAATTATGCTAAGAAACATTTGAGATTGTCATGTCAGAATTATAGTTAAAAATTCAATTTATATCTGTCTGTGTCTGGCTAACGACTTCTTCATTCCCTCTCGTATAATTAGAATATCCGGTTTATGTTTGCCTATAAATTACTCCGTCCCATGTAAGACGATAAACTACATCCGCGTCCTGGATAAGACGATAAACTATGTCCAACAGCAAGGCCTCTGATCAGGAGGTTTTGAGGGAGCATGCAACCACCTCTTAATTGTTGGTGTTCCCAGGTCCACCCTGACCCAGGGTGGTAGCACCTGTTAGGGTCCCAGCTATGGGCAAATAGTTAACACCCAAACTTGTGTAAAAATAAGTTTTAATACAAGAAATACTTTGTAATAATAATAATAAAAATTATTACCAGCAATAATTTTTGAAGGAAAATTATTATGAGTCAGACTTTAAAAAAAAATACTATCAATACAAGCTATACAATTTTTGAAAAAAATATGACCAGCTATAAATTTCTTCAAGGAAAATATCCCCAGAAATAGATTTTTAAAGAAAAACATATTACCAGAAATAAAAATAATGTATTAAATAACCCATTGAGGTTGAAATGCCGTAAAACAAACCAAACCAAAGTATAACTTAGCCCCAAATAGATCACGATGGATACGGTGCGAAAAAGAAAAAAAGTAAAAAAGCGTGAAATAAAAACAAGACAAAAAAAGTAGTTTTAAAAGAAACAAACAAAACAAGAAAAGAAAGTCGCAAAGCAAGTAAAACCTTGCACCAAAATTCTGTAAATACTCTCGTTTTCATCCCGGTCTTTTACGTCGTCAGCGGCGGCGGCAGCATCCGCCCGTCTCGAGAGACGATGAAGTATGGCGGTGCGGTACGAGCCTGGGCGGGATATATGGAGAATTAGGGCTGCCCAGACGTCTAGTTCCCTCTCTTGGCCTTGCTAGTATAGTCCGAAGGAGAAGATAAACCAATACAGTTTGGTACCAACGCGGCTGCAGGAGTTTCCGGAAGGTAGCACAAAGTGCCGCCCGTCGAGGCTCCTTCCGGGTTTGAATTCAGAATTGTCCTTCTCCTAGACCAGTTGCCATCCAAGGCTATAGAACCCAGTCTGTCCTGCTATTTTACCCATATCTGGAGGGAGAAGAAGAGGATTCACACCTTTCCCAAGAATAACCCAAGTCGATAGATAGATATGAAGATTTCATTGATTGATTAGTTTTCTTCGGCTTATCAACCCATTGCAGGATATTTAAAAACAGAAAATATTTTTCGATTGTAAGAATTTTGGGGAGATAATAAATATTTACTTATGCAAGTCCTACTATGTAACATATAGCTGGGGGGTAGAAAAGAGGTGGGTTTATAACTTTGTCAGGGGTATTTGCGCGTAAGTCAATATAAAGAACCCGACTGGAATTGGAACTCGGTTCTCTGATTTCCAATTTCGACCAGTTATCCATTACACCCATAGCATAGCCAAGCTTAACGCATCCGGTATTTCCAAGTGCTCACCCATCTAGGTACTGACCAAGTTCGACGTTGCTTAACTTCGGTGATTGGTGAACCTGGAAGCAACAGCAATTAAGAGGTGGTTCTACGCGCCTCAAAATCTCGTGATCCGAGGCTTTCCTGTCGGATGTAGTTTACACGTCGTCATACCCGTCGCAGTTTGTAGCTGTGTCCTCAATTGGTAATGACACCTTCGAATGTTCTTCGCACGTAAGTGAATGTTATGGATTCGACTGGAATTCGAACTCGGCTCTCCAATTCCTCAATTGAAGCCGATATCCATTACTCCACCGTGCCTCCTCTCTGCTCTTTTACAACCTTCAAAAAACAGTCCATAAGCCGAACCTAGACGCCGGAACTTAGTTACAGCCATGTGGAAGAAACCTACAAATCCACGGTTTCGAAACATTCGAAGGTGCCCTACGCTAATTATTTACACGCAATTTCCCCTCCCCTCGTTATAAGTATATATACTTGTACTTTATTGATTTTAGCGTGTCCCCCCCCCTTTTTTTGCTCTTCATTTTCGTTGCTGTTCTTTTCGTTTAATTTATCAATTTTTCCAACGATTTTCTCCTGATGAGATGTTGGACGAAAGGACCTTAGGGACTATTACCATCAATAAATTCCTTGTTTTTAAAATAGTATATAGATTTTGTACCTCCAAGCATTTGTTTATATACGATAAGAGACCCTGATATAAGAGAAACCCGGATATAAGAGACTTCTTCTCCGGTCCCGACAACTCTCTTATATCCGGGTTACACTGTATATATATATGTATGAGTCATTGGTAGTAACTTCTAGGTATTTGATACTGATTGAAGTTTACCAATGTTAATAAGCTTACTTTAGTTTGCCACAAGGGAACAGTTTTAGGGGATCCTCAAAGAATGGAAGTAACTACAGGATACTTTGCCTGGTTACTTCTTTTACCATAAATTCGTATATATGTGTAGAATGGACTCGCCCTCCGCGAAATCCTTAATGATGAGGATCCCTTCCTCTTTGATATCAGTGTGTCCTCTTATCCGCGGCTTCTTCGATTTTTAGCTACCGCGGATAACAAGTTAATATTTTTTTTTCTCTATTTTTAATTGTTCTTCTTCTATATAAAATACAAATATCCAAGCTGTAAATGAAGTCAAATTCATTCGTGACACGACATGTTTAATTATTTGAATGTTTAGCTTTGAAAAACAGTTATTGTCTTCTCAAATGCAACGGTTAATATAATGTTCAAGTTCGCAATAGAAATAAAATACATGGTTCACGAGTTCTACAATGTTATTTGTTATACCAACTCTAAAGTTGTTTAGGGAGTTAGACGTCTCTCTGAATGAAATGATTTAACACGTCGAAACAGGAGAAAATAATCTCACAACTATTTCTGACTTATGGAGAAAAAGATATTAAGATTATATTCAAACTAGCAGTTTATAGACAATCCTTAATAATAATAATAAACCCGTACATGAGCTTGCACAATAATATACATATAAGAGATTTTTTTATGTTTATACGTTCTTTTTATAGATACAAATATTTAAGTAAATGCTCTGTTTTATAATAAACAGTATTAAACAACATTTACCGGCCTGAATGTCCGAGAAAGTTTCATAGAAAATATTCGTCCTCCGACAGGAATCGAACCTGTATTCTATACGGAACCGTCATATAGCATGACGTGCCTTAACCTTAACTTTGTCCATTTCATAATAATTGACGTCATTTATTTACATTTGATTACGCAATGAGCAGATATGAATGAATGAAGGAAAATCATGGAGAATTGTGTTTAAAAACAGTAAAATCGACTTTGCTAACCGAACGCTCCTCTGTGGCCCAATCGGGTAATTTTATAGTTCAATTTATTCAGACCCAAGGAATTTTTTACTTTCCGCTTTTAATTTTAAAACTTCCCTTTTTCTCTTTTCTCTCTTTTTCTTTTGTTTTTTTCATTATTTTTCCCTTTTCCTTGTATCTGAATAAAGTGATTTATTTTTGTAATATTGGACTGAAGAGATGGACGTCTGAAGAAGTCCACGAAATAAATTATTACCTGACCGAATGGATTTTTTAAGGATTCTGTATTCCTTATTTTATTGCTCTGTTCTTAAATTGAACTCTCTTTACATTAATATCCTATTTGGAATTTTCCCGACTAATCATCAAGTGATATTACATATATATATATATATATATATATATATATATATATGTATATTGTCTGTGTGTCTGTGTGTGTGCGCGCACGCGCGCACGCTCGTGCACGTGTGTGTGGGTGTATGCACGTGCGTGTGCCATTGAAATTATGTATATACACATATTAAATGAAACATTTACGCCAAACCTATATTCGTCAATGGAGATTTTATAGATAAATAACCTCCTGATCAAAGCGTTCTCACAGACGATAAGTGTTTGTCCGTTTCCTCAAATTCGGCAACCCCAGTTTGCTCGGTACTTTCAATCTAAGCATCAAGTACTTCCTTCTCCAGAGAGAAATGGATGGGCATCAAAAAAAAATCTCAGATGTCTTTGATTTTATCGCCAGGTTTGGCCAAGCATTTAACGGATTGTCGTTTAGAATCATGTACGTTACTGCTGGGGGCTAGCGTCGAGTGACAGAACTAATTTTCAACTCGGAATTAATTTAAACTCGGAACTAATTTCTCCTCGGAATTAATTGCAACTTGGAACTAATTTCAACTCTTCAATTAATTAGTTTCGAGTTTGAATTAGTTCCGAGTTGAAATTAGTCTCGATTTAAAATGAATTCTGCACGCTCCCTAACACGACATAACACTCAGTTGATTCTGTGTGTCCCGCACCCGCTTTTAGTCTTCAAAGCAACTTTGTAATTGCTTAAATAATTAAACGGCCTCATAAATCTAATCTAATGTTATTAAAATAATAATTAACACTTTGCATATACCATATATACTCGCATTTCATGCGACTTTTGAAAAACCTAATTTTGAAGCTAATTTTAAGAGGGTCGCATCATACGCGTGATATAACATTAGCGTATGCACTGCTGGCCGTGGCTCCGCCGTTGACCAGACTATATATCCATTTACTGTAGTCAAAGAATTAAAGGATTTTTATTTATTAATCCGCCATATTGTTATTACTTTACTTAATGGATGACAAGATTCGAGTAGACGCTCTGTTTATTTTATAAAGTATTTTACTTCGTCTTCCGGCCTGAAATGTCGAAAAACTAAAGATGTAAGATGTGCGTCAATAGCAAAAATAGAACCTTGCTTAATCAACAGGCTCTTCGTAGCCGATAGGTTAAAGCGCGTCGGGTCTAAAGAGAGTTACTCCTACAAAGGGGCACGCAGGTTTCGAATACAATCCATTGCAAAATAAGCTTGGAAAATGGCGTGATCATTATGTCACTCTAGTATTTGTACTTCCGACTGCTTTCTTTTCGTTGTCATTTTTCTGAAGGGATTTACGTTTCGTTTACTTCTTTATATTTCATTTTCCTTTGTTTTTTTTTCTTTTTTCGCTCTTTTTTACATTAACACTTTCTTCATTGTGCATTGCGATTCAGTTCCTCTTTTCAAGTGCCCTTTACGCAACCATACCTCTATTATTTCATCTGCAAATCATTTTGTTTATGTCTTTAAAATCTTTGTGGAATTGTTTTATTTTCCATATTCGACTTCTTGTTTGGGTATTTTCTGCGTCAACAATAATATCTTTGTCAGTTTTCTTGCACTTTATGGCTGTCAAAATAATTATCGCTTTGCACTAAAGTCTGTAGGTCGTTACTCTTTTCTTTGTCAAGCAACATCAGTGAATCTAACGATCTTGAAAGTATTTGTCTTTTTAGTTCTTCTCGAGATCTTCTCTTTACTTTTGTTTTAACAGTTTTCTAAGCTTCTTTCTTCCTTATATTTTCTTTTTTTCCAAAGGTTTTTTTCTCTTTGTTCGTTTTTTTGTTTCTTTATTATTGCTTCTTCTGGTGTTTTTAAGCTTCTTTTTTTTGTTTCCATTTATAAAATTTGAATGTTTTTCTACTATTTATATACAAATTCTTTCTTTCTAGGTTGTATATTTTCTTTCTTTCTTTCTTTCTTTCTTTCTTAAGTATTTTCTTTTTCTTTTAGTCTTTCTCTCTTAAGATTTTCTATTTTCTTTCTTTCTTTTATCGATTTTTAAAGATTCTTTCTGTTATCTTCCACAAGTGTTGAAACTTTTTCTCCCATCGATGTTCAAGTTCTTTTTTCTTGCCTTTCTGTTTTCATTCTTTCTTTCACTTTTACTATTTTTTTCTTTCGTTCTTTCGTTTCTTCTTTCTTTCTATCTTTCTTTCTTTCGTTCTTTCTTACTTTCTTTACTCATTTTTTTCGTTCTTTCGTTCGTTCGTTTGTTCTTTCTTTCTCTCTTTTTCTTTTAGTCTTTCTTTCTTAAGATTGAAAGTTTTTCTCCCATCGATGTTCAAGTTCTTTTTTCTTGCCTTTCTATTTTCATTCTTTCTTTCATTTTACTAATTTTCTTTCTTTCTTTCTTTCTTTCTTTCTTTCTTTCTTTCTTAAGAGCGCTTCATTTTTGGTGTTTTCTTCTTCCTCTATTAAGTTTCCTTTTTCTTTCATTCTTCATTTTCCCTTTCTTTTTCGTTCTGCCTCACTTCCTTTCTTCTCGTCACACACACACACACACACACACACACACACACACACACACACACACACACACACACACACACATATATATATATATATATATATATGTGTGTGTGCATGTATGTATATGTGTATGTGTGTGTGTGTGTGTGGTTCACTTAAAAGGATCTTTAAGTTCTGTTTGTTATTCGGCGTGAGCTGAGTGCAGCTGTTATAAAAAGCAAAAGGAGACAAAACCCTAGCATGTGTTGGGTGGGGACAGATAAAGATGAGAACGTCCTGTCCTCAGGGTCATTCTGTGCGTTACTTAACATGTGCTGCATTCAAGTTTGTCTGTACACTTGGCACTAATATCATATGGAAAATATGTACCCATGTGACACCCCCGTAATCTCGATCTATTATCCCTCTCTATCTCTCCCAGTCAATTATAAGAGGTGTGTGTGTATGTGTGTAAACACACACACACACACATGTATAAATGTATATACGTATATGTTTAAAATTGTGAATATATTTACTTAAATATATATTGAAATCTTCTTTACATATATTTTCATTGTGTCCTATCTCTGTTTCAGAAACATTTTTTCATTTACTTTGTGTCTCTATTCATCTTTCTTTCTCTCTCTCTCTCTCTCTCCCTATATATATATATATATATATATATATATATATATGTATCTTTTATATACATTTACTGTCCAGCTACTTTTGGACCACACTGTATATATATATATATATATATATATATATATATATATATATATATATCATTCCAGGATCATTTTTCAACTTATTCAAGATGACTTTGTCTCCTGGAGTAGCAAGGTGCCTCACAGGTTTCACGTAAGATTTCATTTTCAACTTTTTTCACTGCTTTTTCGGCTGTCATGGCTGAAACTTCTCTCTCACGTGCCAAACGTCTTATGGGTTGAGTTGGATCTTTTCTAATTGATCTCTTTAGCTCCAAGTTGAAATGATGATCCCGCTTCCTGTTGTGACCTCCTGATCCAGTTTTACCCTCTACTGTTCCCTCTTTCTTAATCTTATTCACCGTTCTCTTGATGGTTCTTGAATGGACTTTGAAGATGGAAGCCAGAGTGTGAATGTTGGTGCAATAACTGAAGGCCTAAATGATGTTTTTCCTTTCACCATTGCTCATTTGGGAACACATAGTGCGGCTGACACAAAACGATTTTAACCTTTTGTTTTTTTAACTGAACAACTCAAAGAGTTTTTCAGTGATTCTTACGACAAATGGTTTCAAGATGGCTAAACGTCTTACCTGAAAACATGGAGAAAAGAATCTCAATTACTTTAGTTTTTTTTTTTAAATATTAAACATTTTGTGGGATCGACAATTATCCCATGCTGCTACACGATTAGGACCATTTTGCTGTTACACTCGAGATAATTTTTTTTAACATACAACGTGTATTAACACGTGCGATACCCTGTCTTCATCAACCGCCGACCAGGGATGATATCATTGTTTCGGTGGCTATGGCGGGACCGACACCCCTAGCGCCACCAGCAGCGTTTGCCACCAGGCAGGGTATGAAGGTAAGCTAATTGATTGTTCCTAATTGTAAATGAAATAAATAAACGATTGTTCCGCCTTGCAGCTTCTATCCGTAAATGAAAATTTCCTGAACGCGTTTGCCGTTATTGACGCGCTCGTCAAGATCGTTATAGACGACCACGCAAATATTTCACTTGCGCCTGTTTAGGTCGTGATGTTGCGTGCATTTTATTTGCTTCTTTTGATCTCGACCAAATCCAACCTGACGCATTCTGAACTGTTTTTTGAATGCGATGTGATATATATATATATATATGTGTGTGTGTGTGTGTGTGTGTGTGTGTGTGTGTGTGTGTGTGTGTGTGTGTGTGTGTGTGTGTGTGTGTGTATAGTAACCAAGAAACAGGTTCTTGTCTGATACTCGTGCTGTGAGAGACTCGAAGTAACGATTTGGATCAAGTATCTTTGTACCGTGTCGTTGGTAAGTGTTACTGTTCTGTCTTAGTTCATTTGCTATAAGCATTGAGCACTTTCGCTCATTGTAGATGTCTGTCTTTTCTGCTCTTTCATTGCTGTTTACGTTTCCTTTCCCTTCTATTGTTTTTTCCTCCTTAATTTTATTTTTTTATTTTTTTTACTTCAGCCCTTTTCAGTTGTTCTGGTAGATTTGAATGATTTTTTTCATTTTCTACGGCTTATCAAACTACTGCAGGTTATTCAAAGGCAGATAAAATTAGAAAAAAAATAGAATTTTTTTTAGATAATACTGGGTTAACGATAGTAGTCTTTCTAGTTAACCCATATCTGGATTAGAAGTGGTAGACTCATACCTTTCCCAAGGGCATTTACTCATAAGAAAATATAACAAACACAACTAGAATTGAAACTCAGCTCACTGATTAACAATTCACAGCCATTATCCATTATCCACCTGGTATTCCCAAGCGGTCACCCATCTAGGTACCGACGACGCTCTTGACGTTGCTTAACTTCGGTGATCGTACGGGAACTTGTGTTTCAATGTGATATGGCCGTAAGCATATGTTGGTAGAATTGTATTTACCAATACTTCGGTTTAATATATATGTATTTAAAAAGAACCGAGAAGGTCTGTCTGTTTAAATTTTTACCGCCTTTATATCATCATCATCAAAACTGTTTCGATTTGAGGTCATGAAATAACGTGTTCTCTCTTCTTCAGTAACATTGCATACCGGTTCGACAAAATATTGCCAGCCTTCTCTGTCCTCGGCGGATTTATTGCAGGTCTTCCTTGATTGTAAATTTCTCCAAAGGAAAAGTGGGAACTTTCTGCCTTGTTCTATGAATGTCTTGGTTCAGCGCTGTGACTATGGCAGTTCTTGGATGATTTCTGAACTTTTGGATGTCAGTCTTTTCAAAGTAAAACTCCATGGCTTTGTTAGCTGGGTATTCTGGATCCATTCGCAAAATATGTCCAATAAGTTTCCACCTTGCTTTCAAAATGAACAATCATGACGTTGGAAGGTCAATAGCATTTTCCGAATATTGTCTTTTTCAGTATACCATTTCTTAAATTAGTAGTTACAGCGTAGCAGTAACTGGAGCAGCCATAACCTACTCCGCCAACATTAGGACGCTGGACGTTTGAAATGGTCTAAAGTGACGTCATGTGTAACGGCTATTGGGAACGAGGCAGTACATGCTTTTTATTTCATTTTATTTCATTTTATAATTAATTGTAAAATTTTAATACTAATATAATGTGTGCGCACATTAATTATATCTTATTTAATGTAGGCTGTCTATTATACATATATATATATATATATATATATATATATATATATATATGTATAAGGTATAAAATGACAATTGGAAAAATCTTAGATTTTGCCGAAGCTTTTCGTCTTCCGACTATTTCAAGGCAAAAATGAAATCGAAATATTTCTGTTGTTATAGTTACATTAAAAATCCAAATTTAAAAAGATAGACGCTAACTATATATATATATATATATATATATATATATATATATATATATATATATATATATATATAACGTAAATCATTCATACGAAAAACAAATAATGAAGCTAATTATATGGCAAGAATCACTCTCGCAAACAATATTTAATAATAAAATACAATGAACTTCGAAAGCCCGGCTAGTAGAAAAAATAAGACCTGATAAAACCGGAATTTATAAACAAGGATCATACCATTCATTAACGGATTCGAAGTTGATTGTATTTTATTATTAAATATTGTTTGCGAGAGTGATTCTTGCCGTATAATTAGCTTCATTATTTGTTTTTCGTATGAATGATTTACGTTATATAAATTGAATACGCACTACATAATTGATATATATATATATATATATATATATATATATATATATATATATATATATATATATATATATATATATATATATATATATATATATATATATATATATATATATATATATATATATATATATATATATATATATATATATATATATATATATATGTGTGTGTGTGTGTGTGTGTGTGTATCATAGGCATGGATAGCGGCTTCAATTGAGTAATGAGACAGCCGAGTTCGAATTCCAGTCAAATCCATTACATTCACTTACGTGCTAATACCCCTGGGAAAGGTGTGAATCCTCTTTTTCTCCCTCCAGCTATGGGTAAATAGCAGGACAGACTGGGTTCTATAGTCTTGGATGGCAACTGGTCTAGGAGAAGGACAACTTTGAATTCAAAACCTGCGGAGGTTCGTTTTCGGACATTGTGGCACGTAGTGCACCAGGTCTCTGTATTCGGCTCTTTAAATGTGGGGTTGGTTCTTCACAAAACCTTCACCACTATAATCAAATCACATGTGCTGGTGTCTGGCTGACGTTTCCTAGGAACTGAGCTGCGTGACCCTCATCCGTCGATTACGACGGGAGAGTCGAATATATATATATATATACATACATATATATATATATATATATATATATATATATATATATATATATATATATATATATTTGAGTATTTAGGCAGCAATCCTTCTTTCAAGCACATTTCATAAAAAACGACTGACAAGGTGCTTTTATTTAGTTTTTTATATAATTTCTCGTGCGATCTAATAAAGTTTTTCTTTTCAGAGGATAAATTATATAAAAATTGTCCGAATGTTCTTTTTATCCGAGCGCTTTCGGCTATACATTTAGCCATTATCAAGGATTATATTTCAACTGTTAGAATTAGAAATAGTTTGTTATGTGTATGTTTTATAAAGTGATTCATTTTTTTTGTTTCAAAACACGGTCAAGATGTTATGTCCATGTTCAATATATATATATATATATATATATATATATATGTATATATGTGTGTGTGTGTGTGTGTGTGTATGTGTGTGTGTGTGTTTGTGTGTGTATAAGTTTCATTAAATATGACATTTAGCCATTTTCAAGGTTGAATTATATTAACTGTTAACTAGAAATAGATTCTTGTGTGTATGTATTTATATAATTTTTCATTTCCAAAACACGGTCAAGATATTGTATGCATGTTCATAGTTGAAGATAGCTAAAAGTATAGCCGAAATTCTCGGAATAAACAAGAATTGGACAGATTTTATATAATTTATCTACCGAAATTTTGTTTATAAGATCACATGAGAAATTACATAAAATCTTAATCAAAGCATCTTGTCTGTCATATTTAATGAAACCTACAAGAAAGAAGGATTGCTGCCTAAATACACAATAGATATGAAATATACATAATATCTTACATTCGGTTTAATATATATATATATATATATATATATATATAACAGTGTAACCCGGATATAAGATAAACCCGGATATAAGAGAGATTTTCTCTGGTCCCAAATTAGAGCCTGTGTTAATGTATATATAATAGACCAAACTCGGATATAAGAGAAACCCGGATATAAGAGAAACTCGGATATAAGATACTTCTTCTCCGGTCTCGACAACTCTCTTATATCCGGGTTACACTATATATATATATATATATATATATATATATATATATATATATAGTCATCCACAGACAGACTGTTTCACAGCTCGTCAGTGTGGCTAGACATCCGATTGCCTCAAGCAATTTAGTATAAGTCGTGGACTCTACTACTAAGCCTTTGGCGCACGGTGGGAATGAAATTGAATTTAGACTTATTTATTTTTAGTAAACACGCCAGTGATTGGAGAACTCGTTTCGTCTTAACGAAGAGTCTTGTATCAGCAGCAGTAATAGACACTGTTTACAAATTCACTTTATCCGCGAGTGCTCAAACGAAATAATTTTTTCAAGAGCATGTATTGTCGTCTACGGTCAGACAGTTTCTCTGTTTCACAGGTCATCAATGTAGCTAGAAATCCGATTGTCTCAAGCCGGGATTGAAACCCGACTGATTTGGTATCAGTCATTGGTGCACGGCAGGGATGAAGGGGAATTTAGACGTATTTATTTTCAGATAAATACACCAGTGACTGTAGAACTCTTTTCGTCTTTTATATATATATATATATATATATATATATATATATATATATATATATATATATATATATATATATATAGTTAAGTCATACATTTTAGATGCATCAAGGGTGGTCTTCAGTGATGCACTGTTCTCATCGCCGATTTCGGGTTTCGCATCATATCGGCTCCAACAGCAACCCCGACCTGATTCTAGGTGAAACAGGCCGCCTCCTTGAAAGCGTCGTGCTACGCACCGCGACATTGCAAAAAACAGTAATTCACAAACTAGTAAGGCTGGACTTCGACAGTTCTTATTGACACATGTCAGTCAGCGTCAGCCGATGAAAACAGGGCTTTTCATATATATATATATATATATATATATATATATATATATATATATATATATATATATATATATATATATATATATATATATATATATATGGCGTCAGTTTCGATGTGTCAGGGTCCAACAGTTCAATGTAGAAGTGAAGCATCAGACTAATTTGATTAATTGATTACAGGGGTTGCTCGACTTCCAACAGAATTCTGTTCCCAGACTGCATCGTAACGCGATTTTTTTCCGTCTGAGTCCGGACATGCTCGCGATTTTCCGTGAATTAGCATTTACGTCACTCACCTATTCTAACGCAATAGTAAAATAATAATATAGATCCTAACAACACATCTCTATGACATATGCTAACATAACTAGGACTAAAAATCAAGGCACGGAGGAAATAAATATAATACATATAGTAAAATGAAATGAAAACAATACATATGAAATGAGATTGTTTTAAACCGCGTGTATTTATTGGCTGTGATGTCATTGGTTCGCGGTAGATGAAATGTCGAAGCGTAAGATCTTCTCTCTGTTGTAGTACCCGAATGCAGCAGCAAATTTGGGGAAGAAAGAAAAAAAAAATTTTTTTCTTTTTTTTTTTATCGGGAATTATGCAACATATAGTTTAACAAGAAAATCTCGTTATGTCTTCCAAGGAAAGCCAGTATGCATACACATTTGCGCATGATTTAAGCGACATTCATAAACGACTTAAGCCAAGAAACCGGTCAATGTTGGCCGCCATTTTTCCCTTTTAGCAGTATCTAATTCCACGTCCAAAGTGATGCCTTTCCTTTTCTTCGAAGCAACGCCATCAGAAGAGGGTACAATTCTCTTGGGAGTTATAATGAAGAGAAAAATGAGAGTGAATGCACAGCGAAGAAACGAGATTAATGGGGATTGCGTCGTAACCACAAAACGGGCACTTACAGTATCTTTACATATTGCTGCCCAAACAGACAATTATCTCTGTCTCTCTGTCTGTGTCTCTCTCTGTCTCTCTGTCTCTCTCTGTCTCTCTGTCTGTCTCTCTCTCTCTCTCTCACACACTCTCTCTCTCTCTCTCTCTCTATATATATATATATATATATGCAAGTTTCATTAAAAACGACAGACTTGGTACTACGGTTAAGTTTTTATTTAATTTTTCTTGTGTACGAACAAGAGCTTTCTTTGCTGGACAAAGGGTGTGTCGTTTTTAATGGAACTTGCATAAAAGAAGGATTGCTGCCTAAATATACAACTATATATATATATATATATATATATATATATATATATATATATATATATATATATATACACACACGGTGTAACAGCCAAATTGTCCAAATCGTATAAAAGCATAGTTGTTACATTATGATTTGAACCGTTATATGTTAGAAATGATTAAATGTATCTTACTAGAATTCTGCAAGGTTTCTATAACACTTATGCCAGGATCTTTTTTCGCCTTATTGAAGATGATCTTCGTCCGCCCTAACTTTCTAACTAAGTAGGTTTCACGTACGATTTCATTTTCAAGTCTTTTTCACTACTCTTTGAACTGTCGTAGCTGAAACTCCTCTCTCACGTACCAAAAGTCATATGGATTGAGTTGGATCTTTTCTAATTGATATCTTTGCTCTAAATTGAAATGATCCCTCTTCCTGTTGTGACCTCCTGATCTAGTTTTTCTCTCTACTGTTCACTATTTTTTAAAAACTTATTCGCCGTGCTCTCGAGGGTTCTTGAATCGAATTTTAAGATGGAACCCAGGGTATGAATGTTGATACCATTACTTAAAGCCTGAAGGATCCTTTTCCTCTCACCACTGCACAGTTAAGATGACATAGTGGGTCTGACACAAAACGATTTTTACCTGCTCTCTTTTTAGCTGAATAACTCAAAGGATTTTTCAGTGATTCTTACGACAAATGGTGACAAGATGGCTAAACGTCTTATCTGAAAACCTGGAAAAAGTAACCCAATTAGTTTAGTATATTTTAGATACTAAACATTTTGTGGGATGGACAAATATCCCATCCATCGATTTGGACAATTTTGTTGTTACACCATATATATATATATATATGGTGATATAATGGATTTCAGCTCGGAATCGGCGTCATTACATTCACTTATACCTTGAGTATGAATCCATCTTTTCGTCTCCCTGACCTATAAGTTAGGCAGTCTGGCAACCAACCTAGAAGAAGTACAATTCTGAATTCAAAACCTGGAGAAATTCGTTTACAGACCCCATACGCACTATGGGTAATAGTTCTCTAAGGTTTTTCGGAAAAATGTGGTTGGTTTATCTGTTACAGATTTTCTCTTTTTTTATATGTTATTTATTTTATTTTAGTTCGTGAAATGATGTATTTACTTTTTTCTTCAAAAAATAATAGGTTTTAAATTTAAACATTCCTTTTAATTTAAAAAAAGAAAATTATGATAATTTATGTTGCCTTGGGAAAGAATAATATCGGCTAGTATAATACACGGCAATGACTATGAACATTAAACTCAGTAGAATATATGAGAGATGGGCGGGTTAACTATAGCTACAGTATATTTTGGACATGACATAATGTAGTCTTATTACGTCTCAAGAATCTAACCGAGTACACTAGGGATGAACTGTCGGGATATCTTCGTATCACCTACTTCTCTCACGGAAGCTTCTTGCTTTGAACGCCTATTGGGATTCAAGTTCACTCCAGACCTGCCTTGGTTTGGCAATTAGTTGGAGATTCGTCTCCAGCTGTGCTGGTCGAACTCTCTGCCTTCGGGCAGAGAGGAATCCAGACGAGGCTATGCCAAAGAACAGAGTCTCGTCTGGACTGGTAGACAGCTACCTGACCCCGTGTATACGGGGCCTACGAGGAATTTTTGTCTGAGCCTACGGGCTCGGTGTTACACCGCATTAAAAAAAGTCCTCGTGCCACATCCTGCCTCGAGTGGTGTTAAGGTAAATCAACTTATATCCGATCTCTCGCTAAAGATGCTGGAGGAAAAAAAGCTCGGTTCGCTGTACCGCTTCAGTAAGTATCTTACTCCTCCTGATATGCTCTCGGTTTTTACAAGGGTCAGATCAAACCATAATTGGAGTTCGACTGCCATGTCTAGACTGGAGCTGCACAGTCTTTACTAAATAGAGCGGAAAAGCTTCTACGCAATCTTGTGGGTGATGAATTATTCTCCGTCTTATGACTCATTTCTCGCAGACGAAACATCTCATGTCCCAAACTAACTTATCGGTAAACTGAGACGAATCATTCTCATGCTCATCGTATTCCATTAGTAAGGAGGAAGTTCAAGAACCGTTACTCCCGAGTGGATTCTCTTCAGATCACTATAATATTAGACTCTTCAAGTCAAGGGTTAACAGTTATTTCCTGCATAGCCTCATAAAGAGTAAGAAACTGGGAAATATCGAAATTAATAACAATGTCTCGAAAGTCTAGCTCGCTAATTACCGCTCAACATCATGTATCCTCGCCGTACGTGTAATTGAATGTCAACATTTCTCGATGTGTTTACGATTACGTGCGTGCGTCTGTGTGTGTTTGAAAGTGAAGGGGTTATGTACTTGGGTGATGTATAGCTCTGTACGAAGAAGAACCGAACGGGCAGGATCAAGAAATGTGACGTCAAAAAAAAAAAAAAATTTAAAAAGTAAATTCAAAATAAAAATGAAAACCACAAACCAAGTGTCACCAATTTCTTTAACTTTTGTAAAAAAAAAAAATTCCCTCCACCCAGCGACAGAAAGAAACCATTACCTTTTTCTCACTACCCCCGCTCAACTTTCACTGCAATTCTTATGCATAAATCCACCGCGTCTTTCTTTTCCCCTCTTTCTATGTCTAGTTTATTTCTTTCTTTTTGACCTCAACTTTTTAAGGATCAAATATTTGACACTTGTGTCAAAAGCCAAAAGATCGTAGCTCAGGAGAAAGTCTTCTCGGATATATAAGTCCTTGTGACCGGCCGATGGCACTCGTTAACAAACGAAACATACCGTAATTCCTCATGTATAATATGTGTTTTTTTTTTCTAAAAAAAATAATAAGCAAAATTAGGGGGGTGTATTAGGCACAAAAAATCTAATAAAAAATCTTTTAAAAACTGCCGTTTCATATGTCGATTTCAGTTGCGAAATGACTATTTACCACAAACATACGACAATTTGACACTAACATTCGGCGATTGCGACCCCATAACGATGTCAAATACAATCACATGTACCTAACAATACTTGTAAATGTAAAATAAAATAAGAATTACTATAAAACAATAGAATAATATTATATTATTTTTAAAACGATTTTTTAAAAATAAGAGTAGGAAACGATAGTCGTAATGAAATGGGAGAGGTATAATTTATACGGTTTGATTACCAAACATGGGGTGCGCATTATGCGTGAGTAGAAGCATTTACCCACGCATTAAGCGCAATTTTAGGTGTGCGTATTATGGATGAAGGCGTATTATACATGCAGAATTACGGTAATTGCCGATTTCATATCTGAGAAGAAACTTTTTGATATGTCATATGATCAACATTACGTATGACGGCTTTCAACTCTTACAACTTAACGCTAGATATCATTGCAACACTCAGTTCAGATTTACAATACCAGACAATGCTTGGCACATGAAATGTTTTATGTGGGAAAATACGCTGTACTGATTCTCTGCTACCCTCTAAATAAGAACAGCACTTATCCCCAAAAGAAATACCAGTCAACATGCTTGGAATCTCAGAGTTTTCCTTCACTGTTTTCGTATTTCTACATCCCAACGCCTGTGCTAAATGTCCGTTGCTCCCATGAAAAATTCACTCGTCCTTTTTTGAGCCTGATGGCTGTTTAGCGAGCCTCATCATCGCCTGGTTCACAGACCCCCTCCTGTCTTTTGATCGGATCATGAATTTACACCTATAGCGATGAGTGGGTGTTCCCTCGGAGATGATCCGTGCCTTGAGCGCATGTTGGTCCTTAAACTCAACCAGAGGACTCAAGTGTTTCTACATACGAACTTTCCGTAAAGATGCACGAAAAATTGTCTGTTCCCTGCAGCGCTCTAGTACGAGCCTGACTCCTCCTAATATACTTTACATTTAAAAGAGGTCAGGTTAGGCCGAAAATAGAGTACTGCTGCGGTATATGGGCAATATTTGCCCAGTCTTATCCTTCCATTCTCGATGGAGTCCAAAAGCTTCTCCGCGTCCTTGTTCAACCTACAACTCATTTCCCACGGACGAAATGTTGCTCTATCGCTATTCACATGGAAAGTGTTCAGGCGAATTAAATTATAGCGAACCACTCTCATTCCCTTTCGTATTTCTTTGGTGAGATGTGAGTTCCACTCGAGCAGCTTCTTACCACGAACCGCTGCGTTGTGAAAACGATTCCCAAGTGAGTGCTTCCCCGATCACTACAGTCTTAACCTGGGGAACTTCGGCGTGATGTAATGATTAGCAAGCTTATCTACTAGAACAATAATTTCGGTATTATTACACATCTAAGCTAAGCTTAGAAAACCATGTTTTGTCATTCGACAGAGTGTAATGGTTAACAAGCTTGTTTTGCTAGATCAATTAAGACTGAATAGTTAGGTCGATCCTCACTGGGTGCCTCATACTTTCGGTTTTGATCAATATCTAAGATACGCTTCGAAAACTGTTTTGACACTCGACGTAGTGTAATGGTTAATAAGCTTGTCTCTCTAGAACAATTAAGACTGAGTAGTGTGATCGATCCTCATTGGGTGCCCCATATCAATGCTAAGTAGGAGAATCATGTTTTGGCACTCGACGTAGTGTAATGGTTAACCAGCTTGTCTCCCTCGATCAACTATGACTGAATAGTGTGTTCGATTCTCACTAGGGGCTCCATACTTTCGGCTTCGGGCAACGTCTAATCTAAATTTAGAAAACCGTGAGTTCGATCCTCACTGTGTACTCCATAATTTCGGTATTGTTCCACATCTAAGCTAAGCTTAGAAAACCATGTTTTGGGACTCGATGTGTTGTAATTGTTAACATGCTTGTCTCGCTAGATCAATTATGATTGAATAGTGAGTTGGATCCTCACAGGGTGCACCATACTTTCGGTGTCGTTTAATACCTAAGCTACGCTTAGAAAATCACCACTACAATATTAACCTATTCAAGTATAGGGTTAAACGTTATCTTCTCCACATAACCCTATAAATAGTACCTCTTACTCTGCATACTTCTTCCTCGAGTAGGTTAGCGCCTTTTATAGTGGCGAACATCGTACTACATACATACATACATACATACATACATACATACATACATACATATATATATATTGATAGATAGATAGATATATTGATCACTAATATTATATATATATATATTTATATATAAAAGTGGACATGGAAGTCAGCACTTAGAGGCGACAGTCTGTTTCATGCTAGTGCAATCGTCAGGCGACTAGCACTAACAGCACTAGTCGCCTGACGATTGCACTAGCATGAAACAGACTGTCGCCTCTAAGTGCTGACTTCCATGTCCACTTTTATATTTACACACGCTCTATCTCTGATATTGAGCACTTTACCCCATAAATATAGCACACTTTAAGACTATATTTCTGCATATATATTTATATATATATATTTATATATATATGTATAATATTAGTGATCAGTATATCTATCTATCTATATATATAATATGTATATATATATATATATATATATATATGCATATATAATATATTCAAAATTTTCTAATTCATAAATATATATATATATATATATATATATATATATATATATATATATAGCAGAAGAAGTACCCGGCTTTGCCCGCAAAAAAATATTGAAATGATTTCTAACATAGTTTCTAAATCTGATATTCCAGGAATACAACTATCTCATAAAATTAACATCTAGGAAAATATAGAAATCAAAATAACAAAGCATATTTTTAAGTATTAGTCTTCTACAAAAGGATTTCTCTGTATACAATATTGTTATTTTTTCGAGTGGGTGCATAAATTCTTTTCTTTTGAAAAACACAGATCTTCTAAGTGTAATCCAGCATATGACAGTAAGTACAAAGTTTTGTCATAGACCCAATGCACTTTGGGGTGAGATGCATAATTCATAGCGGCCGAATGCCATTGGAAAAATTGTCTGTTGCGTGACTGAGAAAATCGTACCTCCGTAGTTCAGATTATTTTTCTCTTCTTTATTGAATTCTTACCCTCGTCTATTCCTGCCTGTGAGATCTTTCCTCTTTATTTTCATTTTGTGTTTCTTGTTGATTTCTTGCCCTCATCTCTTTCAACATGTGAGATCTTTGTAGTTCAGATTCATTTTGTCTTCCTTATTGAATTCTTACCCTCGTCTTTTACCTTTCTTTGAGATCTTTCCTCTTCAGTTTAATTTTGTCTTGTTGATTTCTAACCCTCATCTTGTTCAAACTGAGATCGTCGAAACTCATTTTGTTTGTATTTTCCAGTTCTTATCCTTGTTTCATCAAGCTCTTACTCCCTATCTGCTCCTGAATTTGAGCGTGTCTTCTCTGTTCAATTGTGGTTTTGTCACTGTTGTGACCAATTATATGGTTAAAGAAATAACATAACAGATATATCATTTATTATCAGTAGTACAACAGAAGAGTATTACACGACTAATGAGTGTGTCTCGGTTGACCCAGCGTTCAATCTATTTGACTGTTATATTTACCAGCCTTCCCACGAGGTAGGATGTGGCACAACGCCGAGCTTAATGTGGGGAAATCCAAAAATTCCCCATAGACCCTGTATAAAACGGGGTCGGGTAACTGTTTCCCGAGATGAGACTCTGCCCTTTGACGTAGCCTCGTCTGGGGATCCTCTCTGATCGGAGGCAGAGAGTTAGACCAGCACATCTGTAACAGATCTGTTTGACTGTTATATTTACCAGCCTCCCTACGAGGTAGGATGGGGCACAAGGCCGATTTTAATGTGGGGCAATCCGAGCCCGTAGTCTCGGCAAAAAATTCCCCATAGACACCGTATAAAACGAGCTCTGGTAGCTGTTATATTTACCAGCCTCCCCACAAGGTAGGATGTTGCACAAGGCTGAGTTTAATGTGGGGCAATCTGAGCCCGTAGGCTCGGCCAAAAATTCCCCAAAGATTCCGTATAAAACGGGGTCGGGTAACTGTTTCCCGAGACGAGACGCTACCCTTCGACATAGTCTCGTCTGAAGATCCTCTCTGCCCGGAGGCAGAGTTTGACTAGCACAGTGCGAACTGTTACTTCTCTCCTACTAATTGTATAGTAGGCGGAAGAGTCCAACAGAGGGAGGATACCGCAACAGTTACCTTGGAGCCTTAACTGCATTTGTTCTTCAGTTTCAACTAATCTCTTTTCGCAATGACAGCAGGCGATTTATTTCTAAGAGAAGATTGTTTTCTAGAGATGCATATTAGCTCACTCCTTAACTATTTTTCTGTCTTAATTGTACTAATAATATAGATTGTAATAGATATGTCACTAATAAAGTACTTCCACTAATATGTGACATATGCCTCAACATCAAAGTATTAAATATATCTAATACAGGAGCTAAAGTATGCTCATGTTTTTATATATATTATAGTCAAAGTATTGCCAAATATTGTGAGGTCAGGTCAGATGAAGTTTGAACTTGTTTACTCAATTTGACTACAAAAAAATCTATTCTATGACCTTTGGGGAAACTTACACCCTACCAAAGATGCTTCTTGATTCTCTACAAATTTTATTAATTAATTTTTTTTTAAATACGTCAATGTGAAAATCTTTTACTACATACGGGGCCCATAGCGCTACGCGGTGCACCATCGCTCCTTTCTAAAAGAAAACGTGTGCAATGGTTATGCTTTTCGATTCTCTACGGCTCTTATTAATGAAATTTCACAAAATAACCCAATATAAAAAAAACTTTACAACATATAAAAACCATTTGGGGGCCTAGGAGGCACATCATACCCCTCTCCCTCATATACTAATAGCCTCGAGAAAGTTTGATTAATATTGGCCCAGTATAGTTTATTTCCATAAATGACATACGTACATATGT
>OZ038489.1:95369474-95451974 GCA_964036315.1 Acanthosepion esculentum | reverse complement strand
AAGAAAACGAAGTTCGCAACAAAGCGAAAATCGCAAAAAACTAAGGTCGCAACAAAGCGAGAATCGCAAGAAAACGAAGGTCGCAACAAAGCGAGAATCGCAAGAAAACGAGAATCGCAAGAAAACGAAGTTCGCAACAAAGCGAGAATCGCAATAAAACGAAGGTCGCAACAAAGCGAGAATCGCAAGAAAACGAAGTTCGCAACAAAGCGAAAATCGCAAAAAAACGAAGGTCGCAACAAAGCGAGAATCGCAAGAAAACGAGAATCGCAAGAAAACGAAGTTCGCAACAAAGCGAAAATCGCAAGAAAACGAAGGTCACAACAAAGCGAGAATCGCAACAAAGCGAGAATCGCAACAAAACGAGAATCGCTACAAAACGACGGACGCAGCAAAGCGAGAATCGCAACAAAATAGGGTCGCAACAAAGTTAGAATCGCAACAAAGCGAGAGTCGCAACAAAGCGAGAATCGCAACAACCCGAGGATCGCAATAAAGCGAGTCAAATATTAATATTATCAATTTCTAAAATTTATATTATCGATATTTTTATGGATTCAGAAATAATAAATAATGATAGTAAATACCTTCGGTCTGCATTAGTCTAATCCAGAAGCCAATCTGGCCACGAGCCACCCCTGTGTACGAACAGAAAATGAATTCAGTGAATATAGAAAAAGTAGAAAGGGACGTAAGAAAAAGGATGTGGCTTCACACCGGAGACTATACAGGGAAGCGACCCCGAGTGAATTAGAAACCACATCTATCTGTGTGCGTGCATCTATCTATCTATCTATCTATCTATCTATCTATCTATCTATCTATCTATCTATCTATCACAATGTTTGTGCGTGTATGTATGTATGAATGTATGTATTTTTCTATCTATCTATCATAATCTCTATCTATCTATCTATCTATCTATCTATCTATCTATCTATCTATCTATCTATCCCAGTCTTTGTATCTATCTATCTATCTATCTATCTATCCCAGTCTTTGTATCTATCTATCTATCTATCTATCTATCTATCTATCTATCCCAGTCTTTATATCTATCTATCTATCTATCTATCTATCTATCTATCTATCTATCTATCTCAATCTCTCTCTCTCTCTATCTATCTATCTATCTATCTCACTCTGTGTGGATCTCTCTGCTTTTAACTGCATTCTCTTAATTTTTGTATCCGCATTCATAAGATTCTCATTTTTACTTGTATTCCGTTATTTTTTCCTGTGTGTTTAACAAATTCTCTCTTTGTCGCTCCATATTTTCTTTGTTTACTCAATTTCTTCCCACTATTTCCTTTTCTCGTCTTCTATTCTTTCCTCCTGAGGATTATTCGTTTATTTACTCTTTCTTTATTTCTTTCTTTCTTTCGTGTTCTTTTACTGCCTGGATTATTATTATTGGCAGACAGAACTTTAACGACATAAGACGTGAAGACGACATAGTGTGTGATAGCAGACACATGAACGCAACTACAGGAACTCCTAGAAAGTAAGTAGCTTCAAAAAAGAGTTAGGCACCAACTGTTAGAAGACGATGCATTATTATCAGCAAATGGAGCACGCCCAACAGGTGAACTATGAACTGGAGATACTAAAATTAAGATTTATATATCCCAGTAGTGTTCGAACAGAGGACGGAAAATGTGACACCGAAATCCGAATTAGAATAACGTAAGATTCCTTCCAAAAGCTAAGCAAAGTATTAAGGAAAAGGAAAATTTTGTTATAAACAAAACAAGAGCAGTGAACTGTTATCTAATATCGGTCGTCGGATAGGGCGATAAATACGGGGCAATCTCCACAAAGATTAAGAAAAGACTTGAGGCAACAGAAATGTGGTTCTAGAGAAGGAGAAATAGGCGTTTTTTTATGATCGGTACCCTCACGCTGTTACGCTAGGAAGAAGTGATTCCCGTGGGCTATAGTGGCTGAAAAACCGGTGTCAAACAAATAGAAGATTGTGGTTTCACCTGGTATTTCTGAGAAGATACAAAAGTATTGATACCGGCTTTAACCCAAGAAGAAACCTCTGTGGCACAATTCTCTATAGGAAGGTTAAGAATATCAATCCTCGGGGTCATGCCGAAGAAAGTCACGAAATAAAATCCCAATCATTACGCTGGTGACAGAAACAAGTCTTATGAATTATGAGAGTTCTGTCTTCTAGACGACTCAAAAGAAATATCAACAGATAGTACTGAGTGAAGAAGACAGACTTGTGATGCCCGACAAGAGCTAGGAGAGGAGGCAATGAACATTAGAGAAATTTGTTGATCAGAATTGGCTGGGAAAAAGTGTAAAGAATCTAAGAGAGTGAGCAACGAAAAGATGTAATACCATCAACATCAGTAACATTAAAATGCTTAAGTAGTGACGAGTTTTAAAATCACCACATACAAAAAAGTTCGCAGATGAATGGAGAGAGAGAGAGAGAGAGAGAGAGAGAGAGAGAGAGAGAGAGAGAGAGAGAGAGAAATTTATATTGTCATGCATATTGTCTAATATATTACAGTCCTGAGAAGAAGGGGGCGATAAAGGAATAAGAGAGAGTTAACAGACTGCAATAACGATGTCGAAAGACTCATCTGGGGACTCAAGAGACAGTTCCCTTGCAATCCGAAGAGTTTCCCGATTGTAAACATCAACGCCATGCATATGTACCCTAAAATCTTTTTGACAGAGGAAGATAGCTTGGAACAGTGAATTCATTGGTAGCGATAGATGAATTTAAATTAGTTTCGCAAAGTGCGAATGAGTCAAGAGAAAAAGTCTCCACTACAGAAATTAGAATGAATGCCACGCATATTGGAGAAAGAAAGTTTGAGATGGGTAGGTGATTCTTTCTTTACTGGTTTGCACGAACATTGTGTCGGTTATAAGATTTTGTTTTAAGAAGTCCCAATTAATTATCAGTATTGTCTATGGCAATCCAAACTAGCCATAATCTATCTATCTATCTATCTATCTATCTATCTATCTATCTATCTATCTATCTATCTATCTATGTAAGTCTGTTCATTGACACTGTGTCCATTTGTATATCTCTCTGTTTCAGCCCATTCTTATCTATCTATCTATCTATCTATCTATCTATCTATCTATCTATCTATCTATCTATCTATCTATCTATGTAAGTCTGTTCATTGACACTGTGTCCATTTGTATATCTCTCTGTTTCAGCCCATTCTTATCTATCTATCTATCTATCTATCTATCTATCTATCTATCTATCTATCTATCTATCTATCTATCTATCTATGTAAGTCTGTTCATTGACACTGTGTCCATTTGTATATCTCTCTGTTTCAGCCCATTCTTATCTATCTATCTATCTATCTATCTATCTATCTATCTATCTATCTATCTATCTATCTATGTAAGTCTGTTCATTGACACTGTGTCCATTTGTATATCTCTCTGTTTCAGCCCATTCTTATCTATCTATCTCTCTATCTATCTATCTATCTATCTATCTATCTATCTATCTATGTAAGTCTGTTCATTGACACTGTGTCCATTTGTATATCTCTCTGTTTCAGCCCATTCTTATCTATCTATCTATCTATCTATCTATCTATCTATCTATCTATCTATCTATCTATCTATCTATCTATCTAGTTAAATCTGTTCATCGCCATTCTGTCCATTTGTATGTCTGTCTGTTTCAGCCTATTCTTATCTATCTTTCTATCTATCTCATTCCTTTCCCTTCTCATCTATCTATCTATCTATCTATCACAGTCTGTGGACGTGCATGTATCTACCACACTGTGTGCATCTATCTATCTATCTATCTATCTATCTATCTATCTATCTATCTATCTATCTATCTATCTATCGTAACCTAGGGAAGGTTACTGAATAGAATAATCATATAAAGGTTGGTAATGAACGAAAATAATTAGGACAAGAACAACACATATAAGATTCGCCAGCTGCGAGTGGATGAAGTAGTCAACTGCTAGAAGAGAGTCAAGTGAATTCCACAATGAATCTCCAACTGCAGACCAACATACAGTGTTTACTACTGTATTTATGTAAATGGGGTCATAATCATTATCGTCCGTAGGCATGCTACAACACTATCTATCTATCTATATGCAGACCACTCTGCTTAATCTGAATAATATTATAATTTTTTGTGTTCGCATTCATAAGATTCTCATTTTTACTTGTATTCCGTTACTTTTTTTATTTATGTGCGTTTAACAAATTCTCTCTTTGTCGCTCCATATTTTTAACTCCATATTTTCTTTGTTTACTCAATTTGTTTCCAGTATTTTTCTTTTCTCACTATTTCCTTTTCTCGTCGTCTATTCTTTCCTCGTGAACTTTTTCGTTTATTTTCTCTTTCTTTCTTTCTTTCTTTCTTTCTTTCTTTCTTTCTTTCTTTCCTCTTTTTCTTTCAATTTGCATCGTCACACTCATATTTTTATTTCTTTCCTCGTACAGTTTTTTTCTTTCTCCGATATAATGATTTTATATTTCCTCTTTTTTTTTTTTTTACTTTTTTTCTACCTTCCCACTTTATTGTCTTCATTGTGTTCACTTGAACAACGCTAAAGAAAAAAGAAGAAAAAAACGAAAGCAAAAAACAAAAAGTGGATAGTGTGGAGGACATTATTTAACAGAACGTCTGTTATCACGAACTTATTTCTTATCTATTTACATTAACTTTTTTTCTGTTTCCCGACTTTTAAGGAAAAGACATTTTCAGCAAAAGCCACATTCTAAACAAAGAAAAAAGACAACAAAAATGTATTTTTTTTTACAATCAATTAATCTTTCGTGACTGCCAAATTGGTTGACTTCCGTATTTGATTTAGAATTTTGGAAAAGATGTTGAATTTCATCAGGAATATTTCAGGCAATTATCTTGTGGTTGTCAATCTGAAACGCTTGCTGGGAGGAATATTTGCGCTACCTGAGCAATAGCGTAGCGATAGATTTTAGAAGTATTCGGGAAAACCAACACGTGTAAACTTTGGAAGTACTGGCTGAAAACTTGCTCTCGTTGAAGCGAAATACGTACTGAGAATACTGACCTTTATGAATAAAAGTAATTATTCTTTCTCTTGGGTATCTATCTATCTATCTATCTATCTATCTATCTATCTATCTATCTATCTATCTCATTCCGTTCATATCTATCTATCTATCTCATTCCGTTCATATCTATCTATCTATCTATCTATCTCATTCCGTTCATATCTATCTATCTATCTATCTATCTATCTATCTATCTATCTATCTATCTATCTATCTATCTATCTATCTATCTATCTATCTCTGTTCATTATCTATCTATCTATCTATCTATCTATCTATCTATCTATCTATCTATCTCTGTTCATTATCTATCTATCTATCTATCTATCTCTCTTCATTATCTATCTATCTATCTATCTATCTATCTATCTATCTATCTCGGCTAGGTCTATTACAATTTATCTCACTCTTTCACACATCTATTCCAACCTTTCTAATGAATTCTATATCACCGCCTCACTCACTCACTTTTTACATGTATCTATGTATTTACCCCGGTCTGTTCATATCTCTCCAGCTATCGACCAATCTTGAAATATTCTCAGCACAATTTACAGCTTATTAATGGATTTGTTCCTCCGTAATTCTGTTTCTTAGACGGATGCACATTCACATGCATATTGTGGCAATCATGGAGCCTCGTGCCAGCAAAAGAAAACAAACAAACAAAAAAATTTAAAAAAAACAAAAAAAACAACGGAGTGTTAAAAGGACGGTTTTTTCCTATGACACCGCTTTTATATTAGCTACCTTCACTCCCCGGAAATGATTTTTTTTAAAAGCGTTGATTAGAATTTTAATAAAATGAAAGTGAATTTACACATTTTTTTGTTCTTGAGATTTACAACAAAAATATTACGCTCCTTATGTATTAGATTTATTTTATTTATAAGAATAATTTTATGTTTACAACATTCTGAAAACTGATACAATTAAAACTAAAGCAATCCAATATTTAACAATTTATAAAGAAATAAATATAAAAACGTTTTTTTATTCATAAACTTATAAATATTTACTAAGTTATTAAAATATGTGAACCAACTATAAGGAAATCTTTATTATTTACCATTTTATAAAGTTCGAATAAATTGGCAGTTAGCAGATGTTTTGCCAACCATTCCAATAAATAATCTAATAAATAATTAGTGTTTATTATTTTTGCTGTCAATTCTCAAGAACCAAAGAGGTATAAATTCAGTTTCATCATATGTTTAAGTTTTATTATAATTCTAACCACCGCTTTTTAAAACAATAAATATTGTCTAAGAGTGAAATTAGTTAAAATAATAGCGATCTCCTTTTGATATTCGGTTTTCTTTGAGGTGCGACAGTCCATGTTTACCCATATTTTTTATTCACTTTGAATAAAACAAAGAAACTGATTTTATGAGATGAACCTTTTCTACTCGTACCGAATCTTTTCTTTCCTCTTTTTACTAATAATCTAATCCAGTGCTTCCCAAACTATCTAATGTGGCGTAACGGCAGTTATTTTTTTTCACAGTAATTTACAGTCCCATGGGTTGCGCTGTGGAACACCCATCCAAATATTTTAAAAGTTATGTCCCGTCTCAAGGTCACTTTGAAACTATCTGTACTAAACATGAGAATATGATGTCTTATTCATTCTAAGGCCAGGCATCCTTGACGTAACACGTCTTCCCAGCGTGCCAGACACCGTAACCATATTTGTGCCATATAATTATATAATAACGATCCAAGAAAATTTTATTCGAATATTTGTAGTATTATTCATTTAGAGCAGACAGATAATGAATCTAAGTAATTAAATGCTAATTCTAAAATTTTGGCCAAAATCTACTTGGCTATTCCTTTGTTCCACACTCAGGCGAATTTTTAATACTGCTGCCATATATGGTCTAGAGCCCCCGCTGTTCGTTTAAGGTCCTCGACAAAATCCAGAGACGGATATGCAATGTTAATGGCCCTGAGCTGGCATCTCGTTCACAGTCGCTCTGTCACAGACGTGCTGTCGTTTTCCTCTGTCCTTTCTCAAAATACTTTCACGGTAATTGCTCCGACGAGCTACTTTTGCTAGTTACCAAACTGCGTGAATTTAAATGTGCTACTAGGTTGACATCTCAGTCCCACCCTTTCATTGTCGAAACTGTTAAATGTGGCCGTCTCTTCTACGCCAATAGCTTCATGTCTCGCACTTCCCGTCTGTGGAACACCCTTCTTCTTGCTTCCTTCCCTGATAGCTATAATCTCCAAATATTCAAATGCAATGTCAATCGACATCTCCAGATGCCTTGATCTGTTCCCAGTCCTCCTCTTCATCCTTTCCTCTTTCACGCTTCTTTAGTCTTGCTCTCACTCTCTGTAACCCCTTGCGTGCTAGTGGCACTCCCGCCTTGCTTGGGGTGAAATGCTTAAAAAGAAATTAGAAATATATGCCCATGAAAATAGTGTTGCGATATATATTTCAGTTGAATTTTTTGCTCTTCATTATATCGCTTTCGTTAGTTGTATAGCAATGACTTTTATATGTCTTATCCATTCTCAGGTCAGTCATTGTTGATGTAACAATTGTTTCCAGTACGCCAGGGACCGGTTCCATATTTGTACCATATAATTATATAATAACGATCCGACAAAATATTATTTAAGCATTCCTAGTATTATTTATTTATACCAGAAAATAATAGAGTCTGTCTATATTTAATGTAAATACTGCAGAAAATAATATATATGAATATAATAAAAGTTGCATTATTTTTTTATATTGATTTTGCAAGCAAGTAATTCAATATTATATTATAAATAAAAAGTATTAACAAATCAACTAGCAAAGTCTTCTGACACATATATAAACATACGTATATACAGAGCAACCTCGGTTCTCGAACGTTTCACATGTCGAACAAATCGGTTTTCGAACAGAAAATTCGAGATGAAAATGCCTCGGTTATCGAACAAAATTTCGGTTCTCGAACAACTTTGCCGAACTGAGTTAACGCAAACGGAATAATTTCTTAGTCGACCGCCATTTTGTATACATTCGTGTGTTGTAGCGTGCTTTTCTTTTCCAGTTTTATTGTATTCTGACTTTTTTTCTCTACATTGATTCCTTCTGGAAAAATAGTTTCAGTTTACGAACATTTCGGGTTACGAACGGCTTTCAGGAATGAATTAAATTCGTGAACCGAGGTTCCACTGTTTAAGCAATAAATTTAAAAATTATAATGTATAAAGTAGGTTAAAAATATATATTTTAGTTATTTTAAACGCCAATAAACAAAAAATGTTTGCCGTACATTATATCGCATTCGTTATTTGTATAGAAATGTCTTTTAACATGAGTGAGTAATTGAAAAATGCAACCATAATAAATATAAAACTAAAATGAATATGTTAAAAAAACGAATCCCGGCAGTCTCCTGTATGTATGTATGTTGCGGCATTCACCCTGGATCGGTTAAGCCGGCTCCTTCCAAGGAATTCACCGCGTCCGGAACGATCCGTCGCCAATGCTGAAACGAGCCATTCTCGATTCCAACGGCGGCGAATTCTTGAAACGGAGTAACAAGGGAGTTTGAACTTCCCCACACCTCGCGTGCTATCCCAGTGGAGGGAGGAATATGCTCTTACTTGCCGCAGAATTTCCACAGACGCAGAGGCAGGTGTAACCAAGAGGCCGCCGGATGCCGAATGGTTTTGAATTCAGAGTTGACCTTCTCCTAGACCAGTTGCCGTCAAGTCTGTCCTGCCATAGTTGGAGGGAGAAGAAGAGGATTCATACCTTTCCCAAGGGTGTTAGCACGTAAGTGAATGTAACGGATTCGACTGGAATTCGAACTCGGCTCTACGATTCCTCAATCCGAGCCGTTATCCATTACTCCACCGTGCCTCCTGTGTCGTGGAATGTAACTAATGTTTCTTTGTTTTCCTGGAAACTCTCCGCTTACCGGCAGACGATGCCTCGCGTACCAACATCGGTACCTGTACAACATTTTGAGTAGCAATGATCTAATCTATCTTTGTAATGCTTGTGCTGTTAAAATCATTTATTTCCCTCTTATACATCCGTGTCCGCCACGTTTTGAAAAGTTACTATGTGCCTAACGAAAACGTTGGCTTTTGATTAATCAATGATTTATTAAAAATTAGACGCCATTTGAAAATCTTAATACTTTCCCTCGGGAGTCAATCACCGGCTCTTTGAAATCAGTAAAACTTGTTTTTATCCATATTAGGTTTTTCACGTTCATATATTAATTATATGGAAAAAGACATTTTGTTTTAAGCGTTCAATCTTGGGTAGACTTTCTGAATGTAAATTTGACGCCATGCTTCTAAATATCAAACATAATTCCTGATGTGGATTAAATTATATCCTTATTATAATTAATTTTTTTTAATGACACGCTAATTATTGTTCAAATAAATAATTTAGTTCCACGTTTATTTAACTTAACTAAAATTTCCCTACGGAACGTATGTTTTGAGCCGACACGTTTATTTTATAATTTGAAATATCACCTCCGGCATGACTCTTCCAGATGGCAGAGTCTGTGTTTACATCTCCAAACACCGCTTCTGACCTAGAGGCCTAAACCTGATTGGGGGCCCCAGGCAGTGCTTTGTGACTCTCGCTATCTTATCAACATTGGCTTTTTCCTACCTAAATTTATATACGTTACAAATTGTTTTTTTTTTGCCTTGATAAAGTGTATTTTTAAGTGTAGTTTGATTTTTTTATTAAAAAATACAAATATTGTTAATAAACAATTTCCAAGAAAATGCCTCTCTTAGCAGGTGTACTGTTAGTGTAAAAAGAAATGGTAAGTTCAATCTAAGGGAAACGATAATTGAAACAAAGCAAGTTCAGTCGACCAATGATGACAATTCCAGGACAACGTAACTATAAACAATTTTTTTCTATCCTCTGCCAGCCGCTATGATGGAGAAAGCATTACCTCGAACCGTCGCCAGTGAGACACGCTGCAAGAGCCACTCCGTTTCGCGAGGCTCGTTCCTTAATCGAGAGGCAATCGCGCCAATCCTCCGAAGGAACACCATCGAACGAGGGCCAATAACCCCTGAAGTCTCCACTGCCACAGGAGTAAAAAAAATCTATCAGCAAGAGAAGAATATTTAGATATTTTTTTTATCTCTGCGTCTCGGGTGGCGAAAAACTGCACAACTGACAACTATTAAAGGGTAACAGATTTTCTCAGAATTTAACGTCGATCTGGGGTATTTTTTTGCCGAGTCCGTGAATTTATTTTGCCCGTGCTAAATCTCGAAAGAAACATTACATAAAATACACTATTTTTTTTTATCCATAATATTGAATGTATTATAAATATTCAATATTTCAACAAGAAAACTCTCGAGTCGATGTTAAAAATTACCGCAAAAAAATTGATTTATTTAAGATGGAATGATCTATTATGACATGTCTCTAATTTGTATTCAGATACCTTTGTATTTATTTTCAATTTCTCTGGTTGAATTGTTCACCTATATTGCAGACGACTGTACATAATTATTGTACATAATTAGGTTACAATAAATTTTGTATTTTATATAAATACTACCTTATGAAAATTTAAGTTTAGTCAAGTGAGGGGCCATGTCATAGATTTGGTGGGGGCACAAAATACTTTTTTGTGAATCTGTGTGTCAAACAAGTTAGCCCGAAAATAAACAAACAACCAAAACAAACATGTAAGCAGAAACTTGTTTAGATTATTGAATATTGATTTATTTGAAAAGATGTGTCAACAGATTTTTTTGTGTGTGGCGACATGTGTGGGTGACAGAAAGCCAAAATTATTAAATCAAAGGGTATATATATATATATATATATATATATATATATATATATATATATATATATATATATATATATATATATATATGTGACAGAGAAATCCAAAATTACCTCAGGAGTGATTGTGCAGTTTGTGTTGTCTGCTATGTTATGGGTTGGCTCTGTATAAATATTTCAACTGTGTTTTTTTGAAATATTAAATTTTATATCTCTAGTTCTGACACTGAATGCAGTCCACCATTTGAGTTGAATGAAGTTAACAAACTCGATGTTAGTTGAAAATAGTCTACAGTCATGAGGTAATTTGGGATTTCTGTTATGTAATTTATATGCTCTTTTATAATAAATACATTGAACTCTTTTTGTGGGTCAGTTTTAATAATTTATATTATTAAGATCCACTTGGATTATATACCAACGGATTTATTAACTGTACACTATATATATATATATATATATATATATATATATATATATATATATGTAAATATGTTTACATATATATATATATATGTAAATATGTTTACATTTGGAATATTGTAGATTTCATGTTTATCTTCTCCCATAACAAAAAGATTAACAAGTTAAATTGCGAAAGATTTAGCACCAAAATAAACAACCAAAACAAACATGTAAGCAGAAACTTTATTTAAGATGGAATGATCTATTATGACATGTCTATAATTTATATTTAGATACATTGTCATTTATTTTCAATTTCTCTGGTTGAATTGTTCACCTATATTGCAGTTAATTGTACATAATTATTGTAAATAATTAGGTTACAATAAATTTTGTATTTTATATAAATACTACCTTATGAAAATTTAAATTTAGTCAAGTGAGGGGCCATGTCATAGATTTGGTGGGGGCACAAAATACTTACACTGTCTCTGGTTGTAATAGTTTTTTGTGTGAATCTGTGTGCATCAAAGTCAAAATTATAAAATCAGACAGCATTATTATATGATAAAAATATAGCTCTAAGGTATGCTATATTTATAGGTTAAAGAGTTCAATATCAGCAATAGTGTATGTCAATACAAAAGTGGAAATCAACAACCCAGTGATGACTGCTTAAACCTTAAAATGCTTAAACAACGTCAAAGGCCTTCTTTTCTCTTCTTGAATCCCGTTCACTTTTTATTCTTTCCTCAATCCTTCCTATTCTCTGTCTTCACTTTCACTCCTTGTAACCCCCTGCGTACTAGTGGCATAACCGCCTTGCTTGGGGGTGAAATGATTATCAAAAAAGAATCATCTATCATGACATGTCTCTAAATTGTATTTAGATACATTGTATTTATTTTCAATTTTTCTGTTTGAATTGTCCACCTATATTGCATATGATCCATTATTGTACATAATTAGATTACAATAAATTTTTTATTTTACATGAATGAAAATTGAAATGCAGTAGAATTGGGCCCGTATTATAGATTGGGGTTGGGCCGGCATATCACAGATTTGCATCCACCCAGTCAGATGGTATTTGTATTTGGTACAAACGAGTTCCAGTTAGTTTACTTTCTGTTTGGTATAAGGCGCAGATAGTGTCATTTATATCGTCACGGAAAAGGAAATAGGGGTACCGAGTTCAATTTCAGTTTCGTTCATTTCACGCGACTGCACTTGGATCCAACTTCCTCCAGTTATGGGTTAAATAGCAGAACAAGCTCTCTTGCCTTGATGCGACAACCGGTCTAGGAGAAGGAAGACTCTGAATTCAAAACCAGGCTGTAGAGGCCTAGGCTTCGTCGGGCTATTTTGCCTTAAACATACCATTTCTGCTATGGCAGCAGTAAATGTAATGCCTCTACAACCGTAATGGAGGATCACATACACTTCCTTTCTGATTCTTTTTATAAGAAAATTATTTTTTTAAGCGTTCTTATTTTTGCGACTCAACACCAAACATTCGAGAGTAGATAAGTTCACCTATTGTCCGGTGTACTTTCATCCTCGGTCTGTTGAACAGGAGTAGAGGTTTATCCCTTGCTTCGTGTTCAGGATTGGATCCCCGGTTCCTTCTTCAACTGACAATTATTAAATTTGATCAGGTCCGCGGTTGAGCCGGGGTCCGTCGCCCGAGACGCAGAGATGAAAAAAATAGTTAAATATTCTTCTCTTGCTGATAGATTTTTTTTTTTACTCCTGTGGCAGTGGAGACTTCAGGGGTTATTGGCCCTCGTTCGATGGAGTTCCTTCGGAGGATTGGCGCGATTGCGTCTCGATTAAGGAACGAGCCTCGCGAAACGGAGTGGCTCTTGCAGCGTGTCTCACTGGCGACGGTTCGAGGTAATGCTTTCTCCATCATAGCGGCTGGCAGAGGATAGAAAAAATTGTTTATAGTTACGTTGTTCTGGAATTGTCATCAATGGTCGAGTGAACTTGCTTTGTTTCAATGACTTTTGTTTTGTTATTATTAGTCACTTTGTTCAATAAATGATTTCATACTTTTTTCCTCTATGTTATAATGTCATGGTCGAGCGCGCATTAAAGCATAAAAACTGTTACTTTATAGGTATTTCAGAACATTACTGTAGTATTCATAGTTGATTCTGTTCAGCGCCGGCCTTAATTTTCTACTAAAAATTGCTAATCTAAAAAATTATTAAAGGATGGCAGATTTACGCAGAATTTGACGTCATTCTGGCGTCTTTTTTTGCCAAATTAGTGAATTTATTTTGCTCATGCTAAGTCTCGAAACATTATGTAAAATTCACTACTTTTTATCCATAATGTTGTATATATTATAAATGTTCAACATTTTAACAAGAAAAATCTACTGCAACTCTATGCTCCTAACATCTCCATCTGGCCACTGTAATTTTATTTACAATTTTTTAAAATTTTCTTCAATGAGTGTAGATAGGTTTGCCTCCCATTCGATTCACAATCCTCCCCGGTGTTTTTAATAAAAGTAGAACTGTACCCTTGATTCCTTCTTAAGATTGGGTTTCCGATTCCTTCCAATGTTTTCTCATTCTATTTCACTTCCAGTCGACTCTTGCTTCTTAGTGACATTATCGCCTTGTTGAGAGTGCATTTATTTTGTTTTAAAATACCAATTACAGTCCGCCCCTCTCTTCTTTTTAAATAGATAGAATGTTCACTAATAAGAATGAAAACATTTATCTCCCGTCTCGTTTAAATTTATTAACACCGGCTTTGCCACGAGCAACATCAAGTTGTCAAAAAAAAAAAAAATAAATAAATAAATAAAAATAAATAAATAAATAAAGAAGCCTAAACCCAGAATAACCTGAACTGTCAGATTAGACGCCATTTTTATCTCGCTTGCTGGCGCCATTAATATTACTATCAAGATCTCTGTCTGAATTCCTGAGGTGATATGCTTCTATTATAAAATATTTTCTTCGAACCTGTTTCTGCAACATTTCGTCTGTCCTATTCTCTTGCTTTTCTCAGGTGTTTGTTGCATTGTATAGCAGGGGTCTCCAACCTTTATTTCATACCACGGACTGTTTTCATGTCCTGCAATCTTTCCACGGATCGCTAGTGGCACGCATGTGTAATTTAAGTGTATTTCGATAAAGAGAGCAATAATAAAAAGAGCAATTTATTAAAGGGAATAAAGAGTGACCCTCATGTCCATGGTCCGACCTGACCAGACCCTTGCGTGCTTAGTTTTCTTGTATCAATCCCTGCCACAGTCAGGTATGTTTTATTTATCATCTCTCAGTTGCGTCTCTGACTTCGGGCAGAGTGCGGCTCAGTTGCGGCTCCGTCGGGGGAAAGTGGCGCAACTGAGGAAAATCACACTGTGAGGTGCTGTAAGTGTTCTGAAAGCAAAGGAAATATTTGTCGAAGATTACTTCCATAACACAAAGAACAAATCACTGTAAGTTCAGACTCGAATATCGGGGGCAGAAAGAAATGCCGAAAACTCGTTTCACAGGAACTATCTCACAAATCACAATACATGTAACAATTCAGAAAAATAACTCACTCTCCCACGAACGCGGTAGCCAAAATACACCAACTTCTCTCTCGATTCGAGAACACATAACTGCTTTTATCGGCCGAGCATTTTTTTCCATTGGTCGACAACTGGGAGAGGACGCCCAATTTTTGCATATCAAAATACTTTTACAGCGACTCCTGCGACGGACTTGTTTTTAATTTAAATATTCCGTCTTCAGCATGTCATACGGAATACGTGCCCCCTTTCTTTTTTGTAAGTAATTTTCTTTTTCGCCACATTTTCCGTCGTAGGATACACGCGACGCGCTGTCGCTTGGTTTGACGAGGTAAGTCGCCGTTTTCTTCACTATAGGTGCCTAACTCTGCGGAATAGATGCCCGAGGTTGCACCTTCTAATTTCCCTAGAGAGAAGGATTGGTGTTAGCACCGAGGCCAGCGAAACTGATAATTTTTTATCCTTAGCCCGAGTGTACGCGCTCGGGTTCCCCATGTTAAAGGGAGGGGAAGTAAATCGCCCTATTACACTATTATCACATCAATATCAACTCGCCATAATGTAGAATCAATGTAGAATCTGAAAATTAGTTGGGATTTAGAAAATTAGTCGAAAATTATTATAAATAAACAGAAATATAGATTAATTGTAAAATGTACTTACTGTTATGATAGATAGTAAAGCTAGACGCAAAAGATACATTATTTCAATATATTTATACGTTATTTTTATGCATACAAATATTTAAGTAAATGTCCTGTTTATAATAAACAGTATTAACGATATTTACCGACCTGAATGCCCGAGAAATTTTCATAGAAAATATGCGTTCTCCGACAGGAATCGAAACTGTATCCTAAACGGAACCGTCATATAGGCTGAGGTGCTTTATCGATTGAGACACAAAGGAGCGTTTCGGTTAGCTAGGTTGATTTTACTGTTTTTAAACTACAATTCTCCATGATTTTCTCTCGTACATTCATATCTGCTCAATGCGTATCCAAATGTAAACAAATGAAGTCACATATTATGAAATGGACAAAGTCAGACAATTATTTTAAGACATTTTTTTATTTTTATACGTTCTTTTTATAGGTACAAATATTTATGTAAATCCTCTGTTTTATATATATATTTTTTTAAGCGTATCACACCAAGCAAGGCTGGAGGCCACTATCACGCATGGGGTTATAGAAGGGTTGGAGGAAGAGCAGATAGGAGTGGTAAAGGAGAGGATGTGGAGAAAGAGAAAGACAGTGGGTCGATCAAGGTAAGGGGGTTACAGAAGATTTGGAGCGAGAGCAGATAGGAATGAAAGATAAAAGGATGTGGAGAAGGGAAGTGGATAGATCAAGGCAACTGGAGATGTCGATTGACGCTACACTTAAACCGTTGGAGATTGTATTTGTCAGGGAAACAGTAATAGGGACGGGAGTTCCATAGGCGAGATGTGCGAGACATGAAGCTATTGGAGTAAAAGAGACGTCTACATCTAACAGTTTCAACGGTGAAGGGGTGGGAACGGGATGCCAGCCTCGTAGGACGTTTAAATTCACGAGGCCTAGGGACAAGCGAAAGCAGCTCCTCGGAGCAATTACCGTGAAAGTACTTGTAAAAAAGGCAGAGCGAGGCAACATCGCGTCTGTGAGAGAGCGACTGCAGACGAGATGTCAGATCAGGGCGAATCACATTGCATATCCGTCTCTGGATCTTATCAAGAACCCTGAGGCAAACAGCATGGGCTCCAGACCATATATGGCAGCAATACTCCATGCAAGGGCGAATGGTCGATTTATAGACTTGGAGGATCGATTCCGGGGAGAAAAATTTCCTGGCTCGGCACAGGGAACCAACTTTTCTTGCGGTGGATGATGCAACTGACTCGATGTATTTGTTCCATCTCAGATCAGCGGACAGCGTGAGACCGAGCAGCCGCAGAGAGGAGCTCTCGAGAAGTTGTTCTTCAGACATTCTAATGGGATGCAGGGATATTAAACAGTATTAACATTTACCGGCCTGAATGTCCGATAAATTTTCGTAGAAAATATGAATCCTCTGACATGGACCGAATCTGTAGCCTACACTGAACCGTCATATAGCTTGACGTGTTATACCATTTAGCTATAGAAGAAGCGTCTGGATGACTGCCCAGGAATACCAGTCGCTGTAAGCTTAGATATGCGGATGGTGTAATGGATCGGTCACGGAACAGGAAGTCGGAGAACAGCGTTCAATTTCTGTAGGTTTGTTTTATTAACTTACGTGCAAATAGACTTAGAAAAAATATGAATCTACTTCCTCACCCCACTTCCCAAGTTATCGGTTTAATTAGTACGACTTGTATCAGCAAATCATTATTAATTACAAAAATTGTTACAGTCTAAAATATTTTCTGGTTTTAAATATCCTGCAAAAAACACATTTAAAAATGTAGTCAATAAATCAATCAAAAATCGCTCTTATGACCATACGATGGTCTCTAGAGAGGTACTTTAATACGAGGTTCTCCTTCACTTTTCCAGCAGTGTCCGACAAATTTTACCTATCTGGTTTCATTCGATATGGGAGCTAATTTGTCATAGAGTCGTTCTTTTGCTGAGTCGTCCATTTATGTCAGTTAGTTTAGGTGATCATGTATCATTTTATACATGACTGACGAGGCAGATTTTTTTTTCCCGCAGAAGGTTGCCATTTCTTTCTGCGGTAGACAAAATTTACTAATGTTACATAATATCGGTCTTCCTATATGGCAGCAAATACTGGACAATCTCCTCACAGATGCAAAAGAGACTTCAGGGAAAAGAAATGTGATTCTACAGAAGGATGCTGAGAATGCTATGGACTTAACATGCGAGCAACGGCCGAGTTTTAGAGAAAATAGAAACAAAAATGGAACTTATACTTAACATCAGAGAAAAACAATGGAAATTTCTGGTGAAAATTACGAGGAAAGAGGGCTTAAAAACTTTGAAACTCACAAGGCATGTTGAAGGTAAGCAGGATAGAGGAAAATGGCGAGTAACCGACTTAGAGAGTTTGAGTAAATGAATGAAAGAACAGGGTTTAGGAGGGCAAAAAGACAAAATTTTCTAAGAGCTACAAAGGACAGAACTCGAACTATCTTGCTATTTACCCATAGCTGGGTGGAGAAGAAGAGGATTCATACCTTTCCCAAGTGTATTAGCACGTAAGTGAATGTAATGGTTTCGAGTGGAATTCGAACTCGGCTCTCCGAGCCGGTATCCATTACTCCACCGTGCCTCCACCCTTTTATGATTAAACTTTCAAAAAAGAATTTGACTTGCAGGTCATTATCAATGATTACTTTTTTAATTAAATAAAATAAGAACAGTTAATAGCGAGAAACAGAGGTTTTGAGGTTTCGTCGCGATATTTTCTCCGTTAAATCTTCCACGAGAAAACGGACTCTCATTTCACCGTCAATATCTAGAGGGCTTTCTGGGTGATGCATTTAATATTAGTAAGAGAAGAAAAAAATTAAATACCTGGGAAGAGAGAAAGGAAAATGCGTCACTGAAATCGCATTGTGATAGCGAAAGATGCCTTCCAGAAAAACGAGCAAATTCTTAAAAACAAGAACCTTTCGTTAGAAACAACAAAAAGAGAGCTAAAATATTACATAATATCGGTCCTCCTATATGGCAGTAAATGCCTGACAATCATCTCACAGATGCAAAACAGACTTCAGGGAACAGAAATGTAATTCTACAGAAGGATGCTGAGAATGCTATGGACTGAACATGCGAGCGACGACCGAGTTTTAAAGAAAATGGAAACAAAAATGAAACTTATACTTAACATCAGAGGAAGACAAGCGAAATTTCCAGTGAAAATTACGAGGAAAGACGGCGTAACAATTTTGAGACCCACAAGACATGATGAAGGAAAGCAGGATAGAGGAAAATGGCGAGTAACCGACTTAGAGAGTTTGAGTAAATGAATGAAAGAACAGGGTTTAGGAGGGAAAAAAGACAAAATTTACTAAGCTCTACAGAGAACAGGAAATTGTGGAGAGCCATGATCGCCCATGTCCTGAAGTGACACGACACATAGAAGAAGAAGAAGAAGAAGAAGAAGAAGAAGAAGAAGAAGAAGAAGAAGAAGAAGAAGAATATCTCATTTCGAAAAAATAACAATGGAAAAGTGGGTCGAAATAATTTAACGACTTTTAGTTACAGGAGGATTTTTCTTTACATGCCATATTATTTGAAAACGTATGTAATCATGGGTCTCCACAGTTTCCCTTTATTATCAGTTGAGTGGTCCTGGTTTTTGAGTCATTCAAAAATTCTACAACTTCATTTTGTTTATTGTATGGATGAGATCTGGGATTCAGAAGGGTTTCCGAATGAGTTTTAATCAGAGGAAGAATACAGAATGCTAAATGTTTCCTTTTAATGGTCGAGAGAATACAAAAAGCAAAATGTCTCTTTTTAATCAGAGGAAGAATACAGAATGAAAAATGTTTCGTTTTAATGGTCGAGAGAATACAAAAAGCAAAATGTCTCTTTTTAATCAGAGGAAGAATGCAGAATGAAAAATATCACTTTTTATTTATAAGAAGAATACAAACAAGCAAAATGTCTCTTGTTAATCCTAGGAAGAATAGAGAGAGCAAAATAACTCTTTTTAATCATAGGAAAAATACAAACAAGCAAAATGTCACTTTTTACTTATTAAAAGAATACAGAATGCAAAGTGTCTCTATATAATCATAGTTAGAATACAGAATGTAGAATGTCTCGTTTTATCGCGAAAAGACAGAAAGTTCGCGAAATTCAACTCATCAAGATGCGAAATGATGAAATTCTCAGATACTTGACCCACCACTACATTTTACACATTTAGAATTTTATTGCAACGCTGGACTTCTGCTCCTCATTTGAACTTCATATGAAACAGACAAGATTCTAAATTTGTAAATCAATTCTGGGAGACGTATCACATTTTCAGTTAACACTCTTGCATGAAATTTAGCTTCGATTATACAAAAGGATGAAAAACGTTGTCCACTACGGTAAATTCCAAGGGACAGCAAAGGATCTTTCATATATAGTTCCACATCTTTCATCAATCAGTGAAGGGGTTCTCAAACATTTTCGGCTCCGAATTCAATTTCCGCAAATCCAACTGAAAGGAATTCTTTTTGTTAACTGAATTCGTAAATATATCGATCAGTAACTCCTAATGTCTGATTTTAAATCCACGATTTTTAGACATTCTATCTATCTATCTATCTATCTATCTATCTATCTATCTATCTATCTATCTATCTGAATTTAGTCATTTATCTGGCAGAGTCTATTCGTATCTATCTATCTATCTATCTATCTATCTATCTATCTATCTATCTATCTATCTACTTCATTGTTCAGATCTATCTATCTATCTATCTATCTATCTATCTACTTCATTGTTCAGATCTATCTATCTATCTATCTATCTATCTATCTATCTATTTGAATTTAGTCATTTATCTGGCAGAGTCTATTCGTATCTATCTATCTATCTATCTATCTATCTATCTATCTATCTATCTATCTATCTGAATTTAGTAATTTCTCTAGCATAGTCTATTCGGATCTATCTATCTATCATTTAATAGGAATATAACTTCCTGGATAAACTTGAACTTTAAATCAGTTTAAAAATAGTTTTTAAATTGCCAAAAATATTTTTAAATATTTAAAATATTGTTTGTTTAAAGAAAGCTGAAATAGAAATAATTATTCTACAAACAGCAAACCTGGATCTCTTTGTTTCTGTCTTTAACTTAAAATAGTTTAATAAAAATAATTGTCTGTTTGAAGAAAGTTAAAATAAAAATACTTACTGTAAAAATAACTCGTACTTTTTAAATCTTATTCACTTAAATCGGATTAACTTAGATTAATATACACCGGACAGAATGACCAGAGAAACACGCATGGAATCACAGACTTTTAGTATTATATAGATAGAGATTGCTAGAGCAGAACACGGGGTTTTATGTAAACATATAAGATGAAGTACAATGTGTCTGAGAAAAAAAGATATATCTCAGGTTAATCTTAAACATTACATATTATTGGTAATTAATGTTGTCCGTCAACTTTTAAGTTAAAAACATATGAATAGGAACATAACTCCAACGTTCATCTCATTAAGAAGAAGAAAACATAAAGTGACACAAGTTCAACTGTCCAAATATATTTATAACTGATTTTGACCAACGCAAAAAATCTATTGCTGGTAATATTTTCTTTTCAAAAATATATTGCTGGTATTAAAACCTATTTTTACACTTTCGTAGCGTTTAGGACCCAAAAAGGTGCCACCGTTCCAGGTCAAGGTTGAACTGGGGATAAAAGCAATTAAGAGGTGGTTCCACACTCTTCAAAACCTGATCAGAACCCTTGCTGTCGGATGTAGTTTATCGTCTGACCCAGGACGCCTCATTTGGTGGTGGTGGTGGGGTGGGGGTTACCACACTCTACGTCTTCTTTCAGTTGACAGTCCTTTTTCCCCACTTTCTTCTACCACTCTGTCTAAGATGTACTGTAGTTTTTCTTTCCGAATCTGCCATCAACAGAGTGTCATCTGCGTATCTTATACAGCTAAGATTACGCCCATCGATAATAAATCCAGGTAAGTTACTTTTAGTTTGTTATTAGTTTTACCTTTTGACTTTTTACCACTTTGGATCGATTCAGGTTTTAAAAATATTATTGTTTTATTACTAGTTTTACTCCCTCTTATTATTGACTAGCAGCATGGCCCGGCGTTGCCCGTGCTTGATTAAAAAAAAGTACGACTGATACAGCAATCTCTATCACTTGACTTAAAATATGTTTTGCCCTTCCTTGCCTTTAAAGTAGAGCCCTTTGCCGTGCTGATGTTGCTACATGCCTTACTTCTTGCCTATCTCACACTGCGAAGTTTTTCTAAGCTCTATACTAAACATTAAATCTGTTACGAAAAAAGAACTAAACAAAATGAACACAAAACGACCAGCTTTAAAAAAGGACTCGTAACTGGAAAAACCGAATGAAAAAAGAATGTTAACCATAAATACTTTTTCACACCCAACCCAGTTCTGCGGAATCAGAATCAACGTTGAATTTAAGCACGCGAATGAGCCAATTGGAGTAAAGTACCTTGCAGATTTAAATTTTTCCCCCTTGTGACGAATGCAGTTATCGATTTCTTTTGCATGCTAGCATTCTAGTTAACATTCGTGTCAGTCAGCTGTTGGCTCTCACTCTGGACAATAGAATCTTCCTGCCTATTCGTGGCAGCCAGCTATAGGCTCTCACTCTGGTCAGTAGAAAATGGCCGCAAACTACATGAAAACTGCCGTAGAAGCATGAAAAAATCGATTATTTTCACTATCGATGGGAGTTGGGAAATGCAAAGTCGGTCTTGGCTTTTTCTCTAACTTGGAGCATGTGCATGTAAATTTTGGCGCAAATCCGTCGAAAATTGCGGCCGTGCATTAGTTACACACATACACACACACACACACACACACACACACACACACACACACACACACACACATCCTGCCTTTTATAGATAGAGAAGATTTCTTGAGTAGAACACAGGATTTTATGTAAACTGTTTATTTCAGGACCGGTCGAGTTTCGGGCCGATATCATGAGCGTTCAGTGTGATCAGTCACCATCAAGATGATTGTTTATTTAAATAATGTAGATACCGTAATTCCCCATGTATAATACGCCTCCATTCATAATACGCACACCTAACATTGTGCTGAAATTGTGGGAAAATGCTTCTACTGACGCATAATACCCACCCCTTGTTTGGTAATCAAACCCTATATAATGTATCTCGCCAATTCCATTACGACCAGTGTTTCTTACTCGTATTTAAATAAATAGTTTTAAACATAAAATAATATTATTCTAATTTAGTTATAAGATAATTCTTATTTTATTTTTTGGCAATTTTAAAAATATTTTTTGTAGCTGTGCATAATACGCACCCATTGTTTGGTAATCAAACCTTATAAAATGTACCTATCCCATTTCATTACGGCTAGTGTTTCCTACTCTTATTTAAATAAATAGTTTTAAACATAAAATAATACTATTCTAATTTAGTTTTATGATAATTCTTATTTTATTTTATAGCAACTTTAAAAATATTTTTTGTAACTGTGCATAATACGCACCCCTGATTTTACTTATTTTTTTTTAGAAAAAATGCGTATCATACATGATTAATTACAGTAATAATGAATTTACTGAAGTGCACACTGCGGTCATTAAGTTATTACGCTGGGCTTGGAACACCTTGTGCTCTTTTAAATATTAATTCTTTCGAATACCAGGTGATTTTTTTATGGAACAGCTTTGAACAAAAACTAGAATATTCTGTGTTTAATGTTGGCAGTAAAAGATTTTATTCAAATTATGATTTTTGTTCCCTTGATCGTGTTCCACCAATTTACTGCAGCGTTGTTTAGGAAATGCTGTTTAGATGAGAGGTTCTTAAACCTTTACCCTGGTCAGTACCTAAAATCTGAGCCCTGGAAGCTTGGCTATGAGAGTGGTGCAAACGGCGAGTAAGTCGGAATGCCGAGTTTCAATTCAAGTCGACATCGTCATATTCCCTTACGCGTAAATAGCCTTGGGAAAGGTATGAATCCTTTTTCTCTCCGGCTATGGATTAATTAGTAGGAGTTGTATCAGTAAATCATTATTAACTCTAAAAAAATCTTACAATTTAAAATATATATTTTTCTAGCTTTAAATAACCTGAAAAAGGTTGATAAGCCGTAAAAAACAAATCAATCTTAAACTCTTACCTCTTGCGTCCTCCTTCATCCTGCTTGACTTCATAGCCATTGAATACACAGGTCTACGTTTCTGTTCGACGCAAATGTTGTTGGGTAATGGGCACATGTTTCCGGACTATTTTTTCATGCTGAATCTGAAAATCAAGTCCATTTTGCCCTATCGCATCACGTTTTCTCAGTACACATAATTATTATTTTTCTTCATGTAGGCCAAAATACCCATTTAACAGTCATATGCAGAGGTCAAATAGCACCAACCATGAACACTTTCAGGTTAGAATAAATTATAAAAGAAAAAGTATCCCAATTAATTAAAGAAGCCATTTTCAGCATTTTTAGTCCCGAAAAACTTTCCAGATGTGATGGGGCTAAATTGACTTGGTTTTCAGATTCAACGTGAAAAGATAACCCAAAAACATGTGCCCATTGCCCAACAACATTTGGGTCGAAAAAATGTCAACCGGTGATATCGCTCGCGTCCTCCATTTTGAAAAGTATAGCGTATAAAATATGTGAATGCCACAGAATAGATCAAAGATAAATATGAGTTGTTTAGTTTTATTCAATATTTTGTTACACATTTTATGAGTTGGATAAACATGGCTCTTTTCAACGAGAAAATCAATTCTGTGAATCATTTCAAAGAGAAACATAAGTGTATCATTTACAATTGGCCCTCTTGCACGAAATCTGTTATTGATTGCTGAACAGTCTTGCTCATAAGAGTAGATCGATGTAAAGAGCAAGAAACTTACTATACATATTTTTTAGATATAGATGGGTATGAGTTTGCCATGGAACCTCCAAGAATTTGATGGGTAGAGGAAGAGATTTTAAAATGACCTTTGGCCATTGATTCGTTCAAAGATTTGGTAAATTCATGTTGCAAATTATGTGGAAAAAAATTGATATTAATTCGAAAGGTCATTCCGAATATGTTGTCAGTGGTGGACTATTCAGGGTGAGAAATTGCTCGATCACAAGTGGGTGCCTGATGGAGTGAATCCCCTATATCAGATAAAAAAAATGCAATAAACAAAGAGACAACTGTTTTAGCAATAAAAAATGAGTAAGAACGTTATAAAGTCATATGCATACTGTTAGTTACTCAAGTCAAACGTGAGAGGACATTTTGAAAGCTAAAGATCATAAAGACAAAATTAAGAAATTTACTGTCTGGGGAGAATCTGGGATCATACATGTCGTTGAAAAGGAATTGTTCCATTGAAAAAGAATTTTTTTAGATGAATTGGATGCAGAAGCAATTATTGGCAGATTCGAAGAATCATCTAGTTTAATACAAACGATTGCTCTTAATTCTTGGACTGAATGTAATGCTCTATTGTGATTTTGTACTATGTCAATATGTAATTTGTTCCGTAAACATTTCAAAATATCAAAAAACTATTTAAAAATAAAAATAATAAATAAATAATTCAATAATAACATTCTGTATTTGCATTCAGTATCTACTGCCAGTATTATGTACAGTGCATGGACACTGTATGATGTAATGGAATAAACAGTCACCCCCATGAATGACTACACTATATGTAGTAAGTACCTATAAACCCAACCGTCTGAGAGAGAGAGAGAGAGAGAGAGAGAGGAGAGAGAGAGAGAGAGAGAGAGAGAGAGAGAGAGAGAGAGAGAGAGAGAGAGAGAGAGAGAGAGAGAGAGAGAGAGAGAGAGAGAGAGAGAGAGAGAGAGAGAGAGAGAGAGAGAGAGAGAGAGAGAGAGAGAGAGAGAGAGAGAGAGAGAGAGAGAGAGAGAGAGAGAGAGAGAGAGAGAGAGAGAGAGAGAGAGAGAGAGAGAGAGAGAGAGAGAGAGAGAGAGAGAGAGAGAGAGAGAGAGAGAGAGAGAGAGAGAGAGAGAGAGAGAGGACGCAAGCACGGTCGACCTGCCAATAGTGGCACTCACTACTAGACTGACCTGTGTATATAACTCTACCATATTTCATATGGTACTGGTTGTGTACAATAAACCTTTCTTCTAGTATCCACCTGGTGTTAAGTATTTATTCCCTTAGCACGGAATATAACAGAATGGCTCGACAACAAATTATTGGGGAAAACTTCATAGAAAAAAAGGCGCTTCCTAAATAAGTGTATTTTGAGTGGCACAAGCAGTTGATAAACTATATGAGTTAATGGTGATAACATGACTATGATGCATACATCGTCATTAACCCTCAAATTTCAAAAATGTGTCTGAAATAATCACTCCCACCCCCACCTCGCCCGCATATTAACTTTTGAAAAATTCCACCGAACATCACTTATTCTATCCGGCTTTTCATGTAAATTTCCGGGGGGGGGGGGAATCTCACTTCTAAGAAAATGATCATTTAGATTTGTAAAACTGATTTAATGCAGGTACTGAAATCTTTTTTCAAATTATAATCGACTCTATTCTAAGAAATTAATTGATTGAGTTGTGATGTAATGGAATAACCAGTCACCCCCATGAATGATTACACTATAGGTAGTAAGTCCCTATAAAGTCGACCGTCTACGAGAGACACGGAAGAACGAGTGAGAGAGACGACACCAGCACGTCCGACCTTCCAATTAGTGGCCCTCACTACTAGATTGGTATGTGTGTATAACTGTACAGTATTTCATATTGTACTTGTTGTGTACAATAAACCTTTCTTCTAGTATCCACCTGGTGTTATGTTTTTATTCACTTAGCACGGAATATAACAGTTCCGACGAGGATTGCCGGAACATAACATATATATACTGATTTAAAAATGACGAACCGGTCTCTTTTCTTTTTTTTTTAAGGAAACTTTTTCGACCAATACTTCTTAAAAAAAAATTCGTTGGAGGAAAAAATAAAAAAACCTACAAAAAATAATCACAAACAGCGAAACTGAAAAATGCAGGAGCGCGGGAGGAAAATTTGGTGAAAATAAATTTATTGCTAAAACAAAACAAGAAACAAAAATAAAAAAAAGAACAATAAATCGATGAAAATAAGCTCCGAGTGAGTATTAAACAGATTTTTATTCACATATATATATATATATAATGAGAAGTCCTATAATTATTTTAATATATTTATTGTCTATACGTTATTTTTATATATATATATATATATATATTGATGTAATGAAATAACCCGGCACCCCCATGAATGATTAGACTATAGGTAGTAAGTCCCTATAGAGTCAACAGTCTACGAGAGACTGGGGAAGACGAGTGAGAGAGAAGATGCAAGCATGTCCGACCTTCCAATTAGTGTCAGTCACTACTAGATTGACCTGTGTGTATAACTATACCATATTTCATATTGTACTTGTGTACAATAAACCTTTCTTCTAGTATCCACTTGGTGTTATTCTCTTAGCACGGAATATAACACTGTAATTATTAAGAAATACACATTTTTGCCGTAAAAATATTAATTTTATCCATTTTTTTCCATTTGTACGTGCTGAAAATTTTATTTATTCGTTATGTAAATTAAATGATAGTACTGTAATTGTGGGTGGGCCTCCTTTGGCCCCTGGCGACCAATATCTTTAGATCCTACCCCACTGTGTTTTCTTAATCAAAAAGTTAATACAGAAAGCAAGTTGTCTCATTCTATCGGAAATTTCGCGAAATTCTAATCATAAAAAGGGGTGAAATGACGAGAGACTCGATTATGTTTGCGCTAAATTTCTTTCGCCTACACTTAGAGGTAAGCGTATCGCGGTTTGGTAACGCTTGGTTTAGATGCGATCAGACCCTACACCTATTCCAGGAGACAAATCTTGAAATTTCATTCTACTAAGATGGTTCCGAACTGGCTTCCCCAAAAGTGTCCGTTCTCTAGAATTATCTCGATCTTACGAGACTTCTATTTGCTAATATATTCTTAATCAAACCCAAATTTCTTCATTAAGAACACCCAATGAGGATCGAACTGATTTCAACACCGACGCACCTCACCGTTCATGTAGTTTTGGAAGCAGTAATGGTAGTGGGGGGAAAAAAGGTAATTGATAACACCCTCCATCTCTAATTGACGGCGCTTGTCACGTTTTAAATGCGATTTAAGTGTCTTCATTTATAGGAAGCTTGTAAAAACATGTTTTATTTATGCAATTTTCATATGAATTTGCCCATTAATTGAATAAATATTAGATTATATTAAGTAAGCATGCAACTGCAAAAGAAAGAAAGGAATATTAGGTTGGGGTGGTAGAGAAAAAGAAATAGAGAAATGGAGCGGAATGGGAAATAAGAGAAAAAGGAAGAAGAAATAGAAAGGGTGATGGAAAAAGTGAAAAAGGAAGAAAAACAAAGGGGTGAGGGAAATAAGAGAAAAAGAAGAAAAAAGATAGGGTGATGGAAATAAGAGAAAAAGGAAGAAAAAAGAAAGGGAGATGGAAATGAGAGAAAAAGGAAGAACAAAAAGAAAGGGAGATGGAAAGACGAGAAAAATGAAGAAAAAATGAACGGGTGATAGAAATACGAGAAAAAGGGAGAAAAAAGAAAGGGTGATGGTAATAAGAGAAAAAGGGAGAAAAAAAGAATGGGTGATGGAAATATCAGAAAAAGGAAGAAATAAGAAAGGGTGATTGAAATAAGAGAAAAGGGAAGAAAAAAAGAAAGGTTTATGGAAAAAAAAAAAAGAAAGGATGGGTGAGGGAAATTAAAGAAAAAAGGAAGAAAAAGAAACGGTGATAGAAATAAGAGAAAAAGGAAGAAAAATAGAAATAGTGATGGAAATAAGAGAAGAATGAACAAAAAAAGAAAGTGTGATGTAATAAGAGAAAAAGGAAGAAAAAAAAGAAAGGGTGATGGAAATAAGAAAAAAAGAAAGAAATAGAAAGGTTGATGGAAATAAGAAAGAAAGGAGAAAGAAAAAATAATGGAAATAAGAGAAAAAGGAAGAAAAAAAGAAAGTGTGATGGAAGTACGAAAAAAGGAAGGAAAATAGAGAAGATATAGTGAAAAAATAATGCGAAAGGAAACAAGACAGATTTAGAAATAAAAAAAGTAGTGAAAGAAATGTAGGAAATAAAATGAAAGTTTATAAGGAGACTATATTATGAGAAAGAAAGAAAGAAAGAAAGAAAGAATGAGAGAAATATGGAAACTATATTAAAAGAAGACGAGCATGGAAGAAAGAAAGAAAAAGAAAGAAAAATTAAGGGGAAATATGGAAACTATATTAAAAGAAGGAAGAAAGAAAGAAAAAAGAAAGAAAGAAGAAAAGAAAGAAAGAAAGAAAAATTTAAGAGTAAAGAAGGAGACTATGTAAAAAGAAGACAAAGAAAGAAATTAACCTAGACAAAATGAAGAAAAATGTAGACAATATAAAAAAGAAGACAAAGAAAGAAAGAAAGAAAGAATGAAAGAAAAAAGAAAGAAAAAGAGAAAGAAAAAAGAGTGAAGGAAAAGATGGAAACTATATAAAAAGACGATAAATAAAGGAAGAAAAAGTTTAGGAAAAAATGGAGACTATACTAAAAGACAAGAAAGAAAGAATGAAAAAGTATGAAAGTAACAAATAAAACGTAAAAAGTTTAAAAATCGAAGAAATATAGGAAAAGGAAAGAAGAAATATGAATATACGAAGAAAGAAAGTAAAAGAAAGACAAAATAAAAGAAAGAACGAAAGAAAGAAAAAAGCAAAAAAGAAAGAAAGTAACGAAGCCAGCGAAAGAACAAATAATAAACCTAAATAAAAATTCTTCCTTTCTCATTATATGTCCCAGAAATTTCAGCTGCCTCTTCCTGATGTTAACTATAAGCTTTCTCCTTGTTTGCATCCTATCCAAAACCTCACCATTGCTCATATGTTCAGTCTTTGGTATCCTTAGCATTCTTCTGTAGAACCATGCATCTGTTGCCTCGAGTCTCTTCTTCATCTTTGAGGAGGCCGTCCAACATTCGCTGCCGTAAAGGAGGACATATATTACGTGGCAGCTCAGGACTCTTCTTTCTTACCAACGAAATCCTCCTGTCTCGTAATACTATGCCTAAATTTTGAAATGCGTCTTTGGCCATCACAATATGTCTTCGGACCTCAGCGTCTCACAAACTGTCAAAACTATCCCCAGATATTTAAATTTCCTCACCTGCTTGATTTTAGTGTCCCCGACTTGTAAATTGCATTTCGTGCTCATCTTTTTGCTGATGGCCATGCATTCTGTCTTCTTGTAGTTTATGTTTAGATCCTTCTCGTTCTCCTTCGCTATCTTCTGTACGATGTTTTGGAATTTCTTTTCAGTGTCTGCTATCAGCACTGTGTCATCTGCGTATGTTTAGATTGTGGCCGCCAATAATGAATCCTGGTAGGATTTCAAGAAGGACGAGCTTACCAACTGCGATGAATGGTTGGGAAGGTTAACATCATTAAGTCAGTGTGTGCGAACCTACCTACGCACGAACATATACATAGAAACACAAAATCACATGTACAATGCCAAACGATCATTGGCTAATAAATCACTCATACATTTTCTACAGGCAATTTACAAATCACAGTAATGCGACAATTTTGGAATCGCTTTATTTTTTAACTAATCAAATTTGTGCACCTTTGGGAGAAGTGGCTCACAGAAGCTTCCTTAAGTCTCCCCCAAAGCTCGCTCGCTGATTGATTGATGCCAGCCTATCAGATCGTTTGCACGTGGAGAATAATTTTTCCCGCGCAACGAATCGGAGCCTATAGTCGCTTATTTAAGCCAAGCTTTTTCACATCTCAATTAGTGAGACCTCAACAGCTAAACGAATCTACGACAGTTGGAACTCCAGTTCTAACCACGCGCCAACCTTCTCACTCACACACGCACACCCCACACGCTGATGATAATTTGTACACCTTCACTAAAAACTTCTTTTGACACAACAATACTTTTCAACAGTAAATATCACAAGAACAATCATATCATGAAACATTCATGAACATTTATCCAGTGAACTTTAAACCAAATAATTATCTCTCACTGAACTCTTAAATTGCGACCAAAGGGAGGCAACTCTTGATTAATTGTACCTTTCTTACTTAAATTCATGTTTTCTTTCACATCGTTGTTTGATATTGTACATCTTGTTAATATACATATATTTTATGTGCAACAATGTCTTGTGGTTATTCTTCTTGCGTGAGTCCTGTTTTCTTATCAAAGTTATATTAATGTGGTGAAGTCCCCCCACAAGTGTTTCAACGTCATGTGGCCGCAAGACTACAACATATAGGAAAAAAAAAAAAAGAAAAACGAAAGAGCATATAGAAAAAGAAATAAGAAAAAGAAGGAGTGGAAAGAATCGACAAAAATATATAGAGAAAAAAGGGCGAAGAAAGATGAGTATCCGATAAAGAAACTAAAAGAAAGAAATGAGGAGAATCAAGATGAAGAATAAAAACAAATATATGAGAACGTGTAAGAGGAAAAGAAATAAATAGTGAAAAAAAAAGAATTGACGCTTCTATTGTTGATTGCTTAGCAGAAAATCTGTGTTGTTTTGAAAAAAGAAATTTTTGAAGACGAATAGAAATTGGGTGACAAGGATTAACAGAACAAAATAAGAAATGTAATCGTGTTTGCACAAAATAGAGAAAATATGTAAAAGAGATTAAGTTTTTAAAAACATACGAGGTTCTGTCTATATCTCCGACATGAGATATTATGATTACTTGCATTATTTACATTATTCGGACTATTATCCTCATCGTCGTTGCCATATTCACAACGTTTCGGCCGATGTACGCCCCGGCCTTCTTCTGGTGATTGGATCTCTGAGATGAGGCATTATGATTACTTGCATTATTTACACTATTCGGACTATTATCCTCATTGTCGTTGGCGTATTCGCAACGTTTCGGCCAGTGTAAGCTCCGGCTTTCTTCAGGTGATTGGATCTCTGAGATGAGGTATTATGATTACTTGCATTATTTACATTATTTAGACTGCTATCCTCATTATCATTGCCATGTTTCGGCCGTAGTACGCGCCGGCCTTCTTCAGTTGATTCGAATTCCGAATCGAACCCTTTATTTCGTGCACCGACGTACATTTTTCTATTTCCACGTGCCATGCCTCTTCCGGATGTCACAGTTATTTTCCTTCAAATCAACTCTCCAAGTTTTTTGGGTTCACCACTGCTGTGGCCTGGTATTGAACTCTCAACTCTTTGGGTCTTAACACTGGATCTAACCAACATCTTTATCCGCTGGCCCAATGCATAAAGACATTTCACGGCTTTGTATTTCTACATAAATGCGTGTGTAACTCAGGGCTCTATCGTTGGAACTACTTTGTTCTTAATTTTTATCAATAACCTTCCAGATGTTATCATTTCTCGACCCTGTATTTTTTGCGATGACGAAATAAAGAGTTCGGTTCGAAATTCCAAACACCTGAAGAAGGCCGGAGCGTACAACGGCCGAAACGTTGTGAATATAGCAATGAAGATGAGGATAATAGTCTGAATAATATAAATAATGCAAGTAATCATAATACCTCATCTCAGAGATTCAATCTTCTGAAAATGGCCGGAGCGTACAACGGCCGAAACGTCGTGAAGATGGCAATGAAGATGAGGATAACAGTCCGGATAATGTAAATAATGCAAATAATCATAATAGCTCAGCTCGGTGATCCAATCTTCTGAAGATGGCCGGAGCGTACAACGGCTGAAACGTTGTGAATATGGCAATGAATATGAGGATAACAGTTCGGATAATGTAAATAATGTAAGTAAATACGAGGCTGTATCAAAACATATACAGACTAGACCTATAAATATTCACCATTACACCAGTAAAATGTTTATTATATAAATTATTTTTTTAAAAAATCATCAGGCTGGATAGTGTCCGCTGTGAATGCTTATCTTCAACCAACACTCGACTGGCCTTGAAATGCACAGTCCACCTAAACGTTCCTACCTCTTTCCATATATCACAGCTTCCAGCCGTTATTAATTATGTACAAATCGAGCTGGAAAAAACAACTCTATTCATGAATGGAGGCCAGTAATTATATTGTAACCTCGAAACACTTCTCCCATGCATTCAAACGTCGCTCTTAAAGAGGGCAGTGACTGTAGTATGCAATTCAGTAAATTGCTTATTACATAAAATATTTAAAGAAACAATAATCTTGATGGTGACTGGTCGCATTGAACGCTGGTATTCTTGAACCGAAACTCAACCGGACCTGAAACGAGCAGATCACATAAAATCCCGTGTTCTACGCAAACAATATTCGCCAAAAGGCAGCAAACACATTTCAAAGTTGTCGGTTACTGATTTACGTAACATTTTGCATAAGCAAGTTATTCGACTTTGTCAGCCATCGTAAAGATTGCAGAGCTGTTCCAACGCAACGTTCAAAGCCCTGTGTAATAATTGTACACGAGTACAATTGCAATCTCTCTACTAGCGGACGCAACTCAGTAAGCCGAGAACCAGTAAGCATTATGAGAGTGTATTTCTGTTAAAATGTACGATCACAACACGTACAGCCTGGGAATTACTGGTATTACCTCGTGGATACACACATTTGAATAGACTTTGGTAGATAAATGACTAAACTCAGATAGATAGATAGATAGATAGATAGATAGATAGATAGATAGATAGATAGATAGATAGATATGCATAGACTGGTAAATAAATAAAATCAGATTGATAACTCAGATAGATAGATAGATAGATAGATAGATAATGTATAGACTCTGGATAGACAAATACCTAAACAAAGATAGATGACATAAATTAGATAGATAGATAGATAGATAGATAGATAGATAAATAGATAATGTATAGACTCTGGATAGACAAATACCTAAACACAGATAGATGACTTAACTTAGATAGATAGATAGATAGATAGATAGATAGATAGATAGATAGATAGATAGATATGCATAGACTGGTAAATAAATAAAATCAGATTGATGACTCAGATAGATAGATAGATAGATAGATAGATAGATAGATAGATAGATAGATAGATAGATATGTATAGACTCTGGATAGACAAATACCTAAGCACAGATGACTTAGATAGATAGATAGATAGATAGATAGATAGATAGATATGCATAGACTCTGCTAATTAAATGATAAAATTCAGATAGATAGATAGATAAGATAGATATGAATAGACTGGTAAATAAATAAAATCAGATTGATGACTAAACTTAAATAGATAGATAGATAGATAGAACGTGAAGCATAGATAGACACTGATAAACTTTATTCAATTCTGAATTGATTAAGCATCTCTCCTCGTGGTGACTGTCTTCTGTTAACGATGTCTTGAAGATGTTTGACAGGGGTTGATATGCTGAGCTTCCTAACAAGTAGAAGGGCTATGGCGTTTTTGGTCAAATTTCTAATTTGATTCACTCTTTCTTATCAGATCGCGAAGTGAACGTTGTCTTTTATGACCGCTCTTCCTGGGTATTTCTATGTAAATGCGTGTGTCACTCAGGGCACGATTCGCGGAACTACTTTGTACTTAATTTTTATTAATAACCTTCAAGGTGTCATCCTTTCTCGGCTCTGCATTTATTGCGATGACACATAGTTTTAATAGTAAGTCTGAGAAGTTCGATAAGGTCGAATTAGTAGCTGATCTTATTAATGACTTTCAATCAGTTGTTAGCTGGGGCAAGAAATGACTTGTTAATTTTTACATTTCCAAAACTGAATTGCTCTCTTTTAACTGCTGTAGAGAACCCCTTTTTTGCTTTCCATCAGAATGGCTGATGCTAACTTCCAGAAGATTGACTCATTACGACTTCACATTATATCAAGTCAATCGTCAAGTCTTCTCCCAGCAAAGTTGGTTGAGTGCGTCGCGCTAGACATTTTTACTCACCCGAATCTTTCATACACAACCGGTCGACCGTGTATCGAATATTTTTTTTTTGGTCTGGTGTCTCCGGTTTGCATCTAGAAATGCTTGACAAAATCCAAAGAAGAACCTGCAATGTTATCGGTCCTCACCTGGCATCTCAGCTTCAGTAATTTTCTCATCGACGTAACGCATTCTCCTTGTGTCTTTGTTTTATAATTGTTTTCGTGGAAATTGTTTTGATTGGCTCTCGTCTTTGGTACCGGGACTTCAAGAATTAAACCCTAGTACTAAATCGGCAGTTAGATCTCTCAACATTTAACTAAATAGCTAAATGAAAGCGTAAGTTCTATATTGGTAGTTTCTTCACTGGCACACAAACTATCTTAAATATTATATCAGATATAGTTGGGCTCTCTAGAAGATTATTTGAAAACGTGAACTAATATAATATTTCAAAATATAATTATGCTGCGACATGCGACTTAATATAAAATTTAAGTTCAAAATATATATTCATATCACGGGTAGGAAACAAACAAACAAAACTCTCAGGTTTAGATACTCATACTTACACCAGTCCGGAGAATGTTGGTAAAGGCAATATATTCTCCCTCCAGATTCAACATATAATCCTCCTGGGTCATTACAATATTGCTGTCATATCACTTCAGATTTGATTCGTGAAAAGACGGACGGAAGAAAAGATATATTAAAGAGTCTGATTGATTTTAGTGAGAAAAAGAAAGAAGTCGATATAATACGAAACAAAGAAAAAAAAGGAAGACAAAAAGCGAAAGAAAAAAAACAGAAATAACGAACGAAAGCAGAAATAAAGAAAAAGAAAGCATAAAGAATGGAAGAAAGAAAGACAGGAGAGAGAAAGAAGAAAGAATGTATTAAGAAAGAAAGAAAGAAAGAAAGAAAGAAAGAAAGAAAGAAAGAAAGAAAGCTTAAAAAAGAAAGAAAGTAAAAAAGAAAATGACAGAAAGAAAGAATGAAGAAAGAAAGAAAGAAAGAAAGAAAGAAAGAAAGGCAGAAAGAAAGACAGAAGGAAGAAAAAAGAAAGACAGAAGAAAGAAGAATGAAGAAAGAAAGAAAGACTGAAAGACTGAAAGACTGAAAAAAGAAAGAAAGGAAGAAAGAAAGAAAGAAAGGAAGAAAGAAAGATAGAAGAAAAGAAGACAGGAGAAAGAAAGAAGCAAGGAAAACAGGAGAAATAAATAAATAACGAAAGACTGAAATATAAAGAAAGAAAGAACGAAAAGGGAAAGTAGAGGAGGCGTTAAGCCTCTCATAATTTTAACGTCTGCTTTAGTGAATTGAAAAACCTTATCATTTTTAATACTGTCATTTGTACCCTCTTACTTCTTTAAATAATGACCTGCATTCATACTTACGATTGTTGCTGCAGTCTTTTGTTAAAGTTGTTAATCTCAAATATTTAACGATACAATAGAGAAATTTCCACGGGTATTTTATAATCAAAGAATTTGCAAGGAACTTATCCAGTCATTAAATTAAGACTTACGATTCCGCAGAAAAATCAAATATAACAAAATATTCACTTGTAATGATAGCAGGATAAAATAAAACAAATTAAATTTGTCACCTTTTTTTCAGATTGATACTATGTATCCGCAAATTTGTCCCGGTTCATTAGACAGGATAGGAAACAGGTGTACGCCTGCTAATGTGTATTCATGTGTACGTGTATATATGCGAGTACACGAGTGATTGGAACATGTTTTGAACCGAATGAACCGCTTTCTCTTCCCAAACACTTGTATGCGTGAGCATTTTTTATTTCAATTTTTAACATGTGTTTATCGAAAACACGGTGGGAAATGTTCGTTGCGTTACATCTGTAATCAGATTTTTCAAATTTGGCACCGGCCAAGTACTACTTACTAAAGAGCCTTGCCTCTCTCAAAGACCATCTTAACGGACATTAAACAGGGGTTCATAAAATGTGCCCAAATTTTTTCCAGCATTTTCGTTTCATGAAAAACCGCTTTTCTACAGAGTATTCCGCCTTTAATTTTCGCAAAGAGGATTCTGGGAGCATTTTCACACATAGACATTTAAGTGTTGATTAGTCGTTTTTGTATATACGAGATACATTCCAAAGGTTTTTAACAAATCTGTCGGATTAATAAATAAAAATTCAGTACATTTCTCTCTCTCTCTCTCTCTTTCCATCTATCTATCTATCTATCTATCTATCTATCTATCTATCTATCTATCTATCTATCTATCTATCTATCTATCCCAATCTGAGTGTGTGCATGTATCTATCACAATCTATGTGAATCTATGTATGTATGTATGTATGTATGTGTGTATGTATGTACGTATGTATGTATCTATCAATCTTATTCCGTTCATATCTATCTATCTATCTATCTATCTATCTATCTATCTATCTATCTATCTATCTATCTATCTAAGTTATCTATCTGTGTTTAGGTATTTGTCTATCCAGATTATATGTATATCTATCTATCTATCTATCTATCTATCTATCTATCTATCTATCTATCTATCTATCTATCTAAGTGTTGATTAGTCGTTTTTGTATATACGAGGTACATTCCAAAAGGTTTCAGAAAAGATTTTGACAAATCTGTCGGAATAATAAAGAAAAATTCAGTAACTCTCTCTCTCTCCATCTATCTATCTATCTATCTATCTATCTATCTATCTATCTATCTATCTATCTATCTATCTATCTATCACAATCTGTGTGAGTGCATGTATCTATCACAATCTGTGTGAATCTATGGATGTATGTATGTATGTATGTATGTATCTATCTATCTATCTATCTATCTATCTATCTATCTAATGTTTATCAATCCATCTCAGTTTATCTGTCTATATAATGTTATTCTTTCTCAGTTTATCTATCTATCTATCTATCTATCTATCTATCTATCTATCTATCTATCTATCTATCTATCTATCTATCTATCTATCTATCACAATCTGTGAGTGCATGTATCTATCACAATCTGTGTGAATCTATGTATGTATGTATGTATCTATCTATCTTATTCCGTTCATATCTATCTATCTATCTATCTATCTATCTATATATATATATATATATATATATATATATATATATATATATATATATATATATATTTCTAGTTAACTGTTAATATATTTCAACCTTGAAAATGGCGAAATGTCATCTTCATGCCGCACTTCGAACTCTGATCCAGCTTAGAAAACAGCAATGATAATTGTGAAGAAATAACTTTGAATACCTCAGTTCGCCGCATGGATGTTCAAAACCTCGCTTTATAATAAGTCCAATTCCCGACAAAAAAAACGATTTGGCCGAAACTCCGAAACTGAGCCAAAAATTGAGTACTTCAAATCACAAACTCTGCGAGACTTCAAAACCTTACTTCACGAAACCTCTCACTTTAACTCTGATTCCATGACATTTTGAAGAAATAAAATTAATTTACTCAATTCACAAACTTTTGGAGATATTTCAAACTGAATTAAAAAAGAAATGTTTCTTTAAATTCACAAAATCTTAGTATTACTTTAATATCAATATCAATTAAAAACTTATAAAATTACTAATCTTTTCAATTATTTTAAAATTTGAATCCACTACTTGATGTACAAGCGCCAGATGAAGTCCTGATTTATCAAGCCAGAATCATCCTGATTCCAAAAATGTATAATATGTGGATGTAGAGAAAGTGTGGCCCGAGTTAGAGGGGTTTCACACACAGATGGAAAGAAAGAATTTGCTGCTTATTTATTTAGAGAGGAGTATATTTGTTTATTTTTGTCTACCGGCCTTAATATTCGAGAAAGTTTACTATCAATTATCGTGATTTCAGGCCGATAGATGAAAATAGATAAATATAATATTTAATAAACAAACGGAGCGTCTACTCAAATATGGGTATCCACTATATATATATATATATATATATATATATATATATATATATATATATATGTCTGAATGTCCGAGAAATCTCAAAGAAAATATGTTTTCCGACAGGAATCGAACCTGTATCCTACACGGAACCACCCTATAGCCTCACATGCTCTATCATATATCTACAGATGCTTCCTCTAAGAAGATACCAAATTGATATTCTGTAGTTCTCGTGTCTAAGACTGATTTTTTTAAAATACCGATTTGCTTTGTGTTGAAGTTTGTTTTTTATGCACCAGTATTTTTTATTATACCATATATATATATATATATATATATATATATATATATATATATATATATATATATATATATATATATATATATATATAAACATGTCTCATAATATAATTTATTTATTTTTAAAATGATTCTCTAATATTCACGGACAAACTTCTTAGTATCCTTATTAAAGGAAGGAAGACACCATATTGATGCATATTTTTTTATTTCGAGTACTTTCGACATTAGCACACTGTCATCTTCAGGGTCTTGTTTTATCAGGTTTTTTTTTATCTAAGACAAATTTGTTGTGTTTTTCTGACTATTAATTTTCTTATTTGTGAAGTGAAAAACGCTAAACTTATGTACGGTAGAATTTTGAAATTTTAGGATGCAAGCATACCCGTGCAGTAGCGTAAAAGTAGGTAACAAAATTATTAAGATACCTATCTATTATAAAATAACTAAAAAATAAAAAAAAAACTATTTAAAGCTGTTAGTTAAATCTAGGCATTTTAAAACTATCTACTGTAAACATTTGAAAACATTTGTGCATTATTCATAATTAATTTTATTATGGGTTTGTTTCAATTTTTTTAATATAGATTGCTTCGAGAATTTTTAGTTTATGTTTTTTATATTCATGAAAAAGTATAGATGTATTTTCAACAAGAATTTTTCTGATCTGCGAATGTGGATATGTATGATGTAAATGTTTCGAAATGTTAGATTGCATCATTCAAGTGAAAATTCAATTTCCGAGACAACGTAGTTGTACTGTGACGAACTTAATAATTATTTTTTTTTGTTGGCGTACAATCTCCCAAGGGACATTTAAATTTATATATAATGTTAATTTTCTGCAACATGTTAATTGGTGGAGAGGAGCCATTACGAATGATTAAATTGGATATATTTAATTTACTATACTACATAATAATTTTTTTTTTACTAGGATCCGTAGTGTATATATATAATAATGTTAATATATAATAATGTTATATATATAATAATGTTATTTTTTTACTCGGATCTGTGTGTTATTTTTAGTATTAGTTTTTTATGATGTTTTCATGCAGCTGATAATTAGAATGTATTTGATTGAGACATAAATTATTAATAAGTTTAGGATTATTTGAAGAAGTATTATATTCTATTTGCTTTATATTACTCGCTCTGTTCCGAAATAGTTGTTCCATAGCCGGAAATCTCATGTGGATTATATTAATTCTTAGTCTAACATTTGGTCTCTGGTCGGGACCTGGAAAAAAAAGTATACACCAGAAACGAAAGGAAACAAAGGAATAATAATAATAATATTTCCACTCGAAGTGGAAATCTAAAAAATGTGGCCCATGTTGACATTAATGATTCCAGTTGTCGGACTGATCGGAAAAGGTTCCGATAAACTCATTAAATAGATTCCTGGTAGCCCATGTCTTAAAGAAATTCAAAAATTGTACTCACAAATATACACCTTATGAATAGCTTTATTTATGTAAAATGTGTGTGATCTGGGTTTTTTTTGTGTGTGTTATTTTTACAAAAATGATCCGTAGAAAATATCATGATAACTTTACTGAACTTAGGTCTCTGGTCGGGACCCGGAAAGAAATTAGTATACACCAGAAACCAAAAGAAGTAAAATAATAATAATAATAATAATAATAATAATAATAATAATAATAATAATAATCACTCTATTCCGAAATAGTTGTCCCATAGCCGGAAATCTCATGTGGAATATACTAATTCTTAGTCGAATTGTTTGCCGTTTACATTAACAGGTTAGCATTGACGTTCCTCAAGTATTTATATTAGCTTATTTAGGTAGAATAATTTGAAGCTTAAATTGTATCACTTTTTCACCAAATTACAATTGTATTTTTTTTTCAGACCACCCGCTGGCAAGAGATTATGTTGGGAGAAGAGAAGCCAATTGGCAGAAATGCTAAACGAAATTGCAAGAAGCACGAATTGACAAATAATGAACGTAGTGCTGTGTTGCAAGCACTGCTGGAAAGATCCACAGATCGTGTCCTGAAGCGTGGTGCAATAAAACAGGTTGCAGATGAATTAAACATAGCTGCAGAACGTCTGGGTTTGCAAACTGAATTAGTTTGCCAGCCTCCAAATAGTCCTGATCTCAATGTCCTTGATCTGGGTTATTTTAATGCAATTCAATCAATTCAGCACCAGCAAGCTCCAAATAATGTTGACCAGATCATTGAAGCAGTGGAAGAAAGCTTCAATAAACTTCAGAAGTCGAAGCTTAACAATACTTTTCTAAGTTTGCAGTTAGCAATGGAACAAGTTATTTTAGTTGACGGCGATAACAACTATAAACTCCGGCACATGTCTAAAGAGAAGCTTGAAAGAGAAGAAAAACTTGAAGTATCCATTACTATTTCTGACGAGTTGCAACAAAAACTGCTTTTGTTAAAGTAAACCTTCCCCAGTTACTTTTGTTATTAATTTAACTGTTTATGTATATCGGTTTCGATATATTTCACACTTATTTATATGACAATTCACTAATATTACTCATTTACTGTTGAGTATGGGAATAAATGATATTTTTTGTTCTTTGTGGTGTTTTTTATCTACTGGAACAATTATTTTACAACAACTATTTCGGAACGGAGGGAGTAAAATTTCTAATAGAACATCTTATTTGTTCTTCGACAATATATTTAGGGAAGTTATTATTAATAAGAGTTTGTTTTATATTTATTTTAGTTCACTGCAGAAAATCTGGTTTGTGGATTAATTCATTTTTGCACGGTTTACTAGATTTTTTATAATTGCTATTCCATAGTAATTTGGACATTCACTCTTATAGCTAAGCGTGTATGAATGTATGCTCGTAGATTTTTATATGGGGAGATAGTGAATTAGTTATTATTATTGTTTATCAGTATATCTAGAAAAGGAATTTTATTACTATTATTAAGTTCATATGTAAATATAAGGACAATTATTTTGGAATTGTTTTTGGAGTTGTTATATTTCATCCATATTCTTGACTAATATAAGAATATCATCGACATATCTTTGGTAGATGGAGGGTTTTTAAATTTATTATTTTTTAGACTAGACATATAGAAATTAGTAAAAGTTGGTCGTAAAAACACCAATAGAAACACCATTCCGTTTTACATATATATTATTTTTGTGATCGTAAAATGGGACTTCAGTAGTGCGAGTTAACAGTACCCTTTGTAATATACTAGGTTTAATTTTAAGTGGATGTAGAGACAGATTATTGTAGATGTTTCTTATAATAATATCAATAGTTTCGCTAACAGGGATATATAAAAATAAATTTTCAACGTAAATGAGGCTATGATTTCCCTATTAGGTTTTGCTTTCTTTAGAATTTGAATTACTTCCAGAGTTGATTTTATGCTGTATTTACTGGGAATGTATGACGTGATAAGTTGGTTTATGATTTTTGTTAATTGATAATCAGGAGTGGGAATTTGAGATATAATACGACGCAGAGGATAGATTTGTTTGTGGGTTTTTATAGTGCCATATATGTAACCAGGCCGATAATCTCCCATTATTTTAGGAAGTTTAAAGCTATCTTGTTCAGCATTATTAGCTGTGATAAGTTTGTTAATTTTTAATTTCACTTGGCTAGTAGGATTATTGTTGATTTTTAAAAAAATTCCGTCTGGACATTAAGTATGGAACAAATACATCGAGTCAGTTGCATCATCCACCGCAAGGAAAGTTGGTTCCCTGTGCCGAGCCAGGAAATTTTTCTCCCCGGAATCGATCCTCCAAATCTATAAATCGACCATTCGCCCTTGCATGGAGTATTGCTGCCATATATGGTCTGGAGCCCCTGCTGTTTACCTCAGGGTTCTTGATAAGATCCAGAGACGGATATGCAATGTAATTGGCCCCGATCTGTCATCTCGTCTGCAGTCGCTCTCTCACAGACGCGACGTTGCCTCGCTCTGTCTTTTTTACAAATACTTTCACGGTAATTGCTCCGAGGAGCTGCTTTCGCTGGTCCCTAGGCCTCATGAATTTAAACGTCCTACGAGGCTGGCATCCCGCACCCACCCCTTCACCGTTGAAACTGTTAGATGTAGACGTCTGTTCTACTCCAATAGCTTCATGTCTCGCACATCTCGTCTGTGGTACTCCCTTCCCTATTCCTGTTTCCCTGACAAATACAATCTCCAACTATTTAAGTGTAACGTCAATCGACATCTCCAGTTGCCTTGATCTATCCACTTCCCTTCTCCACATCCTTTCACCTTTCATTCCTATCTGCTTTCGCTCCAAATCTTCTGTAACCCCCTTGCCTTGATCGATCCACTATCTTTCTCCACATCCTCTCCTTTACCACTCCTATCTGCTCTCGGTCCAAATCTTCTGTAACCCCTTGCGTGCTAGTGGCTTCCAGCCTTGCTTGGGGTGATAAGCTTAAAGAAAAAAAAGAAAAAAAAAAAAGAAAAAAGTATTTGTTCTAATTTTGTATTATAAGCCGATTTATTCAAAACAACAAAGATATTTATTTTGTTTGCCTTTTTAACGATTATATCGCGCGATAATTTCTTAGTTTCTTTACGGCAATTTGTAATCGTGTTCTTCCTCCTTTTCAGTTAAACTCATGAATATTTATGACCGTTTCTTAATTTTTTTAAAGAATGTTTTCTTTAATTTTTTTTAAACTAACATTTTTACTTCTGTTTATAAATACTTGCTACAAAATGAAATCCTTACATTTGTCTTAGTGAAATCCATCAGAGAACGAAATGCGTCGGCTAAGATGATTTTGCCTTTTGTCTTATTCATATATATTCAATAAACCACGTGACTTATTTAATAGGCTGATTCTAGAGGTATGCGTCGAAACCCGAATCAGGGCTATATATTAGTTAAATCTTTTGAAATGATTATCAAATTTTATATTTATATACCCCGGAAAGAAAGGCAATTGCAGGTTTCGAAATCAAATTTTATCATGTCGTCTTTGGTCTAAGATTAAAGACAACCATTTCAAACTTCAAGTCGGAATCACGAACAGATTCTATGCTTTTGTGGAATATAACGAACCTAACTGGAATTGAAGCTCGGCTTTTCGATTAAAATTTCCGAGCCATTATCCATTACACCACCCGCACATCCAAGCTTACATCACCTGGTATTCCCAAGCGGTCACCCATCTTGGTACTGACCAGGCCCTATGTTGCAAAAAGAACAAAAAATTAATACCATTTCCAAGACAATGAGAAAAAAATTAGACGAACCTGCGAGAAAAGGGAAGAGCATGAAATGTTGCTGGTTTGCAGGAGGCATATATTATCAGTGATTTCTTGCATTAAAAGAGAAATTATCAAATGTGAAGGCAGCATGTCTTTAGCGACCAGCCCTCACATTTGATAACTTTTGAGTATCTGCCGGAAGTATATATGTTTGCATATGTGCTTCCGGCAGATACTCAGAAAAAATATTTCGAATGTTGATTTTAAATCAGGGAGGAACTCACTACTGAAAACGGTACACAATTGCAACACTAAACTTATTTTTTTTTATCTGGCTCTTGGCCACAAGTGTGACGCAGCTGGTAAGGTTACCAATTCTCTCGAGCAGCAGTTTTCTTTTTTTTTTCTTTTTCTGTTGCCGTAAACCAGATACTTCCCCTAGCTGGAGCCTCTACCCCTATGTTATTAACTCTACACAGGTAAATAGAGCATAGTTAATGCCAAAAACGTAGCTTAGGTTTTTGTTTCATTACAGCAACGCCAATCACTGGAAGTCAATTATATTTGGCAAAACTTTATTTCATTAATGTCCTAATTTTAATATAAATCTGCATGTATTGAATGCAAATTTAATCATTCACAGGGAGTTTTATATACTTAAATTCTCCAATCGTACCTTTTCAGATATTCGGTCGAGCAGAAAAACCTGTGTAAAAATTACTCTAGTGAGGAATTGGTGAGCCGAGTTCAAATTCCATTCGAATCCATTAACGTGCTAATAACCTTGGGAAAGATATGAATCATCTTCTATGGGTATATATATATATATATATATATATATATATATATATATATATATATATATATATATGAAGAAACATAGTCTTAAGGTGTGCTATATTTATGGGATAAAGTGCTCAATAGAGCGTGTGTAAATATAAAAGTCAACATTGAAGTCAACACTTATATATATATATATATATATATATATATATATATATATATATATATATATATATATATCATTATGATAGAACCTTGGCAACCGGTCTAGGAGAAGGAAAACTCTGAATTCAAAAGCGGACTGTAGAGGGTTGGGCTCCGTCAGGCTATATTGCCCAAGAAACGCCACTTCTACTGTGACTACAATACACATGGTGCCCTTACCATAAAAAGGTAAGCCTTATTAACATGTTTCGCTATGAAATGTAGGAAGTACAATATATGTTGGGACTTTCGTATTTTAAATTATATGTTTTTGTTTTCATTTGTGGTTTAGATGTAGCGAGTACATTTTAGGCCATTACACTTTGTACTCATATCACATTTTAAACTGCATGTTTCTTCGGAATCCTCAAAAGGCAGAAGCCATCACATTGCCAGCAGACGCTGCATGCTTGAACTTATTCGGGGTGGAAAACTCGAGTGTTTTCACTGTTTACTCTGAATCTTTGATTCAAGTTCAAAGTGGTGAATCAAGGTTTCATTTTTAATTACTAATCTGCAGTGGAAATTCTCAGGGTCAACCCTTTTCAGCTCCTGCATTGGTGTCAGCATTCTTGGGGCCCATCTTGCAGACAGCTTACTCATCCCCAAAATCTTTATCTTTTTAAAATTTATTTTAACTTTTTTAAGTGATCTAATTTTATTTTAATATACTTTTGATTTCAACTTCTATAATAACAATCAGAGAGCTTCTAATAATCATGGACTTTCCCCACAGCCTAGAAGGGGTCTAGAATCTTTTTTGGCAAACTTCCTAGAGATTGTGTGTATTGATAAAACGCCTAGCCTCCCGTTCTGTGAACAGGTTAATAGGTGTAGATAGGTCCGCCTATAGTCTGGTCAGTACTCTTTCCATATTTATTGAGCACGAGTAGAGATTTATTCCTTGTTTCCTGTTTAAGATATAGATTACCGATTCTTTCTTTCTTCCTTGACCATAATGATTTAACTGCCTTAACGTTTTGGCGATCATACAGACCAGTGACTGCAAATTTTCATTATGAATGTCACGGGTTGGCAGTTCTTAGCATCCGGCTGATAGTAAGGAGCCCAATATCTTTGGTAACGCTTAGCGGGGACGCTTTGATAAACATTTGCATATTAGTGTAATTGTAGGGATAATTATTTTTGGCCTTTTTCTTTTTAAAGTAAAATCTTCTTATCACAGATACAACAAAAATAAAATAAAATTAAAATACGAGTAAACAAAAACAAACAAACTCCACCTTTCTTTATCCAATATTCTCCTAGACTGACTGCCTTCCTAGGTTATCGGCCTCCATCTACCCGAAGCAGCTGATTATGACGCAATAACTTAACACTTACACCATATTAAATGGTAGAACATCTCGGTACAAAGAGGCTCGACATACACGCATATAGTTTTAATTCCTATATATATGTATGTGGCGGCACGGTGGAGTAATGGATAGCGACACGGATTGAGGAATCAGAGAGCCGAGTTCAAATTCCAGCCCAATCCATTACATTCACTTACGTGCTAATATCCTTGGGAAAGCTGTGAATCCTCATCTTCTCCCCAGCTATGGGTAAATAGCGGAATAGGCCGGGTTCTATAGCCTTGTCTCTACCGCAGAAAGAAAAAATAAATCTGCTATCGAAAGATAAATGATTGCCAAAGCATGGCACATATATGTGTGTGTGTGTGTATGTAAATAAGCAGATATAAATAAAAAAATATATTTGTAAAAAGCAATACGAAAGAAGACAAAAAGAAAAAAAAATATTTTTACCAATGCGTTTCGTCCTCTAATGGACTTTATCAAGGAAATTTATCAAGACCCTGATGAAGTCCATCAGCGGACGAAACGTGTTGGTAAAAATAATTTTCCCTTTGTCTTTACACACGCACACACACAGACACAGACACACACGCGCACACACACATATATATGTGTGTGTGTGTGTATGTGTGTGTGTAAAGACAAAGGGAAAACTATTTTTTAACAACACGTTTCGTCCGCTGATGGACTTCGTGTATATATATATATATATATATATATATATATATATATATATATTAGTGAACATTGAAGTCAACATTCAGAGGCGGCATGCAATCGTCAGGCCGCCTGACGACTGCGTCCAGCATGAAACAGCCTGTCGCCTCTGAGTGTTGACTTCAATGTTCACTTTTATATTTATATTTACATACGCTCTATCTCTGATACTGAGCACTTTAATCCATAAATATAGCGCTGCTTAAAACTATATATCTTTATATATATATATATATATATATATATATATATATGTGTGTGTGTGTGTGTGTGTGTGTGTGTGTGTGTGTGTGTGTGTTTGAGAGAGAGAGAGAGAGAGAGAGTTTGGTTAAAGACCAATGGGAGTTTTTTCGTAAGGATTTAATTATTTTTTTTTCTGTTTCAGATCATAATCATTCCCTAACTCAGAACTTTCGTTGATCTTTAACGAAACTTGTACAAATGAAAAACTGCTGCCCAAATTCATCCAACATATATAACACTGAAAACGCTGGTGCCAGCCTCGGGATCACGCATGAAAAACATACATTCGTCCACACCCACCCTCCTGATATATATATATATATATATATATATATATATATATATATATATATATTTTCATATAGACATACATTAAATCGCCCACATCCTCCGACCCTCACAATCATCAGTAGCACAATCCGGACACGGGAGCTCTCCACCAGACCCCAAGAAAGAGGACGCGCATTTTGGATTGGAAGCACCTGGGCTCAACAAGACGCCATGTGGTTTCCTAGGTCGAAGCGCAAATCGTGTATCCATTTCCTTTTTGACTTACTAGGACTTCCTTCCTTCTTTCAGATAAGACTTTGCCTTTTGGCTTTGAGTGTTTTAGACTTTCTCAGCCCAACAACAACAGCTGTGGGCTGGCGCGAGCTTTTTCAAAGTGCTCCATAAGAGCAAAGTGGATGCGCCAATGATTAAAAGAATTGTGGTGTGTGTAACTCTGTGTATGTATCTGTGCGTGGGGTGTGTGCGTATACATCCGGTTGTGTATTTATTTTGTGCGTACGTGCGTGTGTATGTAAGTGGGTTTGCACGTGTGTGTGGGTCTGCCGTGTGAGAACGGTGTCCGAATGTGTCTGTACGTGTGTGCATCTATACGCAAATGCGACTGTGTGGCTGTATGCATGTACGTGTGATTGTGTGTGCCTGTATGCACGCGCGCGCTATGTGTTTTGTATGCGTGCGCTCTTGTACACGAGTGGGTGTGTCTGTGTATGGACGTGCGTATATTTGTGTGTCGGCGCGTGCGATTGTACGGCGTATATGTTCGTGCGTGTGTGTGTGTGTATAAGCTTGTTTATTTGTGTTTGTGTGTATGTATGTGAGTGTGCACGCGCGCGTGTGGTTGCGCTGGATGAGAGTGTGCCTAAATGTTCTTGCATCTGCGCACGCGCGTTTGTTTAAGCGTGTGCGCGCGTATGTTTCGTTGTGTGCGTACGTATTTGAGTGAGAATGCACGTGTGTAAGTGTGAGCGCGTATGTTTGAATGTGTGCGCATGCGTGTACTTCATGAATACGTGTGCGTGTGTGCATCCGATTGTGTGTTTGTATTAATGGTCCTTTTTGCTGAGTGCTAATATGTGTAGCTTTATACATGCGCGAATCTCTATGCAACTGCGTTTGTCCGGGTATATATATATATATATATATATATATATATATATATATATATATATATATATATATATATATGTATATATATATATATATATATATATATATATATATACATATATATATATATATATATATATATATATATATATATATATATATATATATCCCTCTTTTATATATATTTCGTTAAAAACGACTGACAAGAATTAAGCTTTTCATTTAATCTTTATTTTACTTGTAAAATTATATTCTTTTCTGGGAACAAAGTGTGTAAAAAGTGTTTAATTCTTCTGTATTTCGAACTCATTCGTTTATACCTTTAGCCATTATCAAGGGTGATTTTATTTTTAATTTTTAACTGAATGTATGTGTTGTGTGATTGTCTAGAGTTATAGGGATGGTTTATTTTCCAAACATGGTCAGCACACTGTGGCCGTGTTCGTAATTAGTGTCATCGATTGTTTCTTTTTCTTTTTTGTTATTTGGGACTCCATTATTTTAAATCATTTTTTACATGTGGATGAGTTTATTATGCATGCATTTTCTACTAGTATGTTTCGAATGGAGTCGGGTAGGTTTGCGTTTAAATGAGTTCTAATGGAGCTGTGGTCGGATAGCTGTAACGTAAGTCGTCTAGATAGGCATGTAGTTATGTGACCGATGTAATTATTTATGAGTTTTGTTTGATCAAAACATTTGGACAGTTTTTACACACTTGTTTCCAGAAAAGAAACACTTGTACGAACACGAGAAAAATTAAATAAAAAGCTTAATCGCACTACTTTGTCAGTCAACTTTAATGAAACATGTATATATGCGCGTGTGTATGCATATATATATATATATATATATATATATATATATATATATATATATATATATATATATATATTTCTTACAAGTCCTGGTTCTTTTAAGAGCGTCTAAGAATTTCCATATTTTGGGATGATGGGATGAAACTTGCTGCAAAAAAAGCCTTATGCCATTCTTCAAGGGCTTTATGCGTTCTAGGTATATCAGAATAGGGTTACGTTATATATATATATATATATATATATATATATATATATATATATATATGTGTGTGTGTGTGTGTGTGTGTGGTTACGTTACTATGTGTGCGTATATATGAGTTGTTGTGCGTGTGTCTGTATGTGGATGTGTGTATGTTTGTGTGGATGTACTGTGTATGTGCATGTTTATTTGTGTGCTAATATGTGTGATCGTGTATGTGCCTGTGTCTCTGTGATGGTGTAGCTATAATTGAGCGAGAGTGTGTGTGTGCGTGTGGATGTGTTGTGTCAGTGTGTGCGTGGATGTCCGATTGTTGTCTTGTGTTTTGTCTCTGTGTGTGCGCGCATGTCTAAGTGTGTGTGCCTAGATCTGAATGTGTGGGGAGTTGCTTGCCTTCGTGTGTTTGTGTGTATACGAAATAAATATAGCGTGAGATGCAGAGATACTGAAAGGTAGGTAAAACGAAAAAAAACCTTGGTGTTTGGCAATGATTCGTCGGGTGCTTACTTTCATATTGACACCCGTCACACAATAATTGGCGGAACGAGAAACTTGTTCGAAAACACTTATTCGAAAAACATTTATTCGAATTGTCAATTGTTTGAATGAAAATTAATCGAAAGGACAATTATACTAAATGATATTTATTCAAAATACCTATGTTTGAAATACGTATGTGGGCCTAGTTTAAGAGAGTCAATGCTGATTTACCTAGAACTAATAAAGCCCTTGAAGAATGGCATAAGGCTTTTTTTGCAGCAAGTGTAATCCCATTTTGATAAATGTCAGGACTCACAGTTTTGCAAGGAATAAAAAGAAGTACAAACTTGCGTCCAGTAAATTGTGTTACTATTTTGTTGTATTTTTGTTAACAGTTTAACTATTAAAAGAAATGTTCTCGGAATTTTCTTAACAAAAAAAGCTATCGTCAAAACCCGCTTTTACCAAAATTCTAGTTTATGTAATTTACCCAAATGAAATTTACGTACCGAGAAACTTGTTCGAAAAACATTTATTCGAATTGTCAATTGTTTGAATGAAAATTAATCGAAAGGACAATTATACTAAATGATATTTATTCAAAATACTTATGTTTGAAATACTTATGTGGTCTTACTTTAAGAGAGCCAATGCTGATTTAACTAGAACTAATAACGCCCTTGAAGAATGGCGTACGGCTTTTTTGCAGCAAGTGTCATCCCATCATCTCAAAATATGGAAATTCTTAGACGCTCTTAAAAGAACCAGGACTTTCAAGAAATTCATATTGCAAAAGTAGAAGGTTGCCTAAATATGAAGAGCTCCAAGAAATACTGCGTCGTAAATGGAAAACTTAAAAAATTAGTGGCACCATTTAACGAGTACTTTTCAGTAGATGACTATTAGCGAACAGTATCATATAACTTAAGGTTATAAGGATTTTTTGCTTACTAAATCGTTTTATCAACAATATTTGTTTTTTGAATAATTATCATTTGTGTATTTCCTCTTTGAATTTTTACAGTTTTATTGCAATAAAAAATTTGCATTTCAAATAATTATCATTTAGTATAATTGTCCTTTTTGATTAATTTTCCTTCAAACATTTTACAATTTTAATAAATGCTTTTCGAATATCGTATATCCTCGAGTATCGTATGGCTTTTGAATACATAATTTTAAAGCTAATTTTAAGAGGGTCATATCATACACGAAATATAAAATTAGCGCATTTACTGCTGGCTCTGGCTCCGCCGTTGACCAAAATATATATGCATTTAATGTAGGGAAAAATACAGGTGTATTTGAAATAAACGTGATTTTGATAAAACTGATATTTTACTTTACTTTATCCAATAATAATGCATGTAATATTTACATATTAGTATCGTAATATAAAATGTAGACATAGCGTATATGCATCTTTTCCATTGTTTACGTTTATAAGATGTTTAGCTGTTTCTCGGTCGGTTGTTTACGGCTGTACCTGTTTAAGCAACGAGTATAGCGTTACTAACGATACTTTTATCATTCTATTTTACTTTTTAAAATTATTTAACTAGAGGATGGGATAAAGAAATAGGGGAAATGAGGTTAGTCTATTGTAATTTGGTCCCTCAAAAAAGGAACTCGCATGATACACGAGATACGTGATAAAATAATTTATTGTAAGTGAAAATTTAGGAGTCGCTGTATACGCGAGATCGTGTGTTACAAAGAGGTGTGTATATATATATATATATATATATATATATATATATATATATATATATATATATATATATATATATATATATAAATAAATACGCTTAAATTCACCTTCTTCTCTGCCGTGAGCCAACGGCTTCAGGGTAAAATTTCCGACTGACGCGAATTCAGCCGGTTTTCGATTCTAGCTAGAGGCACCCGTACGTCTAGCCACACTGATGAGCTGTGATACAGCGAAACAGTCTGTCTGTGGATGACAATATATATGCTCCTGAAAAATTTATTTCGGTTGAGCTCTCTGGGGAGGATGTATGGGTTTGTAAACAGTGACTATTACGGCTAATAATGCAAGACTCTTCGGTAAATCGAATCGAGTTCTCTCAGTCACTCTGTGTTTATCTAAAAATAAATACGCTTAAAATCACCTTCTTCTCTGCCGTGAGCCAACGGCTTCAGGGTAAAATTTCCGACTGACGCGAATTCAGCCGGTTTTCGTTTCTAGCCAGAGGCAACCGGACGTCTAGCCACACTGATGAGCTGTGATACAGCGAAACAGTCTGTCTGTGGATGACAATATATATATATATATATATATATATATATATATATATATATATATATATTACCGATTTACCCACAGAGGAGCGTTTCGGTTATATATATATATATATATATATATATATATATATATATATATTTCTATTAAATCTTTTCGGACATTCAGGCCGGTAAATGACGTTAATACTGTTTATTATACAAATAGAGCATTTACTTAAATATTTGTATCTATAAAAAGCACGTATAAACATAAAAAAAGTCTTAAAGTAATTGTCGGGCTTTGTCCATTTCATAATGTGTGACGTCATATATATATATATATATATATATATATATATATATATATATATATATATATATATATATATATATATGGTAATTGTCGTGCAAACAATACGTTTTTTCCTTACTTTTTCCCTTTCGCCTTTTCTTATACTTCCCAGCATTTTCCTGTATTTCTTAACTTCTGTCATGGATTGATTTCTTTTCGTAGAGCGTAAGTAGTCTATCAATCTACAAGCATTTTGTACAACAAATGTTTGCTTTTCAACATAAATCCCTCCCTTGTCTTTGCAGTAAAGTAACTCAGAAGCTACAGTGGCATGAAACCGCTTCCATACAGATCAGAAATGAGTTCAATAAATATACAAATATAAAAAGCGGGAGGAAGACAAGTATGCGTCTTCTCGACGGATTTCAACCAATACAGCGAGGCCATTCTGTGAGAATTAGAAGTCCTACCGGGATACATTACTGGCGATCACAATCTTAACACTTTGAGCCCTGCATTCCTGAAAATTTTAACCATTCTGCCTGAGCTGCTGAGTCAAAATTCGCAAATAATTGGCATGTAATGTTTTACGGTAGATAAAAAAATAATTACAATTATAATTATAAAATAATTACAAATTTGTACCCACCAATTGTATTACAATTATAAAAATAATTACAAATTTGTACGCACCGTCCAACCGGTGGATGCGTAAGTCATTTTCTCTACCACTGTTCTTCCGGCGGCTGGGCATTACGTCATTTTGCTCTATCACCGTTAAAGAGGTAGTCAGGGCTCAACAGGTTAACAGAAGATATATAAACGACACAGTGTTGATAGCAGACACAGACATGCAACTACAAGAAGGTCATGAAGGAAAGAAAGAATAAAGGACTAATCATCAAATGCAAGAAGACAGAATATATGGTTGTTAGCAAAAGGAACAACGCAACATGCAAATTACACATTAGGGATGCCAAAATCAAGCAGGTGCACAAAATTAGATACATGGGAAGCGTACTTACATAGGTCGGAAAGTGCGACGTGGAAATCCATAGGCGAGATTTAGCGAAAGATGTCTTCAAAAAGCTAAGCAAAGAATTAAGAAGCAGAAAAATACTGTTTGAAACACAAAAAGAAGAATGATGAACTGCTAGGTAGTATCAGTCCTCCTCTATGGCAGGGAATGTTGGACATACTCCTCATAGATGAAGAAGATATTTGAAACAACAGAATCTTGACTCTACAGAAGGATACTGAGAATAACATGAATCGAACATATGAGCAACGACGAAGTTCCACAAGCAGGTATGGGCAACCTTTCTCGAGAAGTGGACCAAATAATCTATGTCTCACCACAAGGCGGGCCGTACTACTAAAGAGATTTAAGGTCATTTTTCATCGTAGCTACCTTAGCTATTTTCACTACAGAAGACCATATGCGTGAGAATATATCTTAGAAATGGGGGATTTTTTAATTTGAGGAAAGATTGTTCTATAAATAAAAAAATTGAAGTCTAGGTATAATATAATACAATAGTATTATATATTATATATTATTATTATTATGTATTATTATATATTATATTATTATGCTATATATTTATATATATATATATATTATATATTAAATTATTATATTATATTTATTATATATTATTATTATATATTATTATTATATATTATTATATATGATATACTATATTATTATATATCATAGATTATTATTATATATTATTATGTATTATATTTTTATACTATATTATATATTATATAATGTTATTATATATTACATTATTATATATTATATATTATTATTATATATTATTATTATATATTATATTATTATACTATATTTATTATATATTATTATATATTATTATTATATATTATAATATATAATTATATACGATATTATTATACTATATTATTATATATCATAGATTATTATTATATATTATTATATATTATATACTTATAATATATTATTATATATTATATATTATTATTATATATTACATTATTATATTATATTTTTATATATTATATATTAATATTACATATTATTATTATATTATTATTATACTATATTTATTATATATTATTATTATACTATAATATTATATATATTAGATTATTATGATATATTATTATATATTATATTCTTATACTATATTATTATATATTATATATTATTATATATTACATTATTAAATTATATTTTTATATATTATATATTATTATTTTATATTGTATTATTATACTATATTTATTATATATTATTATACTATATTATTATTATATATTATGTATTATAATATATCTCTATCTATAGCTGGCTGCCACTAATAGGCAGGAAGATTTTATTGGCCAGCGTGAGAGCCAACAGCTGACTGACACGAATGTTAACTTGCATGCTAGCATGCAAAAAAATCGATAGCTGCATTCGTCACAAGTGAGAAAAATTTAAATCTGCATGGCACTTTACTCCAATTGGCTCATTCGCTGGCTTAAACTCAACGTTGATTCTGATTCCGCAGAACTGAGTGGGGTGTGAAAAATTATTTGTTGTTAACATTCTTTTTTCATTTGGTTTTTCCAGTTACGATTCCTTTTTTAAAGCTGATCGTTTTGTGTTCATTTTGTTTAGTTCTTTTTTCGTAACAGATTTAATGTTTAGTATAGAGCTTAGAAAAAAATTCGCAGTGTGAGATAGGCAAGAAGTAAGGCATGTAGCAACATCAGCACGGCAAATGGCACTCCTTTAAAGGCAAGTGATAGCGATTGCTGTATGAGTCGTACGATTTTTTAATCAAGCACGGGCAAAGCCGGGCCATGCTGCTAGTTATTTTATATAATATTATTATACTATATTATTATATATCGCAGATTATTATTATATATTACATTCTTGTAGTATATTATTATATATTATATATTATTAATATATATTACATTATTATATTATATTTTTATATATTATATATTAATATTATATATTATTATTTTACATTATATTATTATACTTTATTTATTATATATTATTATATATTATTATTATATATTATATATTATTATATATTATTATATATGATATTATTATGCTATATTATATTTCATAGATTATTATTATATATTATATTCTTGTAGTATATTATTATATATTATATATTATTATTGCATATTACATTATTATATTATATTTTTATATATTATATACTATTATATATTATTATTATATAATATATTACTATATTTATTATATATTATTATTATGTATTATCATATATTATATATTAGTATATATTAGTATATATAATATTATTATACTATATTATTATATATCATAGATAATTTTTATTATATATTATTATATATTATATTCATGAACTATATTATTGTATATTATATATTATTATTATATATTATTATATATTATATTATTATACTATATTTATTATATATTATTATTATATATTATTATATATTATTATTACATATATTATTATACAATATTTATTATATATTATTATTAAATATTATTAATATATATTATCATATATGATATTATTACACTATATTATTATACATAATAGATTATCATTATATATTATTATATATTATATTCTTATACTATAATATTACATATTATATATCATTTTATATATTACATTATTATATTATATATTTATATATATCATGTATTATTATATATTATTATACATTATATTATTATACATTATATTTTTATACTATATTTATTATATATTATTATTATATATTTTTATATATTATTATTATATTTTATAAATTATTATATATTATTATATATGATATTATTATAATATATTATTATATAACATAGATTATTAATATATATTATTATTATATATTACATTATTATATTATATTTTTATATATTATATATTATTATTATATATTATTATTATTATATATTATATTATTATACTATATTTACTATATATTATTATTACATATTATTATTATATATTATATATTATTATATATGATATTATTATACTATATTATAATAAATCATAGATTATTATTATATATTATTATATATTATATTCTTATATTATATTATTATATATTATATATTATTATTATATATTACATTATTACATTATATTTTTTTATATTACATATTATTATTATTTATTATTATTATATATTATTATACTATATTTATTATATATTATTATTATATATTATTAAAATATAGTATATATTGGTATATATTATTATATGTGATATTATTATACTATATTATTATATATCATAGATTATTATTATACATTATTATATATTATATTCTTATACTATATTATTATATATTATATAGTATTATTATATATTACATGATTATATTATATTTTTATATATTATATATTATTATATATTATTATTATATATTATTATTATATATTATATTATTATGCTATATTATTGTATATTATATATTATTATTTATTATATTATTAATATATATTATTATTATATTTTACATTATTATATTATATTTTTATATGTTATATATTATTATTATATATTATTATTATACATTATTATATATTTTATTATTGTACTATCTTATTTTATATTATATATTATTGTTTATTATATTATTAATATATATTATTATTATGTATTATATTATACTATATTATCATTATTAACGCGTGTCGCTGCGTGTGACTTATTTCTAAATTATTCATTTGTAAATGCAAATATTTCTTTAGAGAAACAATTCTTATGAATGTTTCCTGTTTCAAAAGCAAAAGCTAACCATGACACAACGTCAAAGTGCCTTTTCTAACATAATTCTGCCGATACTTGAATTTGATCATAGATCGCCAAAGAGTAAACACAAGCGATCCCATTATTGAATTAAGTAGTCCACGTGACCATAGAGGAATTGCATACATAGGAACGTGACGTTTAACTGATCGTTATTTCGAGTCCACCCTCTATTACAATTCGTATCTCTGTTTCTAGTCTATCATCTATTACTATACGGATCTCTATTTCTAATCTATCTTCTGTTACTATACGGATCTCTATTTCTAGGCTATCCTCTATTACTCTACGGATGACTCTTTCTACACTATCCTCTATTACTATACGGATCTCCATTTCTAGTATATCCTCTGTTACTATTCGGATCTCCATTTCTAGGCTATTCTCTATTACTATTCGGATCTCCATTTCTATTCTATCCTCTATTATTATACGGGTCTCCATTTCTAGTCTACCCTTTATTACTATACGGACCGCTATTCTCTACTCTATTCACTATACTATATCTCTATACAGACCAATATACGGTGGTTACCATTCGAGAATATTATCTAGCAAGTACTATTAGTGCGACTGATATTCGAAGGCGTCTGACACCAGCATTGTTCAACGGCGTACTATAGATGTATTTGCAATGATAAGGTCTCTACAACAATGAGCGTTACGAAAAGTGACAACGTGTATTCGTTGACATCACAAAAAATGGCAATGAGTGCTCGTTTATATCACACAAATTATATATATGGTACCTATGTGGTAGAGGCATTTATATCTGGTTTGGGTTGTTCGACAGAAAGTGAATGCAATGAAATTGCCGAAAAATACCAAATATATATTCATATCAGTTTCGCTTTCTTTCCTCTTGCACTTGGTCTATCAACACTGCTGTCGAAGATGGAGTCACCGTTAGAAATAAATTCATTTATTTCTACCTGAGCACGCGAGAAGAAATTAGCCGATAAAACTTCATCGGTACCTCCACGTTTACTCAAATAACCTGTCTAAAATATTTGCAAATTCTTGCTAAAATCTAATAATTGTCGGATTTTAATGGAATTTTCAGGACTTTTCACAAATAAATGAAATTATTTTTTAAATCTTTTCTTTTAGAAAATATTGAAAATCTTTTTTCCAAATGTTAAAAAACACACACAATTAATTTCATGAAATTTCGGGAAATTAAATGTCAAGGAGAAAAGTTGTTTTATTACTTAAAAGCAGGACTCTTTCGAGAATTTAAATCATCAGTTTTTTTTAAAGTACTCCATCTTCTCTGAATCGTAAAATTAAAAAAATGTAATAAAACGATGACATTATTTAATTAAAAAAACCTTTAATTTCTTTTATAAATAAGCTTTATTAAGGGCATTATTGTCTTAAGAAAAAACATTTTTCGATGAATAGTTAATTTTTACAAGGATTGTTTTCAATTTTTTTTTTAATTTGAAATAATTTCAACCATTTAAAATTCTGCATAACTTCAAGGAGTTTAGTTAACATTGTTAAGCGAAAAACACATTTATGAATCAAAAATTTAAAAGTCATTGACCCCTAGTATTTTTTTAAATTTAAATTATTTTTATGTATATGTAACATGCCCCTGTTTGAAAGTATGGTCTACCATACCCGACATAATCAGAAAATAAGAGCGATGACTATACTAAATTTAAATTCAGCGTTCTTTTTCTTTAGTGAGTACTTACAAATTATATAAAATAACACTCACCCATCATTTTCTTAAATTATTTTTTAACAGATAAAGTCACCATACAACAATAATGAGACCCTCAACAACTCATAGTGATTTACGATGGACATTATTTACATTATTCGGACTATTGTCCTCGTCTTTGTCGCCATATTTATTACAACGTTTCGGCCGTTTTACGCTCCGGACTTCTTCAGGTGGTTTGGAATGTCGAACTGAACCCTTTATTTCGCTCACTGAGGTAGACTGTTCTAATTCCACGTGCCATGTTTAATGGATGTCACTTATCAGTTATCTCCTGTTAATTTCCCTCTGAAAGTTCTCCACTGCCTGGATATTGAACTCACACTCCTGTCACTGGATCTAACCAACGACCTTATCCACTGTGCCATGTGTCCTTGAGGGAAATTAACAGGAGATAACTGATAACTGATATCCATTAAATACGCACGAATAATTATTTACATTATTCGGATTATTGTCCTCATCTTTGTCACCATATTTATTAAAACGTTTCTGCCGTTGTACGCTCCGGCCTTCTTCAGGTGGTTGGAATGTCGAACTGAACCCTTTATTTCGCTCACTGGGGTAGACTCTTCTAGTTCCACGTGCTATGTTTAATGGATGTCACTTATCAGTTATCTCCTGTGAATTTCCCTCTGAAAGGTTTCCATTGCCTTAACTGGCTATTGAACTCACACTCTTTGGGTCTTGTCACTGGGTCTTAAATCAGCTAATATTTCTCAAAGAAAATTCGATGATATCTCGATGAAATATCGCCAAATAAAACGCACCATATCACCGCTTCATGGAAGTCGGCATTTTAAATACACTTATTCAATATTTTTTTACCCTATTCTGTGGACAGTTGACATTGGTTGATTATGTTGTAAATAAATGAACGTGTTTGCACTGTCAGAACTGGTCGGTCCAAGTGAAAAGAAAACCTTTGAAAAAAAATCTGACGACCCCCCCCCCAAAAAAAAGAAGAGCAAAAACGAGAAAAGAGAGAAAGAGGAAAAAGCTGATGCTAAAAGAACCAGAGACGGAGAAAGAGAATGGTCGGGATAGAATGAAAGAGAAAGAAACATAAAGAGGGGGGGGGCAAATAGAAAAGGGGGAAAAAAGATTGGGAGATAGAGGAAGAGGGAAAAGAAATAAGGAAATTTCAGCGAACATTTTCTGCAAGTGTTCTTGAGATGAAAGACTGGTGACATTTTGTATTCGACAACCAAGATCTTTTGGGTAGCGAGGCATTAGGGAGTAACCTGTTGCAACACATCCCTGGGGGTAAAGTTCGAAGAGAGAAAAATTCTGGGGAGTGTGTTGGCTAAGATATTGTCTACTTCACCTGGTCTATATAAACAAAAAAAAAGGGACATTTAAATTAAGAGCATAAAGAATTCGTCATGGTCAGACTACTCTAGTCTCTTGCCGCAACTGTAGCAAATTATTAGGTTGCTCGGAAACGAACGTTTGATTTTAGAATAAACCTTTTAATTGCGTTTAAATATATTATTACAATAGTTGAAAACAAATATATCACTCATTACTAATGATTAAAATATCTTCATTGTTAATTTTGTATCAAACTCTTTCAGAATTTAACTTAAAACATTATATACCTCTCATCTTGAACATTGAAAAAGAAGAGATGCGTTTACTTTTTCGCATGAGTTCAAGTTTGGTCATAATGCTTCTCAAGAATCCAATTGTGATAAGAGAGTAACCCACTGGTTTGTGAAGTTCCTCAGTAGGGATACAAGTCTTGAAGTTCAAGGTAGTAGAGGGCATCAGTCTGCAATTAAAAATCAACATATAAAAGAACTAGTAAAAAAAACTCACATCAAAGTGTCAGTGCAATGTCTCAGATAACGGTTGGCAGCATTTCAATAATATCGAGCCATCTCAAGAAAATTGGTAAGATGAAGAAACTCGGTAAATAGGTTCCACATGAACTCAATGAAAATCAAATGAGTTCGACATTTTGAAGTATGTTCGATGCTGCATCTGCGAAATTCAAATGATCCATTTCTTGATCGGATTGTGACTTGCGATGAGAAATGGATCATTTATAACAAGCGTAAATGGCTTGATCATGACGAAGGAACCAAAAACTTTCCAAAATATAAATCACACGAACAGAAGATTATGTTTACTGTCTGGAATCAAACCAGACCATAACTACCAAAGTTTACTGCTAGCAACTGCGACAAATGCACATCCACCATATTCCCCTGGTTTCTCAACCACTGATTACAACTTTTTCCAGATGCTTGATGATTTTAAAAAATGAAAATCCTTCCATTGCAAAGGAGATGCACAAACTTCATTCAAAGAATTTTTGCCTTTAGAAAATTGGTAAAGAGAAGAAATATGAACTCATTCAAAGTCGAAAAGTTCGATGTTTTCAAGTGTGTTCGATGCTGCATCTGAGAAATTCGAATGATGCATTTCTTCATTGGATTGTGACTTGTGATGAGAAATGGATCCTTTATAACAAGCGTAAATGGCTTGATCATGACGAAGGAACCAAACACTTACTAAAACAGAAATCATATCAACAGAAGATTATGGCGAGTGTCTGGAATCTAACCAAAGCATAACTACCAAAGTTTACTGCTAGCAACTGCGACAAATGCACATTCAATTAAGCAAAATGCGACCGGAACTGGTCAAACAACGAAATCCAATTCTGCTTCATGACAATGCTTGGCCACATGTTGCCAGGATGACACTGTAAAACCGAATAAAGCTTTTAATTGGGTTCTAATATATTCTTATAATAATTGCACAAATTATATTACTCAATCCTAATGATTACAGTATCGTCTTTTTAAATTTTATATCAATCTAGTTTAACTTAAAACATGATCTACTTCTCATCTTGTACAAGAAAATTGGTAAGATGAAGAAACTCGGTAAATGGATTCCACATGAACTCACTGAAAGTTGTTTTGCCAGGATGTAAAAGCTCGCTGACTGAAGATACGAGTCTTCGCCACAACCACCATAACGTTCTCAACCACTGATTACAACCTTTTCCAGAATCTTGATAATTTTTTAAAGCCAAAAACGTTCTATTGCAAAGAAGATGCAGAAACGTCATTCAAAGAATTTTTGACGTCTAAGCCTTTAGAGTATTATCGTACAGGTATCAATAGATCGATGGCATAAATATATAGATGCTAAAGGTTCTTATTTTAACTGATTAAAACACTGTTTAAATACATTAATACAGGTAGAAATGATGATTCTAAAATCGGACATGAATAACCAAATATATTCTCACATGTGACATTGACTCAAACGAAGAGACTTGCTGAATAAGCACATCAGATTGAAAACAATTGATAAGTTCCGTTTCAAGATGAAATTTCTTAAGACTAATAATGTTTATCTATCTATCTATCTATCTATCTATCTATCTATTCTCTCTTTTTCTTCATATATATATATATATATATATATATATATATATATATATATATATATATATATATACAGGGGGTATATATATATATATGTAACGTAAATCATTCAAACGAAAAACAAATACTGAAGCTAATTATATGGCCATATAATTAGCTTCAGTATTTGTTTTTCGTTTGAATGATTTACGTTACATAAATTGAATACGCACTACAAAACCGATATATATACAGGGGGTATATAAAGATCATTCAGACCTTCAGTAATGGTACCAACTTTCATACTCTGGCTTCCATCTTCAAAGTCCATGAAGAGAAAGCTGGATAGATTAAAAATATAGGGAACATTAGACAGAAAAACTTGTTCAGGAAGTTACAACAGGAAGAGGCATCACCATTTCAACTTAGAGCTAAAGCGATCAATTAGAAAACATCCAAATCGATCCATAATACATTTGGAACGTGAGAGAGGAGTTTCAACTATGACAGTCATGTAAATAGACTTGAAAATGAAGTCGTACGTGGAACCTCTGAGGCAATTTGTTACACCTAGACAGAAAGATATAAGGTTAAAGTGGGCGAAGATCATCTTAAAAAAGTTGGAAAATAATCCTGGAATATATATATATATATATATATATATATATATATATATATATATATATATATATAAACTTAATTTCAATCCTTCATGAGCTTCCAATTCTTAACTATGATTAATTAACGGTGAACATGTGCTTCTGATCGATTTCATCACGATTCTTCTGTTAAGCTGGGAGAGTAATTATACATTCTTATTGCTCAAAGTAGAATCCAATAGTGTTCTAAAAAACCTTGGAGAATTCCAGTAAGATATATTTAATCATTTCTAAGATACAACGTTTGAGAGCTTTATCTAAAAACTGGACAATTTTGCTGTTACACAATTTGGACAATTTTGCTTGCTGCTACACCCGATATATATATATATATATATATATATATATATATATATATATATATATATATATATATATGAACTATTAATTATTCAACTGAAATATAAGTCAACTAAACGCTGATTTTTTAATACAGCACTCATTGTCATAAAAACTGAGCCACATATAGTTAAATAGTCAGGCCTTCAGTAATGTACCAACATTCATACACTGGCTTCCATCTTCAAAGTTCATTCAAGAACCATCGATAGAACGGTGAATAATTTTAAAAGCTGGGAACGGTAGAGAGGAAAACTGGATCAGTAGGTCAGAACAGCAACATGGGTCATCATTTCAACTTAGAGCTAAATAGGTCCTTATTGCTCAAAAGTAGAGTCCAATAGTGGTATTTAATCACGTCTAAGATACAACAGTTCAAATCTTAATCTAACAATTGGACAATTTTACTGTTATAATATCATCCACACACAGTCTTATTACGCTGTATCACAGCTCATCAATGCGGCTAGATATCAGATTGTTTCAAGTCAGGATCGAAACCCGTCCGATTTAGCACCAGTCGGATTTTCTACACCTGAGCTATCAGCGCAAGACCGAGGGAAAGTGAGATTCTAGTGTATTATTTTTACGAATGTAAACAAACGCCAGACAACCACAGTGCTCAATTCATTTCAATAAAGAGCGTTGCGTTAGCGTAGACGCCTGCTCTTTAGAATTAACCTATCTCTCAACAGTGCTCAACCAAAATTATCGAGAGCATAATAATGTCATCCACATACAGGTCTGTTTCGCTATAGCACAGCTCATCAGTGCGGCTAGACATCCGATTGCTTCAAGCTAGGATCGAAACCCGACCGATTTAGCATATGGGGCGAAAGGTGAGTGAAGGAAAAACACAAGAAATCGCGATTAAAACTTTATATCGAAACGTTACAGATTCAGAGACGTTCAGCTTTAAATTGTTTCACGTTCGGTGTCTGCAGATCTTTAATTTAGCCGATTCCATTCGGCTGTCTTTCTCTTTTGCTTTTGTTTCTTATTTTTATCGTTGTTGTTTTTACTCATTTCACATTTCACCAAGATTATTTGTATAAAGAAAGGCGATATGTTGCAAGATCCTAGGTGTACAGTTATCGTAGAATTTTCCGAAATTAGTGCACATTCAATAATTTTCTCCTTCGATCAATGGCTATTCCACAAAACCTCTGTTCGATTCTGTTTTTGGTAGAGTTCTGGATGCATTTTTGCTCCAATCTTAAATATAACTTTTGCCATTCTCTATAAACGTGTTTGAGCAAAGTTTAGCCTTTGTGTTCGAAAAATTTCGGTGTCAAAAAGATGGTTATTGCCTTGAGGCCGTCATTACTTTATACACATTTAAAACTCTGGGAAATTTAAAAAAAAATAGAAATAGAAAATATGGTTATTCAAATTTTCTTGTTTTATATTTCATTGATTTTTTATAAAATTATAAATAAATACTTGTTTTCTTAGTTATTTATAAACTGGTGACTAATGAATGCACGGTGAAGTAATGGATAGTGGCTCGGATTAAGGAATCGGAAAGCCGAGTTCGAATTGCAGTCGGATCCATTACATTGACTTACTTGCTAATACTCTGAAAGGTAGGACTCCTCTTTTTCTCCCCACCCCAGATATGTGTAAATAGCAGGACGGACTGGGTTCTATAATCTTGGGTGGCAACCCGTCTAGGAGAAGGAAAAACTCTGAATTGAAAACCGCCCTGGAGAGGGTGGGGCTCCGTCAGGCTATCTTTCCGAAGAAACACCACATCTACTGTAGTACACATGGTGCCCTACGACCTTACTGGTGACAGGATAAAAAAAAGTAATAAATGTTGTATTGTAATTGGTTTACATACTTTGATAATTTTTTATAAATTTTTGAAAAAAAAATTTCTTTCAAATGTATTCCGTTATAAAATGATAAATAATAAAATCTTTATAAAAGTTAAATAATAAATATCGCATTGTACTTGGTTCGCATATTTTCATAATCTTGTAAATAAACTTTACCGAGGGAGTCAAAAGTGTATACAGTAATAGCGGTGTCAAAGAATACCCGTCCTTTTGAAACACTGATTTTTTGGGGGGTGGGGGGTTGTGAGCACAAAGGTCAAACATTGCCAAATGTTCTTAGTTTAAGTCTTTTTCTTCGGTTTTGATAAGTGCCTAGTTTCCGGACAGAATCTGGTAAGAAGGCGTCCAGCGCCATCTGAGCGATTTCAGATTTCATGAGCGAGATTTTAATGAGTTGATAGATTCGTATCTATAGTTATGAATTGTATGTATGGGCTGTTTTCAGGTGTCGCATTTTCGCCCGTAGTTGCAGTTGGTTCCCTAAATTTTCATAATCTTGTAAATAAACTTTGCCGAGGGAGTCGAAAGTTTATACAGTAATAGCGGTGTCAAAGCATTAACCGTCTTTTTGACACACTGCTGTTTTTTACAGACACTAAGGTTAAACGTTACCCGTATTTGTTTAAATTTAGCTAATATTTACGATGGAAAGATAATTATGGTTAATTGGTGAAACGGGTGCGGTAATTTGGCTTAATTAGACGGCTGTCCTTGTTGTATGAACAGTTTGTATTTACGTACGTTTTCAGTTTTACATTTAAGTATCTACTTTACAAAACATCAATGATTTTCCGGTTCAGGTGGTTACAAGCAAAAACTCAAAAAAATAAAAATATTAACATCTTAAAAAAAAAATATTGCCAGCAATAAAAAGCTAGTCTGCATTAAATAACCCACTGAGGTTGATATGAAACAAAATAAAAGAAACCAATCTAAACCAAAGAAAACATATTCCATCCATAGGAATCTATCCTAAAAATGTTGATGGCATTAAATAACCCATTGAGTTTGATATACCGTAAAACAAAATAAACTAAACCAAACTAAATCAAAGAATACATATTCTATTCATACGAATCTATCCTAAAAATGTTGTCGGCATTAAAAATCCCATTGAGGTTGAAATGCCGTAAAACAAAATAAATCAAACCAATCTAAATCAAAGAATACATATTCTATTCATACGAATCTATCCTAAAAATGTTGTCGGCATTAAATAACCCATTAAGGTTGATATGCCGTAAAACGAAATAAACCAAACCAATCTAAACCAAAGAATACATATTCTATTCATACAAATCTATCCTAAAAATGTTGTCGGCATTAAATAACCCATTGAGGTTGATATGCCGTAAAACAAAATAAACCAATCTAAATCAAAGAATACATATTCTATTCATACGAATCTATCTTAAAAATGTTGTCGGCATTAAATAACCCATTGATGTTGATATGCCGTAAAACAAAATAAAGCAAACCAATCTAAACCAAAGAATACATATATACTATATACGACAGCAAGGCCTCTGATCAGGAGGTTTTGGGGAGCGTGGAACCACCTCTTAATTGCTGATGTTCCCAGGTCCACCCTGACCCGAAGTGGTGGGTAAATATTTAGCCCTCAAACTGGTGTCAAAACACAATGAAAGTGTAAAAATATGTTTTAATACCATCAATACATTTTTGGAAAAAACATTATTACCAGCAATGAAATTTTGAAGAAATAATTATTATACATTTTTGAAAAAAAAATATTACCAGCAATAAAAATGTTGTCGGCATTAAAAATGTTGTCGGCATTAAATAACCCATTGAGGTTGATATGCCGTAAATCAAATGAAATGAAACGAAACGAAACGAAACTGCCAATAATTGCTTCTGCATCCAATTCATCTAACAATTCATTTTCAATAAATAACAAAATGGACGTTTACGAATTCTACTCAGATATCGAATTTCTTATCCTTGTCTTTAGCTTTCCTCTTTCTGATATTGAAATTGAGTAACTGACAGTGTGCAGATGACTATATAACGTAATTATTCCTACTTTTTACTAAAACAGTTGGAGGATTTGTTTATTTATTGCATTTCTATTTGATATAGGTGGCCCACTCCATCAGGCGCCCACATGAGACCGGGGAAATTGACATCCTGGCCAGTCCACCACTGGAATTTACTAATATAGAAAAATATTTGAGTCCACATTGTCCTTTGAAGAATCTCACAGATCTTGTGGAGTTTGCTTATTACGATTATTACGTGTGTGTAAGATTTTCCAGCGGAAAGACGGTCTTCAAATATTTATTCACTCTTTTAGATTTCAAAAAAGTCAGTTATGTGCGATACATGCTTAGGCGATCCTGTATCTTTCGATACATGACTGACGAGGCAGATTTTTTTCCCGCAGTAGGTTGCCATTTCTTTCGGCGGTAGACCAGTTGCCATCTAAGGCTGTAGAAGCCGGTCTGTCCTGCTATTTACCCATAGCTGGGGGTGGGGAGAAGAAAAGAATTCATACCTTTCCCAAGGGTATTAGATTAGTAATGGATTCGACTGGAATTCGAACTTGCCTCTCCGATTCCTCAAACCGAGCCGCTATCCATTACTCCACGGTGCCTCCTCCTAAACAGCTTACTAAATTCAATAACAAGTTTCTGAATTTTATGAAGGAATTTTGGAATCAGAAACGCATTCCTAAAAGTGGATTTTAAATATTTGGGAATTGTTTAACAGACGACGGAAATTGTGAGACCGAAATTCGAAGGTAACAGTAAAAGATGCCTTTCAAGACCTAAACAAAGTATTAAGAAATGGAAAAATACAGTTACAAAGTAAAGAGGACTAGATAGGTATGTAGTATCAATCCTTCAATATGGCAATGAATGCTGGATAATCTCCACATAGATAAAGAGAAGGACTGAGGAAAGAGTAAAAGTCGTTTTTATAGAAGGATGCTGGGAATACCATGGTTGGGGCAAGTAAGCAACGAGGAAGTTTTAAAGATGATTTCGAATTTTATCCTCTCATTGCGGCTGAGGTAACTGCTCTGTTACACCCGGGACTAAGTGACAGCAAGTCTTCTCAATAATCAAGTACAGGTCTCAGTATTCCGGCGATTTTCAAAAATCATCATAATAATAATATCTGAGTACTGGGAACGGTCTCGAGAAGTTCGGTGAAAAGATTGGAAGAGGTGGAATGAGGAGGAAAAGTTAGAATTACATCATTGTAATGTTGTTAGGGATTGCCTAACATTATTCTTGGTTATATTTTTACCATTCTTGCACAGGTTTATCCTTCATTCTTTCTTGTTCTTCTTTGAGCCAATCTGCATTTGGATTACATTCCTTTAGGGTTGCTTCAAATATTCGCCCCAAAATATTTGCACTTCTTCAATCGATGGTGGCTTTTTTTATTTTTTAGAACTGTTTTTCAATTTCGCTGTACAACTTCTTGTTTTGTTTTGTTTTGTTTTGTTTTGCGGCATATCAACCTCAATGGGTTATTTAATGCCGACAACATTTTAGGATAGATTCGTATGAATAGAATATGTATTCTTTGGTTTAGATTGGTTTGATTTATTTTGTTTTATGGCATATCAACCTCAAGGAAAGTATTTTGTTTTCATCGAGAAAAGAGTACGTACAGTTCGTCAAGACAGATTTGACAATTTATATGTGGTGGATAAACATGTTATTGGTCTATAGTTTTTAGATCATCTTTATCACCCGTTATTGGTACTAGATATAAAATACTTTCAGTGATTCATTCTGGGATTCTTAATTAGCATTGATAAAGTTTGCGCAAGAGTTATATTGAGTGATGAGAGATGATAGAGCCAAAAGTTGGGTTCCTTGTCATTTCCTGGGATTTTCATTTTGGGGATGTTGTTAGAACTTGCCTAACATTATTCTTGGTTATATTTTTCCATTCTTGCGCAGGTTTATCCTTCATTCTTTCTTGTTCTCGTTTGATCCAATCTGCATTGAAATTATATTCTTTTAGGTTGCTTCAAATATCCCCCAAAATGTTTGCACTTCTTCAATAGATGGTAGCTTTTTGGCTTCTATAACTGCTTTTCTAATTCTCCTGTAAAACGTTTTGAGGTCTGTTTGGAATATCTTATTTTGCCGATATAACCTACAACACTTTTCATATCCTTTTGTTCTCTGTGCCTCTAATCGCAATTTCTGTCTAAGGATTTCATTAATTGGTAGAATGCCATGTGCTGCTTTTATTTTATATTTCCGCTTGTTATTATTATTATTATTATTTTTATTCTTATCATTTTTGTCCTTCTCTCTCCTTTTCTTTGTCGTATTATTATTATATCTTCTAATAGTTCGAGACGAAGATTTCTTTTTATTCTTTTACTCTCAGTTTCCTCTCTTCTTCTTCTTCTTCTTCTTCTTCTTCTTCTTCTTCTTCTTCTTCCCATTTCCTATTCACTCATTCATTCATTCATTCTTCTTCTTCTTCTTCTTTTTTTTTTCTTCTTCTTCTTCTTCTTCTTCTTCTTCTTCTTCTTCTTCTTCTTCTTCTTCTTCTTCTTCTTCTTCTTCTTCTTCCCATTTCCTCTGTTTCCACTTTTCATTTTTTCTTTTTCCTCTAATTACCTCTGTTCCCTATCTTAATTTTTGTTTTTCTTCTTCTTCTTCCCTGTGTTTCCTCTCTTCGTTTTGTCTTCTTCTTCCTCTACTTCTCTCTGTTTCCTCTCTTCATTCATTCATTCATTCATTCATTCATTCTTCTTCTTCTTCTTCTTCTTCTTCTTCTTCTTCTTCTTCTTCTTCTTCTTCTTCGTCTTCGGTACTTCTATTTTTTTCTTCTATTTCTTCTTCAGTACTTCTATTTCTTTAAGCAAAAACAGAATATAACAGAAAAGACACGTGTTCAAAGACATGCGTATATATATATATATATATATATATATATATATATATATATGTGTGTGTGTGTGTGTGTGTGTGTGTGTATGTGTGTCTGTGTGTCTGTGTGTGTGTCTGTGTGTTCCACAGATAAACATAGGACTCAAGAAGCGACCAACCATGAGCCTGACGGGAAAGCCAGAAAGAATCGAGCCTTGGAACCGAACACAGGAAGTCATACAACGAACGTGACCGGAGAGGTAAATGGCGAGGGGTAGCGGTTTGACTCTATTATAAACCAAAGTGGCGCGCTTATACACGTGCGCAAACACTCACACACTTGATCTGCTCTCAGTAACATGCTAATAAATGCGTACACGCTAGCGAATAAACAGAGAAGCTTTCAAATTGAAAACTACATTCATCTACCAATGTCTATATATGTCTACATTGACAACGAAAATAAGTATAGGAGAATGTTCTGGAATATTTTGTGACAAAGTTGTGCAGACAGAAACTTTGAAACAATGAATTGAAACGGATATGCAATGTGATAGGTCCTGATCTGACATCTCGTCTACAATCACTTTCTCACAGGCTTCCCTCTGTCTTTTCTAAAAATATGGCAACTTCTCTGACGACCTATTTTCATTGGTGCCCCAACTGCATGAATTTAAGCGTGTTAATAGGTTGGCATTTCGGTCCCACCATTTCACTGTCGAAACAGTTAAGTGTAACCGTCATTTCTACTTCAACGCCTTCTCTTGCACTTCTCGACAGTGGAACTCTCTTCCTCTTACTTGCTTCCCTCTTCCTTGCAAATATATATTCAAATGTAATGTCAATCGACATCTTCTGATGCCTTGATCTTGATCCCTGTCCTTCTCTATATCCTTTCCTCAAACACCCCTCTTTACTCTTGCTCTCACTCTCTATAACCCATTGCGTGCTAAGGACACTCCCGCCTTGCATGGGGTGAAATGCTTATATATATATATATATATATATATATATATATATATATATATATATATATATATATATATATATATATATTATATGAAATGGACAAAGTCCGACAATTATTTTAAGACATTTTTATGTTTATACATTCTTTTTTATAGATACAAATATTTAAGTAAATCCTCTGTTTATAATAAACAGTATTAATGACATTTACCGGCCTGAATATCCGAGGAATTTTCATAGAAAATATGCGTCCTGCGACAGGAATCGAACCTGTATCCTATACACACACACACACGCACACACATGCACGCACGCACGCATGCACGCACGCACGCACACACGCACGCACACACACACACACACACACACACACACACACATATATAAATTTGTTTATCTGTTTGCTTACATGATTCTCTCGTATTTCTGTAGAAGTATTTACAACTCCGCCTGTGTGTAGGCGGGTGTTATGTATATTAGCACATTCTTTCATCAGGTCAGATTCAAGATCCTTATCAAAGTGATTTTAATGCACTTGTATCCAAAGCTATATATATATATATATATATATATATATATATATATATATATATATATATATATATATATATGGTTGTGATTTTGTCTGAGTGTATATGTGAGCTGGTGTGCATGGGTCTCTATGTGGATATGGGCGTATGTTTGTGTGTGTGTAGACGTACTATGTGTGTGTGCACAGCTGTGTGTTTATTTGCATGTACATGTTTATATGTGTGCTAATATATGTGGTCGTGTACGTGCCTGTCACTGTGAGCGTGAGCCTACAATTGAGTGTGTGTGTGTGTGTGTATGCGTGCGTATGGTCGTGTGTGGATGTGTTGTGAGAAAGTGTGTGTGTGGATGTCCGATGATGTTTTCTGCATCATCGGTTGTGTACGTCTGAGTGTGTGCGTGTTTGTGTGTGTGTGTGTGTGTGTGTGTGTGTGTGTGTGTGTGTGTGTGTGTGTGTGTGTGTGCGTACGTAGATCTGAGTGTGTGGAGTGGTGCTTGTGTGCGCATGTTTGTGTGTAAACGAAATAAATATAGCGTGAGATGCAGGGAGACTGGGAGATAGGTAAAAAAAACCTTGGTGTTTGGCGATGATTTGAAAGACGCTTACTTATATACTGACACCCGTCGCCCAATAAACCGCGTATCGAGAAAATTGTCCGAAAATATTTGTTCGAAAAATATTATTCACAGTTTTCATCGAATGTAACAGGCAAGGACTGTTGTTAATGCTTATACCATTTCTCCTTTTCATCCATGGACATGAAATTCGCTGGGTAGCGAAAACCTGACTCCTCAAGAATTACGACAATGAGATCTTTGTAATGGTCGACCAGCCATTTTCAAGATCCAGTGATTCTCGTGTTTTTGTTTGTTTTTCTTTTAATCATTTCATCCCAATGCGTGGATAACACAAGTATGCAGGGATGTAACAGAGAGTGAAGGTGAGAAAAAAAACTGGGTATAAGGGGGACCGAGGAAAAAGATAAAAAACCTGAACTGGGTTCAAGAAGATTGAAGATGGAGATTGGCGTTGCATTTAAACTTTTGAATGTTGTAATTATCAGGGAAGCAAGGAAACGAAAGCGGTTCCACAGGCGGAAAGTACGAGAAAAGGAACTGTTGGAGTAGAAGTATATATTAATGTAGCCGGGGCATCAGGGAAAAAAGCTCGTCAGAGCAGTTGCCATGAAAATGTTTATAGAAAAGACAGAAGGAAGCCACATCACGTCTGTGATAAATTGTCTGAAGTCGAGATGCCAAGCCAGGATCGATTACAATGCAGATCCTTCGGATTCTATCAAGAACCTCGAGGTGAGTAGCAAGAGCACTAGACCAGGTATGGCAACAGTATTTAATTCAAGGATGATTGGTAGATTTGTAAATATTCAAGATTTCAAAACACAGTGACCCAAATTTACTTGTAGTAGATGCAGCTATTGATCTGAAGTAGTCAACCAATTCAAGTCAGCTGAAAACGTGAGACTAAGAAGGCGCAATATGTTGCTCTCCATGAGTCTAGCAACAGCAATGAAGATGGTGGGCAGGAAAGTTTCTCTATTGTGGTTAAATGAGAGCAGTTTCGTTTTGGAGCCATTGAAATTTAGAAGCCATTTCTTGCCCCAGTTAACCACTGATTGGAGGTCCTTTTCAAGAACAGCGACCAGGTTAAGTTTCTCAACTCTGACTGATATGCTATTGAGACAGGCGTAAATGGTAGTGTCATCAGCATAAATGCCTGCTTGGGAACTGATGACATCAAGGAGATCATTTATGAAGATCAGAAACAGCGTAGGAGCCTGGATAGAGCCATGGGGGACATCTGCGTTCGTGTGAAAGGATCTGGAAGTGACCCCGTTCAAAACGACCTTCATTTCACGATTTGATAGGAATGATTGGATTAATTCAAACACACGGCTAGTAATACCGTAGCCCTGGAGATAACGCAGAAGACCAGTGTGCCAAACCATGTCAAAAGCCTTCGAGATATCTAGAGCCACAACTCGAGCTTTACCGTTATTATCAAGGGCTTGATATACCTATTCAGTGATGGTCTTTAACACATCAGCGTTAGATCAGGCAAAACGGAAGTCATATTGTTTGCCAGAGAGTAGATCGTGAGAGGTAAGATACTTAACAACTTCAATATTGATCAAAACCTCGAATAGTTTGCCAAAAAGCTCAAGGACACTAATAGAGCGATAGTTAGAGGGATCAGCTTGTTCTCCAGAGTTCTTAAAAACAGGAACTTCAGAGGAGGAATTTCAACAAGCAGGAAAACAGGAAGTATTAAGGCAATAGCTGTAGCGTTTGGAGAAAATTATTATGCACATATCACTCAGTAGAGCCTCTATTCTAGGAGGGAAATCAGGTGTGGCTACTCCAACTGAGTCGAGTGTTGAGTTGGAAGTGAATTTCCGAGCACAACATTCAACCTTAGAATAGAGGATGTGTTTGATTTAACAACAGCTGGTGTTTGGAAACATTGAACGAAACTTGGGATAAATTTTGAAGAGACTTCAACGATTTCAAGAGAAATAATCCATAGATGCATTCGGTTACGGTCAGCCATAATGTGATGGCCGGTTTGATTATTGTAAGTTTGGACAATTAGACTAGGATAAAATAGAAAAGTGATTTTGCATATCCGCATTATCTATTCTATCCACACATAAAGAATCGAAAACAATGGGCTACATTTTAAAAAGACTTTTAAACTTTATCACTATGTATGTGACTTCAGTTACTTTGCAAAAACATTATCTTGCCGCTTAAGGTGACTCTGATCTCTGAATTTGAAGTTGTTCGAATTTCATCGTTGTGTTGTCATATCCTGCTATGGTAACAGAAATACCTTTCCATGAAATTAGCAATAAGGTTACTGCAAGTGAGAGGTCTTGAAAAAGAATGCCGTGGAAGTATACGTACTATTAATAATGCAGAGTGCTAAGAAACATTCAGACCTCGGTGCTCCCAATGACAAGAATTTTGTGAGAAAATATTCAGAAATAAATTCACGAAGATGTTTGATAATTCGACCAGAAATAGAAACGAGATAGACGAAGATAAAATTCATAATTGTCCGCAACCGCGTTTACTAGCCTCCCCATATTCATGGTTCTTAATATTTTGGGCTCTTCTATTAGGAAAATTGGCTCACTAACACGTACTAGACGATTTTTATCGTCAGACATTATTTTCTTTTCTTAATCACTTCACCCCAATCAAGGCGATAAAGGTCATGACGTTTGCTCTCCCTCCCCTATTCTCCATACTTACCAGTTTCAGTTATTCTAAATACTAAGAAAATTGACTTACTGGGTCGTGCTAGACGTCTTTTCAGGCCGGACCTTTATCTATTTCGTTTTAATCAATTCGCCCCAAGCAAGGCGATAAAGCCACTAATTCTCAAATGGCTACTGGAAGTGAAAGCAAAGAAAAACTCTTTAGAAGAAAACGGAAACCCAATCGTAAACAGGAAACAAGCGATAAACTTCTGTTAAAAAAAAAACGAAAAGTAGTGTGAAGCAGAATATATATATATATATATATATATATATATATATATATATATATATATATATATATATATATATAACTGATCTTGCTATTTGATATTTACTAATTTCACATTCTAAAATTTTACGATGAATTCATGGTAGGTGCCGTCTGATTTCATTCCAATTCCAGATAATTCTTCGTATTTTGTAAAGGTTTATTTTGAGTCCTACTTCTTGTAATATTTGGTAGAGGATGTTGATTTTCTGTTCAAGATCATTCTTATCGCGACTATGAATACTTGTGCCGTCGGCATAGCCCCGCGCTCATCGTTTCTACATTGGCCTCGGAAGGGACGGTTAAATCGATGTCTTTTTTTTAATAGTTTATTCGTTTGGGACGTCGTATGGAATGGTTACATGATCGGTGCCCGTCTCTTCACGTCTATGCATGTAAATGCGTAGGGCATAGTCTAAGAAAAGCATAAACAGGCGATCTCACTTTCCCCTAGCCATACTCTTGCTGGGGCTTGAAATGTTTCTGCATTTTTTGTCCTCGTCAGGCATGTAAAATTCTGTGTACCGCCAAAGTTCCTCTATTAAATTTGATCCATTAAGTGGATGAAAAATAGAAATTTCTATTGATGCATACAATTTCCTGAAATAGTTTGATGATATCATCATCATCATCATCATCATCATCATCATCATCATCATCATCATCATCATCATCATCATCATCATCATCCCTATAGTTGGTCGGAACTCCACTGACTATTCCTTTCCACACGGTTCGGTCCTGTATTGCTGTCCCCAGATCTCCAATGTCTAACCCTGAGATATGGTGTCTGGGAATGTCACTTTTTGCGAGAAGACACTTCTAGAAGAATGCCATAAGAGTAAGAATGAAACGATTTGATGATATATATGTTATCATTACATCCCTTACTGGAACGAAAACCAAACTGGGTTGCGAGGAGTTGGCTTTCATAAATCAACGAGAACCTAGTTAATATGGCGCACATTAAAACTTTTCACCCTAATGGATCTACCTGAGATAACTCTGTATGTATGTGGGTCTTCGAGGCTTCCGTTATGTTTATATATAGCATTAATGCACAATAAACACCACTTTTAGGAATGCGTCTCTCATTCCAAAATTCCTTCAAACTTATTGAATTTAGTAAGCTATTTTCTAAAGTTCAGCCTCAATATATTGCGATGCTTTATTATTCCGTATTTTTTTTTATAGTTCTATTGACTTCCTCATCGCTACGTTTATTATTAGTGATGCATTATTACTCTTTAGTATTTCAAAGCCTTCTTAACTGCCTTATCAAACGGTTCATTACTGTTTAAGTTTAGAGACGGTTTTTGTAATGTTTGCATCTATACTGGTATATGTTGAAAAATATGGAAAAGACAAAACAAAATCCGAATATGCAAATTTACTGTTTTAATGTTGATTTACTGTCGACGTCAGACGTTTCGGTCTAGTAGACCATCTTCAGGACATGGTTATTAGAAACATACTTAAGATTAAACGATACTTAAGTCAACATGAAAAGACGATAGACACAAGACTAATCAGAAACAGAACAACTGAAATTCTAAAGTCAGCGTTCCTTTTTTGGGGATTCGGTCAGGTTGGCGTCATGTTGGCGATGCTGCGAAAAACGCGCTCCCAAGATAGAGACTTTATCTTAAATTAAAAAGAGGAATTCTATTTGAATCTAAAGCTTATAAGTACGTTTGTCAAGCATTAATCTTGCCAGGAAAGGGCTTAAATATCGTCTAATCCTAAGTAAAGGGCTTAAATATCGTCTAATTCTAAGTATGTTTCTAATAACCATGTCCTGAAGATGGTCTACTAGACCGAAACGTTTGACGTCGACAGTAAAACAACATTAAAACAGTAAACTTGCATATTCGGATTTTGTTTTGTCTTTTCCATATTTTTCATCATACCGTCGGATCTACATATTTGCTTATATTAGTATATGTTCTATTGATGTGAGCAGCTTAGTGTTGTCATGATTGCGACATCAAACGTTTGTGATGGTCGAAGAGCCATTTTCAAGATCCAGTAATTATGGTGTTAATAATTATTTATGGTTTAATCAACATAATGTAAGATTCTGTGAAAATGAACACTGATTGGAAGAGATCTGGTCTTCTCTTATATTGTGTCGTAAATAAGAAAGGTTGAGACATATAAAAAATAAGAAATAGTTTATTCCGGAGAATAATATAGTAACTAAGAAATCTGTGTGTATGGTTGGGATGAAAATGTTTCAGTGATACAAATCTTACTAATTAACACACATCTGCTGTCCTGGGTATGACGATAAACTACATCCGCGTCCTGGGTATGACGATAAACTACATCTGCGACCTGGGTAAGACGATAAACTACATCCGCGTCCTGGTTAAGACGATAAACTACATCCAACAGCAAGGCCCCTGATCAGGAGGCTTTGAGGAGCGTGGAACCACCTCTTAATTGATGATGTTCCCAGGTCCGCCCTGACCCGCGGTGGTAGCACCTGTTAGGGCCCCAGCCATGGGCAAATAGTTAACCCTGAAACTGGGGTAAAAATGGGTTTTAATACCAGGGATACTTTGTAAAAAAAAAAAATTATTATCAGCAATAAATTTTTAAAGAAAAAAACTATTACCAGCAATACATTTTTGAAAAAAAAAAAAACTATTACCAGCAATACATTTTTGTGGAAAAAAAAATATTACCAGCAATAATTTTTTTGAAAAAAATTATTACCAGAAATACATTTTTGAAGGAAAAAATTATTACCAGAAATACATTTTTGAAGGAAAAAATTATTACCAGAAATAGATTTTTGACAGAACAAAATATTACCAGCAATTAAAACTTTGTCGGCATTAAATAAACCATTGAGGTTGATATGTCGTAAAACAAAACAAACACACAGATGGGGATAGAAGAGGGTATTTGCGCGTAAGTGAATATTACGAACTCTACTGAAATTGGAACTCGGCTCTCCGATTATCAATATCGAGCCATTACCCATTACACTACCGGTACATCCAAGCTTGCAGCATTTAGTATTCCCAAACGGTCATCCATCTGGCTACTGACCAGGTTCAACGTTGCTTAACATCGGTTTTCTTACGGGAACCGGTGTTTCAACATGATGTGGCCTTAAGACCTTCAAAATAAAAAGTCTTTATTATCAAAGAGAGAGAGAGAGAGAGAGAGAGAGAGAGAGTGTGTGTGTGTGTGTGTGTGTGTGTGTGTGTGTGTGTAGTTATAGACAAAGAAGTATTGGGGATCAACACTGCATGCTGACTGTCATTTTCGTTCTTCCAAAATTTTTCAGTCTAAATTCCACAATTTCTTTTACCGCGCAATACATACAGCGGGCTATGTATATGGGTAACTACCGGATTAAGAAAAGATGGGCAAGGCTCTTCCCAGCTTCTTTTGTTTAGCCCTAATGCCTAACGTCATGATTTTTTGATTGCTTACATTTGCTGGTTTGAGGAAGGGTGTATGCTAATAGACTAGGACATCAGTTATGGACATCGCACAGACTGTGGTTTTATTTGATTCACTTATATTATTTTTCTTTTATTTTTCAAAACACACACACACACACACACACACACACACACACACACACGCATATATATATATATATATGATGGACTCTCCCTTCGGTTTCAACGTATGAGGTTCAGACAACTGTTCTTATTCAACCCTGTGTGTAAGTCGCAAGTGACATTATATATATATATATATAAACGAATCGGTAGCGAATTATGCATCGAAAAATAATTCATATTTATCTGTATCTCACTCATTTAAACCGTTATTTAACTCTTCTCTTTAAAACATCTCTCTGTTAAATTTGAATCCCCACCTTCACCTTTAGGCCTTTCCTGTTCTTCTTTCTTCTGTTACACCCCCTCTCTAAAGCTTCCATACATTTCTCTCTCACACTTGTTTCCCACTCTCACACATACACTATCACTAAAATGTTGTTTTCTATACCCGGAGTTATATTTTCCGATATCTTTTACATTATTTGTTTTGTTAATGTGACATACTTAATTTAATGAATTTTCATTAAGATTATATAATTTATTTCTTTTTCCTTCAAATCAATTCCGTTTTATTTCACTCACCATTGGTTTATTTTGTTTACGATAAAACATTGAAAATAGATGTTATATCATATTTCAGTTCTTTTATTTTAATCTAAATATCCGGAATTTGTAACCAATTCCTCATATATGGAAGGCCTTCTTAGTCCTGTTATCAGGGTTTCTAATATATATATATATATATATATATATATATATATATATATATATATATATATATATATATATATATATGAAGAAATATACTCTTAAGGTGTGTTATATTTATTGGATAAAGTGCTAAATACCAGAGATAGAATGTGTGTAAATATAAAAGTGAACATTGAAGTCAACATTAGAGGCAACAGGTTGTTTCATACTAGACGCAATCATCAGGCCACGAGTGTTGTTTTTTTCTTGTCTATTTATATATACGGGTTGGTGGTGCATTGTGGGTACTCTATTTTGGTGGTTATTTTGCCGGAAGTCGTTTATTTGTTTATTTATTTGGGTGAAATTATTTTGCTTGTTTTTATTTATTTTTATTTTTTATTTTAAAAAATTCTTTTTTTTTTAGATTGCGTCTAGCATGAAACAGCCTGTCGCCTCTAAGTGTTGACTTCAATGTTCACTTTTATATCTATATATATATATATATATATATATATATATATATATATATATGTGTGTGTGTGTGTGTGTGTGTGTGTGTGTGTGTGTGTGCGTGTGTGAGAGAAAATTTTAAAGGTATGCTATATTTATTAGGTAAAATGCGCATCAGGGCGGGAGCAAATATTTTTGCAAATATAAACGCGGTCACTGAGGTCAAAACCCAACAGCGTTTCATGATTAAACGCAGTCTTCAGGCCCGAGGAATGCAATTAAGCCTGAAACAGACTGTCACCGGTGGGTGTTGATCTCAGTGTAAACTTTTATATTTACGTTTATATATACATGCATGCACCCAGAAAACACGCACTTACATCGGATATATATATATATATATATATATATATATATATATATATATATATATATATATATATATATTCATGCATGCTTGAAAATTCTATAACTAACAAAAACGTAAGTACATATGTTTGTTTGACGACGATAACATTATCAAGAAAGCTTAATTTTACAGGATTCTAGTGCAATTATACAACATTTTCGAGAAATATTAAGTATACAAGTATACTCGACCATGAAAATTAAAGATCAAAAACTTCAAATTCTCGAAGCGCTCTATATAAAAAATCCAACCAAGACTAAATGAAATTAATTATGAGTATAGCAACATTGTTTTAAACTGTGTATAAAGCAAGGTTTTGGGATACTCAAATTTTCAAAATATTTTTTTAAACCAAATGCTGGTTGAGTATTTAATAATAAAAATATAAATTAATTTACGTCCCTTACATATTCTTAATATTAATTTAAAAATTTTATAACGGATCGCGTTTCATGCGCATTTACAAAAAAATCTCAACTATCAATGATATTTATTTTTTGCACCCCTGAAGATGATCTTGACTGAGATTGATAAAAATAAAAATAAAATAATAATAAATAAAAATAAAATATAAATTAAAAATAAAAAATAACCAATACTATGTGATCTTTCTTACTCATTTTTGTAACAAACTTCCAAACATGGCCAGCTCGTTGTTGCCGTGTTCATATTTGATATTCTTGAGCATTGGCTTCCATTACTTTTAGCCTTCTTAGCTATTTGGATGAGGCTATTATAGTCGTAACACACACACACACACACACACACACACACACACACACACACACACACACACACATACATACATACATATATATATATATATATATATATATATATATATATATATATATATATATATAATATTTGCCGGTTTACAAGACGCATTGTTTTTCCTAAAAATACCCTGAATATATACGTGTGCGTATTGCAAGACGAATATAAGGCAACGCAAGCCACAAGTAAGCATGAACAGTCACCTATTTGGCTTGACTGATAGGGACGTGGATTTGTATGTTGAGTCATTACGCTATAATTTTAGTTATCTAATTCAGCCTTTTATATGATTTAACCTAAAAAATTAGCTGTTACAAATATTTCCAGGACAATAAACATTCCTGGAACCGAGCCACAAGCTTAAACATGCTCTGTTTACTAGCAGCGGCGGCAGCCTTTCTGCGGTTGATTAGTATGCCATTGCCATACAAACAAAATCGGACGAGTGATTAATGTAAACAATACGTGGCGCCAGTATGTGAGGGACGCATGTTTTGTATCAGAATGAGTTTTTTTTTTCCTTAGATATTTCTTTCCAATATTAGGGGGCGTCTTCCAACCTGCAGCATCTTCTAAGCCGGAAATACGGTATATATATATATATATATATATATATATATATATATATATATATATATATATATATATATATAGTTAAACCTAGAGAGCCAGACAAACCTACCATGGTTTTACCTAAGCGGATTGTCCGGGAAGGCTGGGAAGCACTTTATTTAGTGATTTTGTGTACTCGTATCGGTTTTTTTTCTTTGGGTTTGGACTTGCATGCTAGACGATTATTTTCGGCTAACGTACATGTTCTTGATTCTCTCTTTTTTTATACCTTTTTTCCCCCTTTGGTATTGCTTTGATTATTTGCAAATCAAGACACCGAAGGTTTTCGGATCCAGTATTTCGTCTTATACTTATAAGGTTACTACAACTACTACTACTACTACTACTACTACTACTACTACTAATAATAATAATAATAATAATATATATATATATATATATATATATATATATATATATATATATATATGTATGAACAAGAGGAAAAAAACTTCGCGTTTTGACCTGCTGGACTTCGTTCTTTTCTCCAATACTGTTCGTGTTATATAAAAATGTATATATCGTTATCTCACATATATATATATATATATATATATATATATATATATATATATATATATATATATATGTATGTATATTAGATACTTTCTTTTTTCATTCGTATTCGCAAAAATAGGACTATTCACCCATTATAGCGGTAAATAAGGCTGTATAAGGGTGTGGCTTTGGTCGGATCACATCTGTATTGGTTTATTTGTTGGCGCAGAAGAAGATGGATTTGATTGGTCGGTTCTGTTTTTCTTTTGCTA
>OZ038489.1:95354474-95359474 GCA_964036315.1 Acanthosepion esculentum | reverse complement strand
CGTGTAATAGCGAAATTGTCCAATTGTTATTTGATTTGAACCATTGTATCTTAGAATTGATTAAAGATATCTTACTGGAATTCTCCGTGGTTTTTATAATCCTATTGGAATCTACTTTGAACAATAAGAATATATTTAGCTTTAACCTGAAATGATGATCCGTTTTAAGGTGTGGCCTCCTGATCCAGTTTTCCTTTCTACTACTACTTTCTCTTTTTCAAATTTATTTATCTTGATGGTTCTTGAATGGACTTTGAGGATTGAAGCCAGATTATGAACTTTGGAACTATTACGGAAGGCCTTAATGATCCTTTTCCTCTCACCATTGCTCATTTGGGAAGACAGAGTGGGGTTGACGCAAAACGATTTTGACCTGTTCTCTTTTTAGCCGAATAACTCAAAGGGTTTTTCAGGGATTCTTACGACAAATGGTGTCAAAATGGCTACACGTTTTAATTGAAAACCTGGGAAAAAAAGAAATTCAATCCAGCGCTTTTTAGATATTAAACATTTTGTGGGACGGACAATTATCGCATGCTGTTACACGATTTGGACAATTTTACTGCTAAACCTAGGATATATTTATATTTGGGCAGCCATCCCACTTTTATACATGTTTTGTTAAAGACGATTTACAAAGTACTACGATTAAGGTTTTTATTTAATTTGTCTTGTGCACGTACAACTGTTTTCTTTTCTGTAAACAGAATGTGTAAAAACTGTCCAAAAGTTTCGCATATCCGAACGGTTTCGGCTATAGGTTTAGACATTATCAAGGACGATTTTTATTTTTAACTGAATGTGTGGATATGTTTTATATATGTGTCTGATGATATAGGAATGTTTTAATTTACAAACACGGTCAGCATATTGTGGCCGTGTTCCTAGTTAATTTTATTGAGTCTTATAACTGTGATAAAATTTATTGGTAGCATTTTGTAATTTTCCCCGAGAATGATCTTGGAGAAAATCGAAAGTACTTGTGTAGGAAAAAACTACGACATTTACCTTGATGAATTTCATCTTAACATAAAAAAAACTGATTGGAGAACTGGAAAGGATCATTACAAAAAAATAAATAAACAATCAATATATCTGTATTATTCAATGAAATCTGTTGGATTTTAATATATATATATATATATATATATATATATATATATATATATATATATATATATATATATATATATATATTCAATGAAATCTGTTGGGTTTGAATATATAGTCGGATTTTGATCCTAGCTATAGGCAACTGGACGTCTAGCCACACTGAGTGCTGTGATACAACGAAACAGTCTGTCAGTAGATGACTACATATATATATATATATATATATATATATATATATATGATTTGAATATATATATATGTATATATATATATATATATATATATATATATTTATATATATATATAGAGAGAGAGAGACAGAGGGAGAGAGAAAGAAAGAGAGATTGGGGATGGAGTGAGTGAGCAGCGAGAGATGTTTTTGGATTCCTTTAGAAGATGGTTTGCTTCTTTTCAAGTTCCCAAAATTGTTTGAATGTCCCACATTGTAAATTGACGCTATACACTCTTCTTAATCTTGCATCACGTTTGATCTCTTATTGTTCTCATTAAACTTTACCTATTTCGCTTACTGGCGAGGCAACTGTGAGAGATAAAGCCGTGTAGTTTGTGAAAACACTCACACACTTTCTCTCCCGACAACCATTGTGGCTTGCCAAGAACGAGAAGATGGAAATAGTAGGATATGTAGGATAGATACGCAGACACTGTCGTAATTCGAACTTGGTTAGCCTTTCCGCTACTCGGCACCTCCACTTCAGATATCAACGAACAAGATAAAATGGCGTTATCGGCTGCACGAATGACTGTCTGTCTCTTTAAAGAGAACGCTTTTCAAGGTCCACCCCACCCAAGCCTTAATGCCAAGTTTTGGGATGACTTCCTAAATTTTGACTCGTGATATTTTTTAAATTTCACATCAGTGTTAAATAAATTAAGACCGAAACGGGAAATGATGGCGATAAAAGTAATTAAAACTAAAATAAAATAAAATAAGTTAAAATAAATCAATGTGCGTGGTGTAAGGCAACGTTGGGGAGGGGCTGTGAGTTGAACGGCGAGACAGAAGTTCGTCTATGCATCAAATGGCATGTCGTCTTGCAGAAAACATTATCTGATTGAAGTGGAGATTGCGAGCCCATCCTAATCTATCCACTATTCCCATCAGCAGCACCCACCACTGCTCCAATGAACCTCTCAGCACACACACGCGGGTGGGCGCGCGCACACAGACATTTGGAGAAAAAAATATATATATATATATTTTAAGACATTTTTATGTTTATTCATTCTTTTTATAGTTACAAAAATTTAAGTAAATGCTCTGTTTTATAATAAACAGTATTAATAACATTAACCGGCCTGAATGTCCGAGAAATTTTCATAGAAAATATTCGTTCTCCGTCTTCGAACCTGTATCCTATATGGAACCGTCATTTACCCAAACGTACCTTACCGATCGAGCCACGGAGAATCGTTCCGTTGGTAAGTTCGAGTTACTGCTTTTAAACTTCAATCTTCCATGAATCTCTCGCGTACATTCATATCTGCTCAAAGCGTATCCAAATATAAACAAATGACGTTACACATGAAATGGACAAAGTCCGACAATTATTTTAAGACATTTTTATGTATATATATATATATATATATATATATATATATATATATATATATATATATATATATATATATAAGTATTATAGCAGTATTTCCAATGTTTGTATAATCAATACAAAACATTTTGTGCGCACGTTTGTTTATCATTACTGTATACCTATTTTTGAAAGAAAAATCTTTTTTAAACGTCTCATCAGTTGGGGAATTACGGTGTTACAAATTAATGATCTGAAAGCTGTAATCTTTCTATTCATTTTTCTACACTCTGATATATATATATATATATATATATATATATATATATATATATATATATATATATATATATATATATAATATTTAATTCCGAAGTAGTGGCATGAGAAACGATTCATTACAGCCAGCAATATTGATTTATAATATTTAAAAAAAAATATTTTTCATCACATAAATTTAATCAATTCACCCTAAACAAGGTGATAATGCCACTAAGACGCAAGGGAGCTACTGGTAGTGAAAGAGAATGAAAAGACATTAGAAATAACTAGAATCCCAATCCTAAACAGCAAACAAGGGACAAACCTCTACTCCTGTTAAATGACCGGCGAGGAGTATAAACCGAACGGTAGACAAAGCTATCTACTCCTATTAAATACAATGCCCAAGAGCCACTCAAGGTAGCGGGTTACAGAATGGGATTGTTGTAATGGCATATGGGAATGAAGTAGGAAGTGAATGAAGTATACGTAGAGTAGATAACGTTTGGTCCTAGATTTGAAGTGATTCAGATCCTAGTGACCGGGCAGAATACATGTTGAATTATGTTTCGCAAATTAACAGTTCTAAATCCAAGAATGTAAATCCACAGACCATTTTCCGTGAAAGTAGCGAAAGACTAGCGCCGTTCGACTATAGAAAATGCTTGTAGAGTGCAATATGACGGGTGTAACAGCGAAATTGTGTAACAGCAAAATTGTCCAACAGTTAGATTAAGCTTCGAAACTTTGTATCTTAGAAAATATTAAAGATATCTCACTGGATATAACAGCAAAACTGTGTAACAGCAATATTGTCCCACAGTTAGATTAAGCTTCGAAACGTTGTACCGTAGAAATGATTAAAGATATCTTACTGGATGTAACAGCAAAACTGTGTAACAGCAAAATTGTCCAACAGTTAGATTAAGCTTCGAAACGTTGTACCTTAGAAATGATTAAAGATATCTTACTGGAATTCTCCGAGGTTTTCATATCACTATTTGAACAATAAAATTATATTTAGCTTTATACTGAAATGATGATCCCTCTTAATCCAGTTTTCCTTTCTACTGTTCGCTTTTTTTCAAATGTATTCGTCGTTTTCTTGATGGTTCTTGAATGGACTTTGAAGATGGAAGCCAGAGTATGAACGTTGGTAGTATTATGGAAGGCCTTAATGAATTTTTTGTCTCACCATTGCTAAGTTAGGAAGACATAGTGGGTCTGACACAAAATGATTTTAATCTGTTCACATTCTAGCTGAATCAAAGGGTTTTTCAGTGTTTCTCATGACAAATGGTGTCAAGATGGCTAAACGTCTTATCTGAAAACCTAGAAAAAACGAAACTCAATTACTTTAGTGATTGTTTAGTTATTAAATATTTTAACCCATTTCTGAAGGCCTGAATGATCTTTTTCATCTCACCATTGCTCAGTTAGGAAGACATAGAGGGGCTGACACAAAGTGATTTTAACATGTTCTCTTTCTAGTTGAATAACTCAAAGGTTTTTTTAAAGTGATTCTTACGACGACTTGGGTCAAGATGGCTAAACGTCTTATCTCAAAAAACGTGGAAAAAAGAAACTCAAATAGTATTTTTTTTTTAGATATTATTTTGTAGAATGGAAAATTATGCTGTTACACTATTTGAACAGTTTTGCAGTTAAATCCTTTCATACAACGCATACAAGATGGCTTAAAACAGCTTCGATCATTTGAACAAAGCTGTAAAGTGTGAATTAGTTAGCTCGAAACTAAATATGGCGACACTACTTTATTTTTGGTCTGATTTAGATGTTGTAAAGATAGAGCATGGCAAGTTGGTTGGTTGTTTTAGTTTAACGGCATATCAACACATCTATGGGGCATTTAATGCTGAAATCTTAATATTTTGTATTCCATTTTTAGATAATATTGGTTTTAGGGTGTTATGGTGAAACACACCTAGTCTATAGATAACAGACTCTCCCATCTAATATAAGTAGGAGCCAGTGGGAGTCGAATACGAAAGTAGTCAGCTACCACAACTAGATTACTCTGCGTAATACTTATTATAACAAGTTCCTAACGTT
>OZ038489.1:95319474-95349474 GCA_964036315.1 Acanthosepion esculentum | reverse complement strand
CTCAACAGTGTTCAATCGAAATTATCGAGAGCATATCCAAGCGTGTTTAATTTTTTTTTAAAATGACAAATCTCTGTGGGTTTTTTGTTTTTTTTTGTTTTTTGTATTTTCCCAGTTTCGGAATATAGTGTCAAACAGACTGATCTTGTCCATTCTTTTTAATCAAACAGCGGCTCGCGAGCCAATTGCGACTCTTTGATCTTTAATATGCGGCTCGTGGAAATATATTGACTGAGCTCGTCATAATTCATCATAATTCTTATAAAAGGTAAAATAAGAAAAAATGTCAAGCTTTATAATTATTTAAAACGTAAGTTTAATGTTAATGTGCATGAAACAAAAACGTATGTGTACATTTTGTTCATGTCTTGCAGATCTCAGACATCCGAACTTTATCGTATGTGGCTCTTAGATTAAGAAAGTTTGTCCACCCCTGTTCTATACAGTACTTCCTCAATTATTCAGACACCTGACGAGAGCGTTTAAAAATATGGAGATCTAAAAATGGTTCTAAGGGAATATTTTTTGGCCGGAGAACCCACGGTAAACTTGGCCTTGTGCCACATACATTCCTCGCGGGGGGGGGTTGCTGTTAAATATTAACAATTAGAACGTTATCGTAAACCAGAAACAGTTTCTAAAAGAAGCTTTTATAATTAATTAAAATAATCAGAAACTTTCCTCTTCGAAATTTTATTTATTCCTTTTTGTTCGAATAAAAAGGCACACAAAAAGCAGTCAACACGGCAAATTCCTAGTTGGACACACCCAAATACTCCACGCAGGCAACTCTCACCGTAGATCAAAGATGCCGACCAAATTCAGTCTTACAGCGGCTACTATCATTACAATTAAAAAAAAACAAAAAAAACTTCTAAAGAGTGAGAAATTATCTTTTATACCCGGGGTGGCCAAACGGCGGCTCGCGAGCCACACGCGGCTCTTTTACCTTTAATATGCGGCTCTTGTTGACTGAGCTCCTTTTTTATCAAACAGTTAATATAAAAAGATAAATAAGAAAAATGTCACGCTTCATAATTACTTACTGGGGATGAATTGAAACCCATTGGATTAAAACGTAAGTTTAATGCTAATGTGTATGTAACAAAAACGTATGTATAAATTTTGTTCATGTCTTGCGGCTCTCAAGCATCTGAACTTTATCGTATGTGTCTCTTAGATTAAGAAAGTTTGGCCACCCCTGTTATATAAATATGTTTGTTTGTGTGTGTGTGTCTGTGCATGTGTATGTGTGTACAGTATAATGGTTGTTACAGAAAAAAAAGGGGGAAATCGAAAAGCTCAAATTTCGAACCGCAACCCCTTCGTCGGTGACATATCTCCCCACTGGCTGTCTTTCCTCCTCCGGTTGCACGTCCCACCACCCTCCGATATTGAGGAAACTGCTCGCAGCTGGCTCAAATAAATCGCCGTTTTCTCTTTGTTTGCGTTCCTTCATATTTTCCGTTTCATTCCACACATTTTGAGTTACATAAACTGATCTTTCCTTACATCACCTGTTAAGAAACCTTTTTTTTATTTTCTGGGTCGAACAATTAGGTCACAAGGGATCCCAGCTTAACGACATAGAACTTTCGAAATTGCATTGAAAAAATGATCCTCTTAATCTGCAGGTTAAAATGATTTTCATTCATAAATACGATTGTGGGGAACTTCGACGTGGTGTAGTGGCTAACAAGCATGCCTCGCTCGATCCTTTACGACCGAGTAGTGAATTCGATTCTCACTGTGTACTGATTACTTACATGCTTGTGCCACATCTAAGCAATTAAATGCATAAGAGCACTTCGACGTGGTTAACAGGCTTGTCTCACCATATCAGTTACGATGCACAGTAAAAATGGCACAGGTAAAAATGGCACAAGAGGGAAAATAGGAAAAAATGGCACAAAGCGAAAACAAAGGAAATGTATGTTGATCTACAAAAATGACTAACAAATTTATGCAGTGAATACACTGGAAAGAGTTGGATCAGGTTTTAAGCGAACTTGGTCGCAACGTAAGATCTTAGTTTAAATTTTTTGCTTTTAAATGTAGATATAATTTTTTTTAATTCACTAAATAGATAACGTGTGCATTTCATTTTTTCCCGTATGTTTTTGCTTTGTGCTATTTTTTTTTACTATTTTACCACTTGTGACATTTTTATCCCTGCCATTTGTACTGTGCCATTTTTAACTGTATCATTTTTCCTGTTCATCGTAACTGATATAGCGAGACAAGCCTGTTAACAATTACACCACGTCGAAGTGCTCTTATACTATTTATCCGTGACATTTTACCGGAGCCATTTTTACCTGTGCCATTTCTACCTGTGCCATTATTACCTAAATTCATCAGTTACTACATGGTAATCTGTTTGAACTTCACTGAGTCTTCCAGACTTTCGGTTTTGTGCCATATCTAAGCTACGCTTAGTAAATCTTTCCTGGCTTTGGCTGGAATAGTTTCAAAATAAGATTAAGCAAAAAAAAAAACTAAGGTAGGAGGCATCCCTTCTAGGTAGTGCTTCTCCTTCGGAAGGGGTCAGGGGTCATTACCCGGCGTCTGAGGTGTCCCGGAAAAGGGAATTGTCGAGAAGGCTAGAGCAATTTTGTTCCACGGTATTACCGTTAAACGCACTTGTCACATTCGGTTGCGACGAAGGCGGACTGAAAAATAGACATAAATAGCGTTGCTGGGCACATCGACTTGATGTAATGGTTAGCAACCTTGTTTCACCATATCAGTAATGAGTTCGATCCAGTAGTTGCTCAACACATTCGGCCTTGTGTCACATCGAAACTACGCGTAAAAGATTATATTTCTCTGACTTATTTTGTTTTGATTGCAAAACAAGCAATTTTTTATGTGTGTGAAATTCATTAAAAAAATACAATTCATGAAACCTGCTTTTCATTTTTTCACTTAAAGTTAACATTCTTGTCTGTGTAAATTTTATTCATGAAATCAAATACGTTAATGATCAACTTTATTCATTTTTGCGTAATCTATATTTGTTTTTAACAAATGAAAAAAGTACGGCGTCCAGGATAAGACGATAAACTATATCCGCGTGCTGGGTAAAACGATAAACTATATCCACTTCCTGGGTAAGAAGATAAACTACATCCAGCAGCAAGGCTGCTGGATGTAGTTTATCAGGAGGTTTTGAGGAGCGTGGAACCACCTATTAATTGTTGTTGTTCCCAGGTTCACACTGACCCGGGGTGGTAGCACCTGTTAGGGTCCCAGCTATGGCCAAATAGTTAACCCCAAAACTGGAGTCAAAGCACTATGAATTTGTAAAAATAGGTTTAAATACCAACAATATATTTTTTTAAAAAATATTACCAGCAATAAACTTTTAAGAAAAATGATTATCAGGAATTGATTTTTGGAAAAAATATTACCAACAATATATTTTGGAAAAAATATTACCAGCAATACATTTAAAAAAAAAAATTATTACCAACAATAAAAAAAAAAAATTGTCAGCATTAAATAACCCATTGAGGTTGGTATGCCGTAAAACAAACCAAACGAAGAAAGAACGATGACTTTTTACCACACTTTTTACTATGCTTCTTATACCAAAATGTAAGCAGAGACGTAGCAGCCGAGGGGCCGGGGATTGACTCCCCCAATTTTTTTTACCGAATTGCAGTATTTTTTTACAGGGTTTTATTTTAACAAAATACAATAAAGAATGAAATACAAGAAAAATAAACTATTAAAGAAAGGAAGAATATCACTTGAGGGGCCGGGGATTGACTTCCCCAAATTTGTTTTACCGAATTGCAGTATTTTTTTACAGGGATTTATTTTAACAAAATACAATAAAGAATGAAATACAGCAAAAAAGATGAACTGAAGATAAGGGTTATGGCAGCATTCACCAACTTTGACAGGGTGACAGTCCAGAAGAGTTGCAAGAGATACCGAAAACGTCTGAAGGCCGTGGTTGAAGCCAATGGCGACTTTATTGGATAAATTTATTCTTTCGTATTTGTGTAATTTCGGTAAATGTATTTGTTAAAATGAGATGTCAGTGTTATTTTAAGTTTTGTGTGATTTAGATAATTTATCAATCGCACCCTCTATCTACAGATAGATAGATAGTGAGATACATAGATATGAAGAAACGAGAATAGATAGATAGATAGATAGATAGATAGATAGATACATAGATAGATAGATAGATAGATAGATAGATAGATAAAGAACAGAACGAGACAGATAAATAGATAGACAGATAGAAACAGTTGCTGCCCAATTACACTAAATCTATCTATCTATTCCCGTTTTTTCATATCTATCTATTCCCGTTTCTTCATATCTATCTATCTATCTATCTATCTATCTATCTATCTATCTATCTATCTATCTCCAGGCCAGATGATGTTGAAACACCGTTTCCCGTATGATCATTGCAGTTAATCAACATCGTGCCTAGATGTGTGACTGCTTGGGAATTCAAGGTGCTGTAAGTTTGTATGTGCCGGTGGTATAATGGATAATGGCTCGGAATTGTTAATCCGAAAGACGTCATCGAATTCGTTTACGTCTAAAATATCCTTGGAAATCGTATGAATCCACCTCTTACCGTCAGCCATGTGTTACTTAGTAAAACTTGTATCAGTAAATCATTATTATCTCAAAAGGTTCTTACAATCAAAAAACATTTTCGGTCTTTATAAAATCTGCAAAGGGTTGATAAGCCGTAGAAAAAAAATCAATCAATCGATTTAACAATCTACCTCGGTCTGTTCATATCTATCTATCTATCTATCTATCTATCTATCTATCTATCTATCTATCTATGGGAACCAGTTCGTATCTATCTGTCTCAAACTGTTCATATCTATCTTATTAAAGAGTATAGACTTTTTGTGCCTGTTGATTTTCTTCATCTTCCTCTTCAAATTGTGCATAATCCTTGGCTAAGAACGGAATGTGTTGATTATTGTTATTCGCATTTTGGAAAGGAAGATTGTCAAACTTAATAGACACAAAATGTCTATACTATTTAATAAGATAGGTTCAAAGAAACAGTTGCTGCCCAATGACATTAAACCTCTGTCTATATTTCTGAGATGAGGTATTATGTACATTATTTACACTATTCGGACTATTGTCCTCATCTTTGTCGCCATATTTATTACAACGTTTCGGCCTTTCAGTATCTGCCTATATTTCTGAGATGAGGTATTATGTACATTATTTACACTTTTCGGACTATTGTCCTCATCTTTGTCGCCATATTTATTACAACGTTTCGGCCTTTCATTATCTATCTATATTTCAGAAGAGGTATTATGTACATTATTTACATTATCCGGACTATTGTCCTGATCTTTGTCGCCATATTTATTACAACGTTTCGGCCTTTCAGTATCTGTCTATATTTCTGAGATGAGGTATTATGTACATTATTTACATTATCCGGACTATTGTGCTCAGCTTTGTCGCCATATTTATTACAACGTTTCAAGGACACATGGCACAGTGGATAAAGGCGTTGGTTAGATCCAGTGACAGGACCCAAAGAGTGTGAGTTCAATACCCTGTTAAGACAGTGGAGAACTTTCAGAGGGAAAAATTAATAGGAGATAACTGATAACTGACAACCTAAAAAACATGGCTCGTGGAACTAGAACAGTCTACAGCAGTGAGAGAATTAAAGGGTTCAGTTCGACATTCCAACCACCTGAAGAAGGCCAGAGCGTACAACGGCTGAAACGTTGTGACAAATATGGCGACAAAGATGAGGACAATAGTCCGACTAATGTAAATACTGTAATGTACACTAAATATATCTATCTCATTCCGTTCATATCTATTTCATTCCCTATCTATCTATCTATCTATCTATCTATCTATCTATCTATCTATCTATCTATCTCTCTGATTCCGTTCATATCTATCTATCTATCTATCTATCTATCTATCTCATTCTGTTCATATCTATCTATCTCATTCTGTTCTATCTCTCTATCTATCTATCTCATTCTGTTCATATCTATCTATCTATCTATCTATCTATCTATCTATCTATCTATCTATCTATCTATCTCTGCCTATTCATATATACCGCAACCTATTTGTATCTATCTATCTATCTATCTATCTATCTATCTATCTATCTATCTATCTATCTACCTACCTACCTATCTATCTCATTCTGTTCATATCTATCTATCTATCTATCTATCTATCTATCTATCTATCTATCTATCTTATCCTGTTCATATCTATCTATCTCATTCTGTGCATATCTCTCTCTATCTATCCTTCTATCTATCTATCTATCTATCTATCTATCTATCTATCTATCTATCTATCTATCTATGTCATTCTGTTCATATCTATCTGTCTATCTATCTATCTCATTCTTTTCATATCTATCTATATATATATCTATCTCAGCCTATTCATATCTATCGCAACCTATTGTATCTATCTATCTATCTATTTCTGCCTATTTATTTCTATCTATCTCAGCCTATTCATATCTATCGCAACCTATTGTATCTATATATCTATCTATCTATCTATCTATCTATCTATCTATCTATCTATCTATCTATCTATCTCTGCCTATTCATTTCTATCTATCTCAGCCTATTCATATCTATCGCAGCCTATTCTTATCTATCTATCTATCTATCTATCTATCGATGGATTTTTAAGGATCGTCTCTGCTTATTATTATTATTGTTGTTGTTGTTTTTAAATTCCCTTTGATTCTTGGCATATCCACATTTCTTTCCGGGGACCCCAGGTTAGAAATGGCATCATGACGCTTTCTACTGACAAAAAAAAAAAATACATGCATAAAGCCCTCCGTAAAGTGTGGGCTGTAATTGTAATAACAATCTTTTGTATTTCTTTTAGGCATGGACTTCCAGGAATCCCTCCAATTAGTCTACTGGAATCTTTTCCAACCAATCCTAGGGCTCCAACTACAACAGGGATTGTTGATGTTTCCATGTGCCACATTTTTGAGATTTCTATTTCAAGGTCCTTGTATTTTGACAGCTTTTCGAATATCTTCAAAGATACATTGCAGTCTGCAGGGACTGCCATATCAATAAGGAAGCACTTTTTATTATTATTATTATTATTATTATTATTATTATTTTTATTATTTTTAATATCTTGCTTTTTTTCTTATATTGGGCTACCTTTTGATTTATGTCCTCCTTCGAATTATCACTACCAATTATCTATTAATATTATATATATATACATACATATATATATATATATATATATGTGTGTGTGTGTGTGTGTGTGTGTGTGTGTGTGTGTATATATATATGTGATATATATATATGCGTGTGTATATATATATATATATGTAAGTGATATATATATTTATATATATATATATCTCACTTATATATATATATGTATATATATAAGTGATATATATATATTTATATATATATCCGCGTGTGTGTATATATAAGTGATATATCAATCTATCTATCTAGCTATGTCTGTGTGTGTATATATATATATATATATATATATATATATATATATATATATATATATATATATATATATATACAGACATAGATAGATAGATAGATAGATAGATAGATAGATAGATAGATAGATAGATAGATTGATCAAAAATTCCTTAAACCTTTGCTGAGATTTAGAAACTGAATCGACATTTAAAAACCGCTATTTCGATGAAAACTTTAGGAAATCTACAATATCAGATAGTCTGAAATAAAGCAACTATTTAAGCAATCCACAAATGACTATCAATTAAAATATGTATATATGAGTGTTCATTTGTGTGTGTTAGCGCAGGTTTGTCTTGAAGTATGCGTATGTACACGCACATAATATAGTGGCATACGTAATTTTATATCCCAGATACAAACACGTAATTAGTCATACACGTGAATCAACAAACGCTAGATATACAATCAGTATAAGAAAATATTATGAGAGATGATATACGGAAGAGAGCATCTAATATAGCATTTCTTTTCCGGTTGCTTTACGTTGTAGTAGAAAGCCATATTTATTGATATACTCACGAACACGTGATTGGGAGTATTTTTGCATGTTGTTTTTGCATGATGTACAATTTGCTAGTTGTACCATTAGAGTCGACAAAGGTGCAAAGCAATGCATCTGACAGGCTACATATTGCTTTCAAGTGTTCTCATGATGTGTAAATGAATAGATTCTATTTATCTAACTCGGTATTTATCTAGCTCGCTAGATAGAGAGCGAGCTATCTCAATAAAAGAAAGGCAAAACTATCTACGTACTCATCTAGGCCTGTTCATATACATCATTTCGGCCTATTCAGTTACTTACCAATCTCGGCCTGTTACTAGATTTACAAGTCTCATTCTGTTCATTTATGTACCAAACTCGATCTGTCCACACACGTACATGTCCCGGTCTGTTCATATTCGTACCTATCTCGGCCTGTTCATATTCGCACCTATCTCGGCCTGTTCATATTCGTACCGATCTCAGCCTGTTCATATTCGTACCTATCTCGGCCTGTTCATATTCGCACCTATCTCGGCCTGTTCATATTCGTACCGATCTCAGCCAGTTCATATACGTACCTATCTCGGCCTGTTCATATACGTACCTATCTCGGCCTGTTCATATACGTACCAATTTCGGCCTGTACATATACGTACCTATCTCGGCCTGTTCTTATACGTACCTATTTCGGCCAGTTCATATACGTACCTATCACGGTCTGTTCATATTCCTATCTATCTTGGCCTTTTTATATACGTACCTATCTCGGCCTGTTCGTATACGTATCTATATCGGCCTGTTCATATTCGTACCTATCTCGGCCTGTTCATATACATACCGATCTCGGCCTGTTCATATACGTACCAATCTCGGCCTGTTCATATACGTACCTATCTCGGCCTGTTCTTATACGTACCTATTTCGGCCTGTTCATATACGTACCTATCACGGTCTGTTCATATTCGTACCTATCTTGGCCTGTTTATATACGTACCTATCTCGGTCTGTTCATATTCGTACCTATCTCGGCCTGTTCATATTCGCACCTATCTCGGCCTGTTCATATACGTACCAATCGCGGCCTGTTCATATACGTACCGATCTCAGTTTGTTCATATTCGCACCTATCTCGGCTTGTTCTTATACTATCTATCGCGGCCTGTTCATATACGTACCTATTTCGGCCTGTTCATATTCGTAACTATCTTGGCCTTTTTATATACGTACCTCTCTCGGCCTGTTCATATACGTACCTATCTTGGCCTGTTCATATTTGCACCTAACTTGGCCTGTTCATATTCGTACCTATCCCGACCTGTTCATATTCGTACCTATCTTGGCCTGTTCATATACGTAACTATCTCAGGCCTGTTCTTATACGTGCCTATCTCGGCCTGTTCATATTCGCACCTATCTCGGCCTGTTCATATACGTACCTCTCTCGGCCTGTTCATATACGTACCTCTCTCGGCCTGTTCATATACGTACCTATCTTGGCCTGTTCATATTCGTACCTATCCCGACCTGTTCATATTCGTACCTATCCCGGCCTGTTCATATACGTACCTATCTCGGCCTATTCATATTCGTACCTATATCGGCCTGTTCATATTCGCACCTATCTCGGCCTGTTCATATTCGTACCTATCTTGGCCTTTTTATATACGTACCTCTCTCGGCCTGTTCATATACGTACCTATCTTGGCCTGTTCATATACGTACCTATCTCAGCCTGTTCATATTTGCACCTATCTTGGCCTGTTCATATTCGTACCTATCCCGACCTGTTCATATTCGTACCCATCTCGGCCTGTTCATATACGTAACTATCTCAGGCCTGTTCATATACGTGCCTATCTCGGCCTGTTCCTGTACGTACCCATCCCTGTTTGTTCCTATGCGTACCCATCTCGGCCTGTTCATATACGTACATATTTCGTTCTTTATGCTATAAACCTATCTTGTTCTGTTCATATAAGTACCCATCCCAACTTGTTTCTTTACGTACCAATCTGGGTCTGACCGGGTAAAAAAAAATTGTTTTCAAGTGTTACTATGATGTGTAAATATTATATCTATTCAAACTATCTATAGATTCTACTATCTACCTCGCTAGATATCTCACAATGAAAGAAAGGAAAAAAACATTTCAATAAACGTTCTTTTTCCTAATGAAATTAGGTAGGTGTGTCATTGGGAAAGCCTATTCATATACGGACACCATCTCTGACTGTTTCTATACTTACCTATCTCGGTTTGTTGCAATACGTACGCATCTCAGTCTGTTTATATACGCATCTATCTCGGCTTGTACATATACGTACCTATCTCGGCCTTTTCATATTCGTATCTATCAGGCCTGTTCCTACACGTACCTATTTCGGCCTGTTCATATACATACCTATCTCCGTCCTTTCCTATAAACCTATCTTGGTGGGTTCATATACGTAGCCGTCTCAACCGGTTTCTTTACGTACCAATCTGGGTCTGACAGGGTATATATTGCTTTCAAGTGTTCCCATGATGTGCAAATATATAAAGTAGAGCCCCCAATTCTATCTATCTATCTATCTATCTATCTATCTATCTATCTATCTATCCACCTCGGGCTTTTCATACACGTAACCATCTCGCCCTACTCATATAGATTCCCGTTTCGGCCTGTTGCTATACGTACCTATCTCTGTTCACTTACGTACATATTCCGGTCTCTTCATACACGTACCCATCTCGGCCTGTTCATATACGTACCTATCGCGTTCTATTCTTATCTATCTATCTATCTATCTATCTATCTATCTATCTATCTATCTATGTACCCACCTCGGCCTGTTCATACACGTAACCATCTCGGCCTACTCATATAGATTCCCGTTTCGGCCTGTGGCTATACGTACCTATCTCTGTTCACATACGTACCCATCTCGGCCTATTCATAAACGTTCCGATCTCGGCCTGTTCATATACGTACCTATTGCGTTCTATTCTTTATCTATCTATCTATCTATCTATCTATCTATCTATCTATCTATCTATCTATCTATCTATCTATCTATCTTAGGCATGGGCAAACTACGGTCCGTGGCCCACATGCGGTTCGATTGGCTTTCCCAATGACACACCTAATTTCATGAGGAAAAAGAACGTTTATTAAAATGTGTGTTTTCTTTCGTTCTAGTTCACTTGCACACTCCCATTCATAACCACACACATAAGCAATAATTAAGTACAATGTTTTCTTGAATTTTGTAACTTTTCGTTGAAGTTAGCATTTTCAGCATTTTAAACCATTGGTGATTTTCACTAAGGAAGATCAAATGTGCAGACATTTTTGCTTCAGAAACAGGAAACCTCAATGAGAATTATCTTTCTCTTGAGATTAAATACACTTCTTTTACAAATATTTTTGTATTTTCAAATGAATACATTAGAAACAAATCATACACAGCCGTGTGTGTTAATGACTCTGACATCAGTGATAATATTATGTCAGGGCTTCGGTTTTGTTTTTGTTTTTACTTATGGAATGAATCTTTTATCGAAAGAAAATAAAACGACTTTTCCCCATTTCTAAGTCAGATGCCTATGCGCATGCTCCTTTGTTGGGAAATTGGCTACGCTATTTTTAATGAAAAATTACCTAGATTTTTTAATAGTGCGACCCGCCTTATGATGCACGTTATGCGGCCTGCCTTATGATGTACCTTAGGTGGCCAGTCTTATGAATTTCTATATCTAATTCAGCATGCCTTATGATATACTGCAACTTTGCGGCTCGCCTTATGATGTACTGTACCTCATGCGACCCGCCTTATGATGTACATTATCTGGCCCGCCATATAAAGTTCTGTACTTATGCGACATGCCTTACAATGTACTGCAATTTATGCGGCTCGCCTTATGATGTACTATATCACATGCGACCCGACTTATGATGTAACTTATGTGACCTGCCTTATGAATTTATGTACCTTATGCAGCCCGCCTTATGATGTACTGTAACCTATGCGACCTGCTTTATGATGTACTGTACCTCATGTGACTCACCTTATGATGTACATTGTATGGCCCGCCTTATGAAGTTTTGTACCTCATGTGGCATACCTTATGATGTACTGCAACTTATGCGGCTCGTCTTATTATGTACTGTACCTCATTCAGCCCGCCTTATGATGTATTGTATTTCATGTGACCCGCCTTATGAATTTCTGTACCCCATGCGGCCCGCCTTATGATGTACTGTGCCCCATGCATCCCACTGTTCGAAAAAGATTGCCTTTGCCTGATCTATCTCACCCTGTTTCAGTCGATCTATCTAGATTTCTGTTCATGATATACAGTAATTCATTTGTATAATATATCAGGAGGTCAGCTTCATTCCCTTCCTCTTCATCTGCCTAAAACGAATAGCACGTGTAATGTGTAGTGAAAATAATTGCATTTCGAACAAAAGGTTAGGAAAAATCTTGCATCGATACCAGAAAGAGCAATAACCTATTTGTCTGAAAAATTGTTTGAATACAAAGATTTTATAAATGTAAAAAAGTGGCTTTGCCTGTTCGATTATTAAATATAAGAAAACGGCTAATGTCACGATTGTCATTAGAGACGAGGAGAAATGATACTACACTTTGATCCCAGGCCGATGGCCAGGGAATAGAGAAAAAACTTAACTCGCGTAGCACTGGCTGCTCGGTTAATGAATGTTGAATATTTCCTTATGACAAAACAGCTTTTATTACCATTATCATTGATGAGGAGAACATATACTACACTTTGATCCTAGGGCAGTGCATAGGGAATGAAGAGAAGTGTAAATCTAGTTGTACTGGCTGCTCGGTTAATGAACGCCGAATGTTTCAACATAAGGAATCGGCTGATATTACAATTACCGTTTGAGATGAGGCGAACAGATACTACACTTTGTTCTTATTTTGAGAAACCTATTTTTTCTGAAAAAAACTGTTTTAAAAGAAAGATTTCATAAATTTCAACCAGACGCTATTCGGTCATTAAATGTCGAATGTTTCCACATAAGGAAACGGCTAATATTACTATTAAAATAAATCCTTTCTCATTATCATCAGTCCCTCGACTACTTCAATCGTTAGGAGAATCGGGGTGTCGGGAGAATGGGCTGAGAGCAGAAGATACCGATTTTTATTCTTTTTCCTCATAATCAATTCAAATAGTTTGGCGGTGCCCATCTCCCCTCCAAGCTCTTGATTGACAGCCAAAACCACGGAATATAATGTGGGTTGCTCTCGGGCCGTACACTAGTCGCTCAGGTTTTGAATTCAGTGTTTTTCCTTCTGTTATTTCTCCACCCAAGGTTATGGGGCCCAGTTTGTCCAGCTATTTACCCATAGTCGTCTGGGGTGGGGGAGAAGAGATGTATCCATACCTTTCCCAAGGGTATTAGCACGTAAGTGAATGATATATATTCGACTTGAATTTGAACTCGGTTCTCAGTCTCCGAAATCCGAGCCACTATCCTACCCTGACTCCTTTTTAATAATTATATTTAATTAATGCATATAATTAAATTTAGTATCCGCATTATTTAACATTTAAGAATTCCGAATGTGCATTTTCTCCTGTGATATTAACACCAACGGTGACGAGGGGGGAACATGATATGTTAAATCTGATAAATTGTATATTTAATTTCATCATCATCATCATCATCATCATCATCATCATCATCATCATCATCATCATCATCATCATCATCATCATCATTTCTTCTTCTTCTTCTTCTTCTTCTTCTTCCTTCTTCTCCTTCTTCTTCTTCTTCTTCTTCTTCTTTTGCCACCTTACAAAAATGGGTTGTTTCCTCACCTTCCTCATCATCAGGGTCACTCCATATTGGAAGATCTTGCGTGGAGCTCCAGACCGAGGAAGACTGATATTTAATTGGTGTCTCTTGCATTTTCTTATTATCACACGAACAGTTGACTCCTTCTCAGCTAGCTGCTTGCCAATTGTCTTGTCGCCCATTCCAGTCTTGTGCAGGTATACAATTTTGTCCTGGATGTCCTCAGACAATTCTTTCATCTCGCCTATTGTGGAGAGATTAGATTCTGATTCATTGAAGGATTCTGTGAACTAGTGTCTTTTATACAGGTAACGAGTACTTGATTAGGAATAATAATTGAGTAATAGGACTAGTCTATATGCCTCCTGGTCACATAACTGTATAGTGGGGCCTGAATCATTGATGGTTGGTAGGGGGGGAATACTTATTTTTTCAATAAAAAAGAAATAAAAGTTCAAAAATTAATATAATGTGATTTTCTAATTTTTTTTAATATTCTATCTCTAACTTTCAAGACGGACCTACCCTGAAAATGAGAGACCGTTCTAATTTTATAAGGTGGCAAACTTAGAAAATCATCAGGGGGTGAAATACTTATTTTCCCCATTGTATGTTATGTTTCCTGCTTTGGATCCTGAAGTGCTGGATCCAAACTATGGTCATTAGGCTCTATAGGAGAATTGTCATTTAATTGATAGCACTTTTCTTAGTATATGGGATGTTCCTAGCAAGATAAACTTCTGGGCAACTTGTATGTTGGTGTTACATGAGACTGTTAAAATTGGCATTATTATTAATTTTCTGGAGATAACCTTGATTTTTCCATATAAAATTCCTTCCATTTAACCCATAGGAGAAGGGTATGGAATCATAACTTTCCCAAGTATATTTGCGTGTTATTTAATGTAACGAATGCGACTGGAATTCGAACTCATCTCTCTGATTTCTCATTCCGAGCCACTATCCATTATATGTCAATAAGAAAGGTTTTAAACGTAGTCATGAGTTAAAGGAAGAGCTTACCTGTTTATTATTATTATCATTTGTGTATGTTATGTTTCCTGCTTCGTATCTTGTAGAGCTGGATCCAAACTATTGTCCTTAGGCCCTGTAGGATAATCGTCATTTAATTGATAGCACTTTTCTTAGTTTTATGAGATGTTCCTAGTAGGGCGATCTTCTGGGCAACTTTTATGTTGATGTTACTTGGAACACTGTGAGTAAAATTGTCCATTCCTTTTCTCACGAGGCCCAGAGCTCCGATTACTATTGGTACAGTCTCGGTCTTTATTTCCAACATCTTGTTACTCTCGATCTCCAGGTCCTTGTATTTGGACAATTTCTCGATAATTTTAATGGAGCTATTTTATTGACCCGCAAACAGATATTGAATGACGGAAGACAACAGCAAACAAAACGAAGACTTGAGTAAAAAAATAAATATATATTGCCAAGTCTATTTTCTTTAAAGAAAATACAAATAAGATTTGAATTAGGCAAAAAGATATCTCTGCATGTTCATTTAAAGGGTGAGAAAAATGTTGTCCTGAGAAGGCAGTTTTGTAGTCGCTGAAGAGTGTTGTCCCGAAAAGAACAGTTTTGTAGTCGCTGAAGAGCGTTGTCCCGAAAAGGATAGTTTTTAGTCGCTGAAGAGCGTTGTTCCGAAAAGGATAGTTTTTTAGTCGCTGAAGAGCGTTGTCTTTAAAAGGACAGTTTTTTAGTCGCTGAAGAGCGTTGTCCCGAAAAAGACAGTTTTTTAGACGCTGAAGAGCGTTGTCCCGAAAAGGACAGTTTTTTAGTCGCTGAAGAGCGTTGTTCCGAAAAGGACAGTTTTTAGTCGCTGAAGAGCGTTGTTCCGAAAAGGACAGTTTTTTAGTCGCTGAAGAGCGTGGTCCCCAAAAGGACAGTTTTTTAGACGCTGAAGAGCGTTGTCCTGAAAAGGACAGTTTTTTAGTCGCTGAAGAGCGTTGTTCCGAAAAGGACAGTTTTTAGTCGCTGAAGAGCGTTGTTCCGAAAAGGACAGTTTTTTAGTCGCTGAAGAGCGTTGTCCCCAAAAGGACAGTTTTTTAGACGCTGAAGAGCGTTGTCCCGAAAAGGACAGTTTTTTAGTCGCTGAAGAGCGTTGTTCCGAAAAGGACAGTTTTTAGTCGCTGAAGAGCGTTGTTCCGAAAAGGACAGTTTTTTAGTCGCTGAAGAGCGTTGTCCCAAAAAAGACAGTTTCGTAGCCATTGAGAATTGTTGTCCTGAAAAGGACAGTTTAGTAATCGTTGAAAAATGTTTTACTGAAAAGGGAGTTTATTGCATATCGTTGCTGTTGTCGATGATGGCTGTCTGAAGATGACGATGGCTGGTTGGAGCTGCTACCTGGAGCTATGGGCCGAATGTCTGCTGTTGGAACAGATACGGCACTTAGATCCAAGACATGTTGATCGACCCTTCTATTTTTTAGGCCGTTTTATATGCAGAATCAATTTTACAAAAATCATTGGTCCTGAAAGGCGTAGTTTCTTCTCCCGATTGTTTTTTGTTTTTTTTAAATGTCGGCGTGCCGCCAGGATTCGACAAACCTGATGTGTTATTCCAATGTCTTAATTCAAATTCAAGTTATATGTGTCTATACGCATATGCTTGTGTCTACATTAAATTATAAGAGGACAGTTAACTTACTCACGTACAAAACTGATATACGCATACACGTTACATACCTGTATGGAAAATCACAAGCAGACAGTGTGCGACAGGCAGAGAACTATCTCTTTTATTTCTTATTTTATTTTATTTATTTATTTTTTTTGTAAATACATTGCATCGAGGAAACATTCGGGCCAGCATCAAATCAAATTATCTCATTTTAGATGTATGAAGGCGTCTGGTCCCGGAGATTCTAACCCTGCGGCAGCATCTTCACCGTTGCCCTAAGAGAGGTGGGGTTTGTGTAATATCGACGCCAGCGTGACGGTAGTCGCGGGGACCAGACATTTTTTGTCGTTGGTTTATATATACGCGTATAGGCATTCAATATAAAAAAAGACATGGTGTTACATCCTGCCTTATTGGGGAGGTTAGGTAAATTAAATATCTAGGAAACAATTTTTTATGTCTTTCTGGGAATTTGGGGAACATCTTTTTAAACGGGAAGGGACAACTCAACACCGCCGACTCAATACTGCCGACTGAGCGCCGGGACAACTCAGGACCGAGACAACTCAGCACAAAAAAAAAATCAAACATATTTTTTTTATAAGCGAATAAAAGTAATTTGTTAAGGATTAAATCCATAATTATTAAATATTTTGTATTTAATAAATTAAATCGTACAGAAATTTTAAAGTAAGAATATTCACTACTTATGGTAGTGAATACTTATTTTACTTAATCCTTAATAAATTTGCGTCCTTGGTAAGACGATAAACTACGTCCAAAGGCAAAGCCTCTGATCAGGAGGTTTTGAGAAGCGCGGAACCACCTCTTAATTGCTGGTGTTCTCAGGTCCACCCTAACCCAGGTTGGTAGCATATGTTAGAGTCCCAACTATGAGAAAATAGTTAACCTCCAAAATGGAGCCAAAATATTACGAATGTGGAAATATAGGTTTTAATACCAGCAAAAATTTTTTTGTGCAAAAATTATTACCAACAATACATTATTACCATCAATATATTTTTGAAGAAAATAAATATTACCAGGAACGGGTTATTTAATGCCGACAAGATTTTTATTGCTAGTAATATTTTTTTCAAAAAAATCTATTGCTGGTAATATTTCTTTTTTTAAAAAATATATTGCTGGTAATTCTTTTTCTGAAAAAAAAAATCATTGCTTTTAACATTGTTACAAAAATATATTGCGGGTAATAAAACCTATTTTTACATTTTCATAGAGTTTTTACCCCAGGGTGGAGGTTAACTATTTGCCCATATCTGGGACACTAACAGGTGCTACCACCCCGGGAACCTGAGAACACCAGCAATTAAGAGGTGGTTCCACGCTCCTCAGAGCCTCTTGATCAGAGGCCTTGCTGCTGGACGTAGTTTATCGTCTTACCCAGGACACGGATGTAGATTATCGTCATACCCAGAACGGGAGTGTTTGGTTGGTTGGTTGTTTTTTCTTCGTGTGTGTATGTGTGTGTGTGTGCGTGTGTGTGTGTGTGTGTATGTGTGTGTGCGCGTGCGTGTGTGTGTGTGTGAGTCTACTAGGAATTTTTATCCATTTTTGGTGGTTGAGCGCATTTTGATTTTTTCGAGGTCTTTTTTGTCTGAGGATGAAAGAATTTTAAGTTATGCCAGTTGTGGTATAAGCATACAGGATTTCCTCAATTTACGTTGGAGATCCGTTCCTACGGTGCCACATAGGTCAGAACTCACCTACATAAGCACCAACAAGTCTGCCTTACACTTGGGAGCCATAATGAAGGGCAAAAATCCCACCGCTCAATAATAATAATAATAATAATAATAACAATAATAATAATAATAATAATAATAATAAAAACCGATACAAACGAGAGATAGCGAATGTAGCACAATCCAATATGGCGAACAGCGGGTGAAGAAACAACGCCGTCTTTCTCATATAGCGCCGCATGACGGTGTATTATGGAAGATAGCGCCGTTACCACGAAACACCGTAAGTTGGATCCGACGCGACCCGAGGTTCTTCTGTAATCTATAGCAAAGTATGGTTGACGTGTGTTTATAGTTGGTAAAATATTTATCAGGACTCCCTCGAAGTATTTCCTGTGTAAAGAATTATGTTCTTTTCTAATTATGGTGCCATTTATTTAATTAGTTATGTGCTTTAATTAGAATCTAAGTATCACAGTTTTCCTATTTGAATTTTCTGACGAATCTTATTTCTTAAATTAATGATTGAATATTTACTAGTTGTCTGATTATAAATGAACTATGCAAATCCTTTTTTCTCCTCATCCAATTCTGGAATATAAAAAAACTTAACAAAATATTGCAATAACAATCATAAGTATGGAAGCAGGTCGTTATTTAAAGAAGTAAGAGGGTACAAATGAAAAGAGTCAAAATTTTAAAAAAATAGTGCAATAACAATCATAAGTATGAATGCAGGTCATTATTTAAAGAAGTAAGAGGGTACAAATGAAATGATTCAAAATTGACAAAATATTGCAATAACAATCATAAGTATGAAGGAAGGTCATTATTTCAAGAAGTAAGAGGGTACAAATGAAAAGATTCAAAATTGACAAAATATTGCAATAACAATCATAAGTATGAATGCAGGTCATTATTTCAAGAAGTACGAGGGTACAAATGAAAAGATTCAAAATTGACAAAATATTGCAATAACAATCATAAGTATGAATGCAGGTCATTATTTAAAGAAGTAAGAGGGTACAAATGAAACGTCTAAAACTTGACAAGGTTTTCATTTCACTGAAGTTAAGCTATGGCAATCCTGGTAAGTACCTAGATGGGTGACCGCTTTGGAATATAAGGTGCTGTAAGCTTGCGTGCGAGTTGTAATGGATAATGGCTCGGAATTGTTAATCGGAGAGCCAAATTTCAGAACTAGTTGGGTTTGTTATATTTACTTATACGCAGATGTCATTGGGAAGGGGGTATGAACACACATTTTCTCCCCAGCTATGTGTCATTCTAAAATTGTTCTCTGTCTTTAAATGACGTGTAAAAAGGTTGATAAACTGTAGAAAACGAATCGATTGAATCAAATCTTCCTTTCTTTTCATGTAGGTTTTTTTTTTCTCACAGAAATCAACGTTTCATATATTTTTCTTTCGTCTTTCCTCGCAATCAAACAGGATGGCCCATTATTTATCTAAGGGATGGCAGTGGGTAACGCACACGTTAACTAACTTATTTACTGACGACTGTTGCAACAAGCAGAATTATTTTATAAGTTTTATAATTATTTTATAAGTAATATTCTAATTTTAATTAGTACTAATGAATGAGTATGACTGATACATTTACGATAAATATATACCCTACACGGAAGCTGCTAATGGCCCGCTGGCGTTCCGCCGATGTCAACGCCAGCGGTCCTCTGGTTGCAGCCACCGGTGGGCCCTCAGCAGTCCGCCAGTTGTAATATTGCAGAAACGAACACGACGGCAGCACGACAGTGGGCCATCAGCGGCAAACGCTAATGGCATGGTACCCAGTGGCTTGCGTGTAGGGTATATATATATATATATATATATATATATATATATATATATATATATATATATATATATATATATAATTATTTATTTAAAAATGATTCCACCGCTACATAAGAGTTCTCATGTTTCAAAAACAAGATCTGAAAACTTCAATATAATTATTAGAATAAAATTGAATTAAAGTACCAAGCTCTGTTTCATCTTCAAGCGAAATTTTTGGAACTTCGGATTATTTACCTAACGAGTTCTTTCCTATTTTCTATATATTTTCACACACACACACGCGCGCACACACACACACACACACACACACACACACACACACACACACACACACACACACTCTCTGAAAATTGTCCAAATTATGTAACCCCATATGTTTAATATATAATAAAACACGACATCAACTGAGTTTCTTTTTTTTTCACGTTTTCAGATATGTTTAGCCATCATGACACCGTTTATGGTAAGAATCACTGAAAAACCTTTTTTAGTTATTCAGCTAGAATGAGAACAGGTTAATATCGTTTTTTGTCAGCCCCACTATCTTTACAACTGACCAATGGTAAAACAAAAAATATCATTCAGGTACCAACATTCATACTCTAGCTTCCATCTTCGAAGTCCATTCAAGAACCATCAAGAGAACGGGGTGAATAAGTTTTAAAAAAGAGGGGGCAGTAGAGGGGAAGACTGGATCAGGGGGTCTTAACAAGAAGAGGGATCATCATTTCAAGTTAGCGCTAAAGAGATCAATTAGAAAAGATCCAATTTAATCCATGAGGCGTTTGGCACTTGAGAGAGCAGTCCAAAAAGCAGTGAAAAATAGACTTGGAAACGAAATCGTACATGAAACATGTGAGGCACCTTGTTACTCCAGGACAGAAAGTCAGAGAGAGCGAAGATCATCTTGAATAAGTTGGAAAATGATCATGGAATAATATATATAATGACATTTTTATATTTATACATTCTTTTTATAGATATAAATATTTAAGTAAATGCACTGTTTTATAATAAACAGCATTAATAACATTTACCGGCCTGAATGTCCGAGATATTTTCATAGAAAATATTCGTTCTTCGACAGAGTTTGAAGCTGTATCCTATACGGAACCTTCATTTAGACTGTCGACCGAGCCACGGAGAATCGTGTGATTAGAAAGGTCAATTTTACTGTTTTTAAATTTAAATATTCCATGAATCTCTCACATACATTCATATCTGCTCAAAGCGTATCCAAATGTAAACAAATGACGTCACACATTATGAAATAGACAAAGTCCGAAAATTATTTTAAGACATTTTTATGTTTATACATTCTTTTTGTACATACAAATATTTAAGTAAATGATCTGTTTTATAATATACAATATTAATAACATTTACCGGCCTGAATATCCGAGAAAATTTCATAGAAATTATTCGTTCTTCGACGGGAATCGAACCTGTATCCTATACGGAACCGTCTATGAAAATTTATCCAACATTCAGGCCGGTAAATGTTATTAATACTGTTTATTATAAAACAGAGCATTTAATTAAATATTTGTATCTATAAAAAGAATGTATAAACATAAAAATATCTTAAAATAATTGTCGGAATTTGTCCATTTCATGCGATATATATATATATATATATATATATATATATATATATATATATATATATATATATATATATATATATATATATATATATATATATTTTTACTTTATAACAGTCCTTCATGAGCTTCTCATCCTTAGCCCTGATTAATTAATGAAGAACATATCATTTTCGTTTGTGATCGACTTCATCACGATTCTTCTGTTAAGCTTGAAAGTAATTGTACATTCTTATTGCTCAATGCAGAGTCCAACTTTGTTATAAAAACCTCGCAGATTTCCAGTAAGATATGTTTAATCACTTCTAAAATACAACAGTTCAAATCTTAACCTGACAATTGAACAATTTTGCTGTCACACGATTTGGATAATTTTGCTGTTATACCCGGTATCTCTCTCTCTCTCTCACTCACTCACTCACTCACTCACTCACTCACTCACTCACTCACTCACTCACTCACTCACTCACTCTCTCTCCTCCTCTCTTTCTCTCTCTCTCTCTCTCTATATATATATATAATCCTAAAGAGCCAGGTAAACCTACCTTGGTTTCACCTAAACGGATCGTCAGGGTAAAACTGGCCCCCTGGTGGAGCACTATATATATATATATATATATATATATATATATATATATATATATATATATATATATAGACAGAAAGGCGTGTCTCTTTTATTATTTCAAACGTTATTTTAATGGATATCCACATTTGAGTAGACTCTCCGTGTATTTCATTTGGTCAACCGGCCTGAACATTCGAGAAAACATTAAAGACATGTGCAAGAGCAGGATTCGAACCTGCGCCTTGTAGGCCACATTTTCTCGAGTTTGCAGACCGGAAGACGAATTTTTTTTTTTTTTAATTTAGGTACCACCTAAATGTATACTTTATTTTTTCCGCAATGAAAAAAAAAATCCACACCAGTTTTTTTTTTAAATATTCAGAAATTATCTGATTGTAAAGAAATTTACAGGACCCATTCGTTCATGAATGAATATTTTACTGAATAGGTTATTTTATTAAAAACATTGGGGTAAATATGTTTGTTGTACGTTTCACAGTTACGTAAAGAAAACCTTAAAGATATTATTTCAGTAAATAGACAATAATATCAAATGTGCAGATATGCAAAATTCGGTCCGCATCTTACCAAAAACAATTCAATAAAACTTGAAAATATTTTATGAGAATTGGTGCTTGCATATTTTTTTTTAATAAAACGCATTATTTCTTCAGATTCAACGGAAAAAACATACTTATTTTATTTTTTAAAATTACAATTTTAAAAATAAATTCCGTTGCTGTTTGCCACAGAAGTTTATTTCATTAAATAAAGACATATTTGAATGTTTAAAAAAATGTTAAGTTTAATGTCATTTTCGAATGTGAACTTTTTGTAAAAGAATATTTTATTTTTCGCCTTTTAGCAATCCTTAGATTATTTTTGTTATGGAAGTACAAAATGGAAATAATTGATATCTCGGGTTGATTGACTACTATTCAATATATGATATTAATCAAATTTCATCTCCCTTTCAGTCAGTATAAAAATAAAATTAATCATTATACTAAGTTTAATTAAAGCGTCTAAAATTTAAAAAAATATATTCTTAGACTATTGTGTATATAATGTTAAAGAAAATTTAGTTTTAAATCTAAATAACAAATTCTTTTTTATAGTACTGCCGGTCTTGCGTCCTTCTTTAGGTATAATTTCTACTTTTCCCCGCGTATTTTTTACTCGGTGAGAGAATAACTCTATGTTTATAATATCCTTTGGTCACTCAGGGTAGTGTGCGTAAATAAAAAGCTATTTTCTTTCTGTTTTAATTAAAAGGTAAGTATTATTTTCATAGAATCCATTTAATTAATCGTTAAATTTACTTCGAAACAAATATCTAGTACAAATACTGGGTATAAAGATAATTTTAAATTTGTTGTTTGCTTTTTTTGCAGACAATTGGAGGTCGATTAGTCGATTAGTGAAATGTACTACTTCTTTCAAAATGTCTAAAAAGTTTATCCATATACGGAAATTAATTTTTCTTTTAATTGGGATTTCTTTTAGATCATTATCTATCGAATTTTTTTTTGTTAATTCACCCAAAAATAGAAATATTTTATATTTACTAAAATTCAATAAACAATAAAATGATTAAAATATTTCAAATTTAAAAAAATTACTATATATATATATATATATATATATATATATATATATATATATATATATATATATATATATATATATATATATATATATATAACATTTACTTTGTATTCGACATGTGACTTTATGTTCGTTATCTCCTCATTCGATGCATTTCCCAAACATCCGGTTGTCGATAAATGTGTCAATACCTCGTAAAATTAGGTATTGACACTCCCGTGCTAAAAAATGCTTTTCTTTCATTTTTTAAAACTAAAATAAGTAACATATGTTTCAATTCAGATTAATTAAACTTTAAATCAGTTAATTTTTCTCTAATAACATTTCAAAGATATATATTTTGTATTTTTGAAAGATTTTGTAATAAAATAAATTATGTTGTGCTAATAGATTTGTCAGTATGGATAATTTTACCGATCTTATTGCTAATGAAGAAAAAAAAATTACAATCAATTTACATTCCGTATGAAATGCAACAAAATACTTTACTTATTGGAAATATTAAATTTAATCTTTTAATTTGGAATTAAAACAAAAAAAAAAGCTTCAAGAAAGATTTTTCATTTACTAAAAAATGTATCTTAAATCAAAGGTATCTTTTTTTTTCTTTTTGTGGAGATGCTGGGAATTAAAAAAGATTTGTAACCGGGCGAGTTTCCGACGTTTGTTCGTTCCGGCTTTTTTTTCATTTTGAAATGGAAGATAAAATAGTCTCTCAGAAAAATGCGCTGGGATTTTTGAGGATAAGTGGGGCAATAAATTAAATTACCTTATCAGATCTGATGATCAGAGACAAAAAAAGTGCTTTCTTTTTGTTTATGTTTTTTTTTGTGACCAAGGGGATAAAACATTGAGAGTGTTCTAATCTCACAATTCTCGACATTAAGCCTAAAACAGGACCATGCATAATATCACCGATTATCGTAAAAGCAATAGCAGCACAGTGCGGTATGTTGGGTAATAGAGACAAAGAAACGGAAATCTACCTGTCGTGGACTGATTTCAAATCAAACAGACCCCAACGTCTCTAAATCTAAACACAAACACACACACACATACACACACATATATATATAAATATATATATATATATATGTATATATGTATATATATGTAGCAATAATGACATTTCTCAATCCAAAGAACCTTTTGAACCGGAAATCCAATGTCATGAGCCCTTGCATGCATACAAAAATTTCCTCGATAAAAAAAGTATGTACATTTCAATTAGACCCCGACGATTATTATTATTATTATTATTATCCTTCTTCTTCTTCTTCTTCTTCTTCTTCTTCTTCTTCTTCTTCTTCTCCTCCTCCTCCTCCTCCTCCCCCTTCTCCTCCTTCTTCTTCTGCGTGCGTTTGTTTATTTATTTATTTAAAAATAAGATAGCATTCATTATTTTTTTAAATAAAGCGTTGGTAGGTCAACTGTAAGGAAAAAACCAACTGATTCAACTGATTTCCTAATTTTGTTAATATATATATATATGGACTCTCCCGTCGAACTCGACGTATGAGGGTCAGGCAGATCAGTTCCCAGAAACTGAAATCCCGACACCGACACATGAGATTTGATTATAGTGGTGAAGGCTTTGTGTAGGGCCATCCACACTTTTTGGGGGGACGAATACAGGGATCCGGTGCCAGTTGTCCTTCTTCTAGACCAGTTGCCATCCAAGACTATAGAACCCAGTCTGTCCTGCTATTTACCCATAGTTCTTTCCCAAGGGTATTAGCAGGTAAGTGAATGTAATGGATTCGACTGGAATTCGAACTCGGCTCTCCGATTCCTCAATCCAAGCCGTTATCCATTACTCCAATGTGCCTCCTATATATAACAAAAAAGATACCACATGTAATTTGAATAGAAATAAGAATGACATGATCATGTTGTTGATGTTCCACACTACTTCAGAAAGAAAACCTCTGTTAATACTGGAAAGAGCCACATGAGAAACTTATATTCCTAAATAATTACTTTAAGAGAAAGGTTTTATAAATTTCAACCCAACATAGCACTGGCTGCTCGGTCAGTGAATACTGAATGTTTTTTATAAGGAAATGGGTCACATTACCGTTACTATAACAGATGTTTGATCCCAGCCCGGTGGCCAAAAGAAAAACGTATTTCGTGTAGCACTGGTTCCTGGGACAATGAAAGCGAAATGTTTCCTTATAAGTAAACAGTTACTAATAGCATTACCAAGAGAGATGAGGAGAACAGATAATACATTTTGATTATATCCCAGTGAACAGGCAATGAAGAAAAGCTTAACCCGATTAGTATTAGTAATACCTAACCTGACTATTACCACACGCTTTTTCTTATCCCTTTCTCTTTGGAACATTACAACATCCACTTTTGCATTAATACTTTTTGGTTAGGGATAAATAGATTTTCTTACCATTCCAAGTTAATGAATAATACCATCCTTAGCCATGGGTGGATGCCAGTTTAGTAGAAAGACAACCGTTGACTCAAAATACTCTATTATCTTCCCTAAGATGTTATTGCAAGTCTCAGATAAGAAAGAAAAGGTATCTGAGATCCGTGATTACTTATTACTTGTAAAAATATGGGATTAAATTAAGAATACTCCCACCTATAGATTAAATAACATGATAGACAAGACAATCTAGCCTTCGCTGATAACTTGTCTAGGAAGTGATATACTCTGAAATCCGAACTGTGAATAGGGTAACAGGAATCGACTATGAAGTCGTAGAAATTCACAGGTAGCTAAGGTAAAAAAACAGTTCCATGATCGCCGATGCCCTGTAGGGACGTAACAATAAAAAAAATCACAAGGCAGTGTTTTTAAATATCTACTAAGTATAAGGTTTAATTGCTTTTCAAGAGGACACACTACTATTGCAGATTATTTGGTAAGAAAAATTTATTTTTTAAATTATTGTAGTTCCACTAGTCCAGACGTTTAGAGCAAAGACCTCTCTTGTCGGTACCTTCATGAGATCACTAAAAAGAGCATAGCATGACGAAAAAGACGCCAAACTTGACGAAAACAAAACTTTATCGTGTAAATCTTTATGTGATTATTAAGAGGAAAGATCAAAGTATTTTTGTGGTATTCTTTTTACATTTTTTTAATCGTTCCTAGCACGTCCAAAATTTTCGTTAAAAATCTTGTTTTTTAGTCAGCAAAACTGACAGATAATCAATCATGTCAATCATTTTTTTTCCATTTTATAAAAAAAATGAAATTTCAGTTTGAAATTCTTTTAAAAATCTATTATAATTTTTTCAAAACTTATTTTAAGAAAATCAGAAATTATAATGTTTATTTAAAATATTTTGAAACAAGTTTAACTTAGTTTCTGCGCCGAAAAGATGTAGTTTGAAAATAAAACAAAGCAGGTCATAACATTTCGCGTCACTTGACAAAAAGACATTTTCATGACGTATGATAGCTTATGAGGATAATTCCTTCTACGGAAGGAGAGAAGTGAAATTATTTAAATTTAAGTGGACAAATTATTTACCTCGTTATTTTAAAGGAAAACTGTCAGCGCTTTAATTTTTTTTTGTACTTAGCTTTCACCTTTACGTTTACGATGCTTTATGGAAAATATATTATAAAGAAATTAAAATAAGACTGTTGAGAGTGAGATTAAATTTCATAAGAAAGGTATCTAATTAATTTATAGGTACCTTTCTTATTAAATTTTATCAGAAGTGTACATAAAATACAAATTTAAATTTCATAAGATGATACTGATACTTGTAGGTACCCTTCTCAGTTGAAATTGAAAAATCAAATTAACTTCTCTACACGTGTTTCACAAAAATAAATCTATCTCGTTTGTTTCGATCGAAATTCCATTCGGACAGCTTCTTTCCAAGAACCGCTACTTTGCATTACATACTCCCGAGAGGATGCTTTCTCGAACACTACAATCTTAACCTCGTCAAGTCATGTGTCACCCGTTATCTACTTTCAACAGGCTCATTCAATAACCCTCTATCTTCAGTGTCTCTTGGGCCTAGTATTGAGTGAACAAATGAAAAGAGTAAGTATCGAACTCACAGCACTAATAATAGCGTGCAAGATCGACTTCATAAAACACACTCGACTACAGTTACAGTGTGTCTGTAAATCTAATAAAATGTTTTTGTGTCTGTGTGCGTGAGCAGGCCCGCTTAAGCCTGTAGTGTTGTGTGTATTTATGGGGCTGAATTTGCGGAGTGCGTGATACTTAATGTAAGAATGTGTGAGGGGCACTTAAGAGACGACAGGAAGAAGTGTGGAAGGCAAGGGGGAAGGAAGTGTGGGTGAAGAGAGTGGGTGAAGAGAGTGGGGGAAGTTACAAAAAAGGCCAAATGCGAAGGAAGAAAAGGGAAAAGTAAAGCACTAACGAAGAAAAATGCACGCACACATTCATTATGATGTGTGCGTATATATGTATGAACGTATGCGTGCGTGTGCGTGTATGTATATATATATATATGTATATATACATATATATATATATATATATATATATATATATATATATATATAGAGAGAGAGAGAGAGAGAGAGAGAGAGAAAGTAAAAGTTATGAGCAAATCGGGCGTGATAGATTGATATTAACAGACTGCTTGATAGATAGATAGTGAACTCACTGAAATAGATAATAAACAGACATACGTATATATATATATATATATATATATATATATATATATATATATATAGAGAGAGAGAGAGAGAGAGAGAGAGAGAGAGAGAAAGCAAAAGTTATGAGCATATCGGGCGTTATAGATTGATATTAACAGACTGCTTGATAGATAGATAGTGAACTCACTGAAATAGATAATAAACAGACATACGTATATATATATATATATATATATATATATATATATATATATATATATATATATATATATATATATATAAGCAAATATGTGGATGTAGGTCCGACGGTATGATGAAAAATATGGAGAAAAAAAAATCCGAATATGCAAGTTTAACAACATTAAAACAGTAAACTTGCATATTCGGATTTTGTTTTGTCTTTTCCATATTTTTCATCATATATATATATATATATATATATATATATATATATGTGTGTGTGTGTGTGTGTGTGTGTGTGTGTGTGTGTACGTTTGTGTTTGTGTGTAAAGAGAGAGAAAGCAAGTTATGAGTAAATCGGGCGTGATATTAACAGACTGCTTGATAGATAGATAGATAGATAGATAGATAGAGAGAGAGAGAGAGAGAGAGAGAGAGAGAGAGAGTGAACTAACTTAGTGAACAGACTAAGACTGATAAACAGACTTATGTCTGTTTACTCTCAATCTCAGTCTCTCTCTGTATATATATATATATATATATATATATATATATATATATATAAATATATATATAATGTCTTAAAACAATATATATACAGTGTAACCCGGATATAAGAGACCCGGATATAAGAGAAAGCCGGATATAAGAGAGATTTTATCTGGTCCCAAATTAGAGCCTGTGTTAATAAAACAAAATAGACCAAACACGGATATAGGAGAAACCCGGATATAAGAGACTTTTTCTCCGGTCCCGACAACTCTCTTATATCCGGGTTACACTGTATATATATATTGTTTTAAGACATTTTTTTTGTTTATACGTCCTTTTTACATACATACACGCACACATATTTCTATGTGTGTGTTTGTATGTATGTATGAATGTATGTCTATATATTTATATACGTGTGTGTATGTATGTATATATGAATGTATGTATGTATATATATATATATATATATATATATATATATATATATATATATATATATATATATGTATGTATAAAGAGAGATAGTGAATAGTGTGCGAAACTGTATGTTAATATAAAAAGGTATAAATTAAGTGAATATCTATCTATATATTTATCTATCTGTCTCAATCTCTACATTATCTATGTGTGTGTGTTTGTGTATAATTTAATACGAATATATAGAATTTAAGTGAAAGTGAATAGAATATAGCGAGAAAGAGAAAAAGAAAATCATATTTTGTAGAGAACATTGGCGGAACAAAACAAACGATCGTTCAGGAAAAATGACATGTTAAGTGAAAGAAAGCGAAAGAAAAGAATGAATTTAGGTTAGAAAATCGAGTGAAAAGTTGAAAGAAAAAATGAAAGAGAAAAATGATGAATGAGTAAAAACCTAAATTATTGCAAAGAAAAATAGACAAATAAATA
>OZ038489.1:95229474-95314474 GCA_964036315.1 Acanthosepion esculentum | reverse complement strand
CATTACAACATTTCGGCTTTTCATTATCTGTCTATATATCTGAGATGAGGTATTATGTACACTATTTACATTATTCGGACTATTGTCCTCATCTTTGTCGCTATGTTTATTACAACGTTTCGGCCTTTCAGTATCTGTCTATATTTCTGAGATGAGGTATTATGTACACTATTTACATTATTCGGACTATTGTCCTCATCTTTGTCGCCATATTTATTACAACGTTTCGGCCTTTCAGTATCTGTCTATATTTCTGAGATGAGGTATTATGTACACTATTTACATTATTCGGACTATTGTCCTCATCTTTGTCGCCATATTTATTAAAACGTTTCGGCCTTTCAGTATCTGTCTATATTTCTGAGATGAGGTATTATGTACACTATTTACATTATTCGGACTATTGTCCTCATCTTTGTCGCCATATGCATTACAACATTTCGGCTTTTCATTATCTGTCTATATATCTGAGATGAGGTATTATGTACACTATTTACATTATTCGGACTATTGTCCTCATCTTTGTTGCTATGTTTATTACAACGTTTCGGCCTTTCAGTATCTGTCTATATTTCTGGGATGAGGTATTATGTACACTATTTACATTATTCGGACTATTGTCCTCATCTTTGTCGCCATATTTATTACAACGTTTCGGCCTTTCAGTATCTGTCTATATTTCTGAGATGAGGTATTATGTACACTATTTACATTATTCGGACTATTGTCCTCATCTTTGTCGCCATATTTATTACAACGTTTCGGCCTTTCAGTAGCTGTCTATATTTCTGAGATGAGGTATTATGTACACTATTTACATTATTCGGACTATTGTCCTAATCTTTGTCGCCATATTCAATACAACGTTTCGGCCGTTGTACGCTCCGGCTTTCTTCAGGTGGTTGGAATGTCGAACGGAACCCTTTATTTCGCTCACTGGGGTAGGCTGTTCTCGTTCCACGTGCTATGTTTAATGGATGTCAGCTATCAGTTATCACCTGTTAGTTTTCCCCCTGAAAGATCTCCACTGCCTTAACCGGGTATTGAACTGAAGATGAGGACAATAGTCCGAATAATGTAAATAGTGTACATAATACCTCATCTCAGAAATATAGACAGATACTGAAAGGCCGAAACGTTGTAATAAATACGGCGACAAAGATGAGGACAAAAGTCCGAATAATGTAAATAGTGTACATAATACCTCATCTCAGAAATATAGACAGATACTGAAAGGCCGAAACGTTGTAATAAATATGGCGACAAAGATGAGGACAATAGTCCGAATAATGTAAATATTGTACATAGTACCTCATCTCAGAACCTAAATGAATTAACTAAAATATGAATCTATTCTTTCGAAAAATCTTTAATCTCTACTAACAACATTAGACACGAAAGCGATTAAGATCTTTCAATAAAATAACATGTAGCATTTCGACAAGCCATTAAAAAAAATAAAGTTAGATTAATGCAATGAGCTTCTCCCTCACCTGATTTGAATCCGATCAAGCATTTATGGTAATTTTTTAAGTGCAGTTCAGATGGGGAACAAGGTCGAAAGTTTGAGAACACCCAGTCAGGATCGAACTCACTTTCAGTCTTAATTATTCGAGTGAGACAAGCTTGTTCAGCAATACACCATGTTGAAGTGACCCAATCGAATATTTATAACATGAAAATAATTGTTCATGAAACAGAGCAATCGATCCTAGACGATATAGAACAGTGTCTCTTAATCGGGGTCCACATGGCCATAAGTGGACTCTGGTAAATTTTAAGGGGGCTATAGAAAATCTTTGGATTTTGGTGAGACCACATGTTGAATGAAATGTGCTAGAGTGATACAACGTGTTGTCCGCTATATTTTAGTTTTAATACACTTAAATTATATAATTGACATATATTTTTGAGCTTTATTTACAATATTAATTAGATTTACTTATTAAATAAACCACCCATAGTTAACAACGCACAATATCCACTGCTACTATTTTCCCTTTTTTCCGAAGTGCAAGTTGAACTTCCTTCTTTTTTTCAAATTAATTTTCATTATTAATTATGCCGAGTTGTAAGGAATAGTGTGAATATATGTCAAATTTAAGTGTGGCACTTTTTATTTTGCTTAACTTTATTACGTCCTGGGTAAAACGATAAACTACAACACATCCTCTTCCTGGGTAAGACGATAAACTACGTCCAACAGCAAGGCCTCTGATCAGGATGTTTTGAGGAGCGTGGAACCACCTCTTAATTGCTGGTGTTCCCAGGTCCACCCTGACCCGGTGTGGTAGCACCTGTTAGGTTCCCAGCTATGGGCAAATAGTTACCTCATCCCCCCAAAAAACTGGGGTCAAAACACTATGGAAGTGTAATACCAGCAATACATTTTTTGTTAAAAAAAATATTACCAGCAATGAATTTTTGAAGAAAATAATTATGACCTGTAATACAATAGTAAAATATTAATAATTATAACCTGTAATACCAGCACTAAAAATCTTGCCGGCATTAAATAACCCATTGAGATTGATATGGCGTAAAACAAAGGAAACCATAACTTTATTTTTATAAAGGGTGTTTCATTAAAACGGATTATATATAAAGGTGTTTCATTAAGACGGATCAAAGTAGGCAGTAAATAAATCAGTGTTACTGGTGAAAATTAATTTATTTCTTTATTGGATCACGTTATTTAAGTCATTTGTGAAAAACAATATCGCCCAAATGTCCGCCAAATCTGAAAGAAAAAGAAAAAAATCATTAAAGGCTTAAACTTAATTCACATTTAAAATCGGTCCAAGTTATTGGAACACCCTTTACTTTTGAAGAACTTTTATAATTTATACGTGAATTTATTTGCATAACTTTTTTTCGGACATAAAATTTATATCATTTAACTGGCTTGTTTTTTTTTATACATGCAGTTTTGAAGTTTTTATGGAGAAATATCACTATTTTTTTCCGGAAATTGTTAAATGAGGGTAAACGTCTAGGAGGGGGCCATGAAAAGTTAATCAAACAAAAGGGGGCTATGAATAGAAAAAGGTTGAGAACCTTCGGTAGAGAACGATTCTACAATTAAAAATGCTCGAAAATATCAATAAAAAATGCAATTTTGTCAAAAATTACATAAATGTACATTTTTTTAAATATTGTTCACCCAATCCAAGGCTGAGGAGCCACTCAAGGTAGAGGGTTACTGCATTGCGTTGCATGTGCGTCAGAAAAGGCAAGAAGTGAATTCACATGTGGTTATGTAGGAGTAATAACTGTTAACCCTCATCTTGATGAGCTCAAGATTGTAGTAATGGAGAAAACATCCTGTCAGGAGTCTGTTCCACAAAACAACAGTTCTTAGGAAGAAGCTGAACGGGAGGAACTTAATTATTACTAATGGAATATGAAGGGAACGAGGATGATTCATTCTTATATATGTGGTCTGGCGGGTCCCAGTTGTAAAGGTCAGAGCTGGTGAAGCCAAGGAATATAGCCCGTCTAAACTCTTGCCATGGGAATAGCAATAAAATAGCGAGAGGCTTGGGATGATTTGTCTGTGAGAAAGAGGCTGTATGGTGGAAATAATTAATCACCCACAATGCCGTGTAGACGCATTGATGCTCTATCAAAAACTGCAGATGAGGATTGGGCAGCTCCAGCCCGCATATAGAAGCAATACTCTGTTTTTGGTTTGATATGGCTCTTATAAACATAAAGGTATAGCAGGGGGAAGCAGATACTTACAGGAGTGGTATAAAGAACCAACAATTTTCCTAACATATTTAACAATGGACCGTAAATATGAATTCCATTTGAGGTCTGGGTTGAGCTTGACTCCCAACAGATAATCAAGACAGGGAGCCTCCTTGTAACACTTATTCATCATGATAGGTGAAGATTCAGGGTCTGTTCGATAATGGTGGAACTTTAGTCAATTGGTTTTGGCGGTATTGAATTTTACAATCCATTCCTTCCACCAATAAGCCATCGGCGTTAGGTCAGAGTTGAGATCATCTGCGAGGTTCTGGACATCCACATTTGGGGAGGTGTATCGTTATAAATTATAGTATCTTCCACATAGATATTTACTTTTTAGACAGATCATTAATAGAGAGCAAAAATGGTGGTGCCCTGTTTTTAAGAACGCATCGTCGATTTTGTTGGTTTAGCCATTAACGACAGCCATCAGGCTCTACCTATCGTGATAGGTGAAGGTTCAATGTCTGCTTTATGATGGTGGGGCGTTTCAAGTTTAATTTTGGTCGTATTTAATTTTACAAGCAAATCCTTCCACCATCGAGGCACCAGGGAGAGATCACCTTCGAGGTTCTGGTCATCAAGATTTTGGGAGGTGCATCCTATAAATTGAACACATAACCATCCATATAAATAATCAATTTACAGTGATCGATGTCAAAGGAGACACAAAGAGGTATTAGTTATAATCATTAATTGCTTAATCAAAGCCATTATAATGAAGGATTGAATATTTCCATGAAAACATTCTATGCGTTCTGTCCTCTAAAAAGTGAAAATGAAACGTCACTGATTTCTAAGTCATCCACGGTACATTTACGTCCAAGGTCTTACATCATTTCACTTTTCTTAACAAATCCTCTGTTGTTACAGTGTTGGATATTAAAAGACAAAACAGTGAAAAAAAAAGTGAAAAGGCTTTGCGATATTGAATGAAAACGGCTCGGCTGTGTGTCTCGACCCTTCATAAATTTAAAAATTTAGCGTCACTACATTGTTAGTGTTTCCCATGTTTGTATAATTATAACCGACGTTTAGGTTTATATTTTCTCCTCCTTCGACATACATACATATATATATATATATACATATATATATATATATATATATATATATATATATATATATATATATATATATATATATGATTATATCAATAAGAGCGTTACTTTAGTCTGATGCAGTCCTTTTCGAGGTTGAAACATGTCACGTAGTCATTTTTACATTTTGTCATTCAGTTACCCAATTTTTTTCTCATATGTTATTGTCTATTATGGACTCTTCTACTTACTATGAAGTAGTAGGAAAAGTAAGCCTCAGGGGAGCGGTGATATCGACCGTTCATTACTGTCGAACTCGGCGGAGAAGAACCCGGACGAAACTTTGCCCTTCCGCAAAGCTTCGTCCAATTTGAGTTTGACAGTAATGAACAGTCTATATCACTGTTATATATAAGTTTCGTCCGGGGAGGTAAACAGGCCCTGAAGCCGTTTATACAGGTTCGAAGGGAATATTTTTGGCCGAGCTTACGGGCTCGGAGAACCCACAATAGACCGACCTTGTACCACATACGACCCACGTGAAGGGCCGTTATATATAACGGTGATATAGACTGTTCATTACTGTCAAACGCCCCGCCTCAGCGTAGAGGAACCCGGACGAAGCTTTGCCAAAGGGCAAAGTTTCGTCCGGGGAGGTAGACAGGCCCTGAAGCCGTTATTACGGGTTCGAAGGGAATATTTTTGGCCGAGGCTACAGGCTCGGAGAACCCACGATAAACTCGGCCTTGTGCCGCATACGACCCACGTTTCGTTAAATATAATTGTGATATCGACTGTTCTACTGAGGCTGTTCGCAGTTACTGTCGAACCTGCTGCCTTGGGCGGAGAGGAAGTCGGACGAGGCTGTGCCGAAGGGTAGAGTTTTCCGGTGAGGTAGACAGACGCGAAACCGTTTATGCGGGTTCTACAGGGATTTTTTGGTCGAGCCTACGGGTTCGGGTGACCCACGTTAAACTCGGCTTTGTGTCACATATAACCCTCGTGGGGGGGGGCTGTTAAATATAATGGTGATATAGACTGAATGCTGGTCAACCGATACACACCCCCAGGTCGTGTAACACAATTCTGTTGTATTTACTGTTCAATACACTATTTACCTGCAACCTCTTGTTTTGTTAATTCTTAACCAATTACTTGGTCACAACATAAACAGAAGTTTCTCAATCATTCGTGCAATAATTCATCGTTTTAATCATTTCACACAAAGCAAGGTAATAAAGCAACTAAGACGCAAGGGGTTACTGGGTGTTAGAGAATATGAAGAAAATATACGATTACGGTGAGAAGACAATAAAAGAACAATAATTAAGAAGTGAGAAGATACAGATTAGCACTGCAATTAAATTTTTGAAGATTAAAATTGACTAGAAGGAAAAATTCGGAAGAGAGTTCCACAAGAGAGAAGTGCGATAGAAGAAACTGTTAACATAGAACTTACGGCTGCATATAGCCATTTCAACTGTAAAATGCTAAGACCTTGCCGCCAATCTAGTACTGCTCTTAAATTCCTAAAGTCTACTTACCATAGAGTGAAGTTCATCAGATCAATTACGATGAAAGTATTTATAATTATAATCATGTTTATAAGTATTGATAATTATGTGTCAAACGTTTAATAATATAAGTTGGCTCTCATCAAATACCAAATCATATATTAAACACATGGAATGGTATTCACTTAAAAAGATTAAGATTCCCAAAAAGAAATGAATTCAGCAGATATTTTTTTCATTTCACTTCAGGTAAGCCAATAATGTCACTAAGATATATATGTAGTTGGGAAGATTTAGATATAAATAAAAAATGAAAAAATACAATATGAACAGAGAGAAAAGGAAATCATTTGCCTAATCTGGTGGACATTATTATTAACGTAACATTTGTCTTATTAAAGTCCATCAGAGAACGAAACGCGTCGGTAAAGAAAACGTTTACCTTTTCTCTCTGTTCATATATGCACATGCACACACACACGCATACATATATTCATATATACACATACACACCCATATATACATATTCATATATACACACAACCCCCCATATATATATATATATATATATATATATATATATATATATATATATATATATATATATGTATATATATATATATATATATATATATAAATATATATATATATATATATATATATATATATATACATACATACATATATATATATATATATATGTATATGTGTGTGTACGTGTTTATATACATAATATAATATACATACGTTATATGTTTCTTATTATATATATATATATAATTTCAAAGTAATTAATAGATTTTATTTTTATCCGGCATAATTTCTTATTTCTTTAAATGTTATATTTTAGTAATAAGAAACATATAACGTATGTATATTATATTATGTATATAAAGACGTACACACACACACACACACACACACACACACACACACACACACACACACATATATATATATATATATATATATATATACATATATATATATAAATGACAGCACACACTGAGAAAGACAATACAGTGAGAAAGATATTTTATTTCATAAGGGTGGGAAAACCCTGCATACGACTGAAATAGACATAAAGAGGGGGTATCAAGTAGTTTCTTGCCCCCAAGTATCATGTTACACCCTTGAACCTAAATTTACTAAGGCAATATAAAATTAGTTACATAAGGATACATATCCAATCGCCCACATTCGTTTCCAAGTTATATACTTATGAATCTACCCGTATTCTATACACAATCATCCCACCCACACAATACATTGCTTTTCTAGGTCGACATTGATTATATGTGCACATGCCCTACCCTTTACACACACGGATACACGCAGACTCAGACACAGACACACAGACTCAGACACAGACACGCAGACTCAGACACAGACACGCAGACACACAGACACACAGCGTGACCATCACCACGAGAAAAAAATCATTGCTTTTTAGTAGCATTGAACTACAGTAGTGAATGACTATATATATATATATTTATATAATTAAGTAATTCATCAAGTCTGAAACCTCAACAGAATGCAGAAAGCACTAGACGGCCATTTCGTTCTATATTTGGGACTCATCAGCAGTGCACATCCACTACCGAGAATTGAAACCCAGGCAGTTAGGTTGTCAAGCAAACAACATATCAAATGTTCCAACGGGCCTCGGTGACGGGGAGATGGCAAATCAGACTCAATATAGCGTCGCTCGCTCACAAATTCCGACTGAGATTCTCTCTAACCATAGGACGGTGCCTCCGGAGCCACGACTACTACGACCAAGCCACTCAAACTTGAGCATTAGAAGCCGGTTCAAGCAATGATATATAAATGATAGAAATTATTAGGAGGATTTGATAATTATAATTAAGTAATTCATCGAGTCTGAAACCTCAAACTCAGACTCGATGAATTACTTAATTATAATTATCAAATATAGGACGAAATATATATCTATAGATATATATATATACATATATCCTTAAGCGCCATATATATATATATATATATATATATATATATATATATATATATATATATATATATATATATATATATAGTGATAAGAATGTTTTGTTTTATTTCCCAGATACGGTCAGTAAATGACCGCTGATTCGAATCCTGTCGGAGAGCGAATATTTCTCTAATAAGATTTCTCAAATGTTCAGGTCTCTATTTTCAAAAAAATAAATAAATATAGTGCATAATAAATAAACAGACCATCTACTCGAATATGGACATCCATTAAATAGAACGTTTAAGCAATAAATTAAAACGCATTGAATCAATAGCTTCATCTACCGCAAGGAAAGTTGTTCTATATGTCGCTTGAGAAAGTGGTTCTCGCCTGAGTCCATCCTTCAAATCTATAAATCAACCATTCGCCCTTGCATGGAATACTGCTGCCATAGATGGTCTGGAGCCCACACTGTTCTTCTCAAGGTCCTCGACAAAATCCAGAGACGGGTATGCAATGTGACTGGTCCTGATCTGGCATCTAATCTACAATCATTTTCTCACAGACGTGCCGTCGCTTACCCCTTGTTTTTTGTCCAAATACTTTCACGCTAACTGCTCCGACGAGTTACTTTCGCTGATTCCCAAAACTGCATGAATTTAAGCGTGCTACAAGGTTGCCATCTCGGTCCCACCCTTTCACTGTCGAAACTGTCAAATGTAACCGGCTCTTCTACTCCAATAGATTCATGTCTCGCACTTCTCGCCTGTGGGACTCTTTTCCTCTTACTTGCTTCCCTGATAGCTATAATTCAGTGGCTAGTGGCATATAAATTATCATAAAAATTGTCATATAGCCTATCATCTAAAATATATAAATTATCATATGAATTGTCATATAACCTATCATATAAAATATATAACCTATTATATAACCTATCATATCACATAACGTATCAACTAATCTATCATAAAATTTATCATATACATTATCATATAACCTATCATATAATCTATCATATAACCTACCATATAAATTATTATATAACCTATTATATGTCAAAGCACATAACCTATCACTATGATATAAATTATCATATATATATATATATATATATATATATATATATACATACATATATCATATAACCTATCATATCACATAAACTATCATATAATCTAATATGAAACCTATCACGTAACCTATCATATAACCTTAAATATACATTATCATATACTATATCATATCACATAATCTATCATATAACCTATCATATCTACTATCATAAAATCTATCATATCATATAGCATATCATATAAACTATCATATAGCATATCAAATGACTTATCATATAACCTATAATATTACATTATCTGTCATATAACCTATCATATAAACTACAATATATAATATCATATAACCAGTCATGTCACATATCCCTTCATAAAAACTATCATATAAATTATTATATAGCCTATCATAGAACCTGTCAAATATACTGTCATATAAACATTCATCTAATATATTATATCACATAATTTATCATATAACCTATCATATCTAATGACATATCTATCATATCATATAGCCTATGATATAAACTATCATATATCCTATCGTATAAATTATTATATATATTTTCATATAACCTATCATATATACAATTATATAACATGTCATATAAGCTGTCATATAAACTATCATATAGTCTATCATATAACCTATCATATAAATTATCGTATTCCCTATCATATAAATTATCATATAAATTGTCATATAATATCTCATATAAACTATTATATAACCTTTCATATAACCTAACATATAAGATATCATATAACATAACACATCAAATAAGCCATCATATAACGTATCATTATAACCTCTCATATAAACTATCGTATACACTATCATATAAATTATCATATAAATTGTCATATAACATAGCATATTAAATATTATGTAATATCACATAAACTATCATGTTAACCAATCATATAACCTATCATACATACTATCATATAAATTATTATATAACCTATGATATAACATAACCTATCATATAAACTGTCAATTTACTTATATAAACTATCATATAACCCATCATATAACCTATTATATCACATAACCTATCATATAAACAATCATAGAAACTATCATATAGATTATTATATAAACTATTATATGACCTATCATATATCATATCATATAAACACTTCTATACACACACATACACACACACGCACATACACATGCATACACACACACACATATATATATATATGTACACTGTCATAAAACTATCATATAACCTGTCATATAAATATCGTACAAACTATAATATAATCTATCATATAACCTATCATGTCACATAACCTATCATGTAACATATAATATAAACTATTATATAACCTATCATATAAACTCTCATATAAGCTATCATATAAATATAATGTAAACTAGAATTCTGATTTTCTTAGTCTCAGCACTTATAATTATTTATTTTTAAATCATCAATGAACTGTGGATAGAGAAAAGACGTCTAAATAGCTATGCAATATCAGTTCTCCCATATACTGTAAAGACTCGCGTATCATACGACTTTTGAAGAGAAAATTTGAAGCTAATTTTAAGTGTGTCGTATCATACACGAAATATAAAATTAGCGTATGTACTGCTGGTCCTTGCTATGCCGTTGGCCAAAGTAAATATCCACAGCTGTATTTAAAATAAACATGCTTTTGATAAAACTGATGTTTCCAATAATAATGCATCTAATATTCACATATTATAATCGTATTAGAAAATACAGACATAGCGAATATACATCATTTCTATTGCTTAAGTTTATAAGATGTTTAGCAGTTTCTCGTTGGGTCTTTTATCATTCTCTTTTACTTCTTTAACTTACTTATCTAATTAGAAGATGGGATAAAGTGATAGAGGAAAAGAAGATACACTATTGTAATGCAGTGAACAAAACAAGATCTAGATTTAAAATTCAAATGCTAAACACTGACTCATTGATTTTGTTAGAAATTAAAAAGACACGAATTTACAAACTTTGCTTAACACACACGCAACAGCGAATCCAAAACAAAACTCGTGAAATTTCACACCTTGATGCGAAATGTTTTTCGACCAAAACTAGGAAACATTTAAAAACAAAATTCAAATAATCTTCAATTTTCAGAAACAAAATTCTTTTACGGACTTTTTCACGAGCCGACGCGAAGTTTGTTCGTCGTCCAATGGAAAGGCCCGAATCATATCCGGGAGTGAATTCCCAAATGACCTTTTCAAGTACCACAAGCAAAATAAAAGACGGGCAAGTTCGCCTGTCACCAGAGAGAAGGAGACGAGCGTATTAACACGTCCCGTGACAAACGTCAAGCCATCGTTATTATTATCTCTACCTTTCTCCCTGAACTCTTTTATACTTGATAAACGAACGGAACATTTTAAGACTGAGCGATTACTTCAAAGATATTCCTACGATAACGCTACATATATACATACATACATTCCTGCCTATGCATACATAAACTCATTCTTGCAAGGACTACTACGAACATTTTGACGACCTTCTATCAACCAAAATGCATTAATTTTATTTGTAGAGACCTTAATTGATTTATATGTATATAAATTTGTTGTTTCACTTTACAATTTGATTTTCTTATGGTGGGCTATCTAACTAACAAGGCCAAATCAAACTAACCTGTTTCAATACTCATACACTTCACTATAACTGATAACCCACTATAGTAATTTGGTCTCTCAAAAAAAGAAAAAAAAACTCGCATGATACGCACGATACATGATACATTCTTGAATTCGGTACACAATCGGCGTTACATGGTAGCTGTGATTGCTGAAAATTGTCCTCGCAAGTGAAGAGGAGACTTGAAGCTACAGCTGTTTGTGACTCCACAGGAGGATGTAGAAAATGGTACGGACTGAACAGGTTAGCAACGAGTGAGTTTTAAGGAAAATAGAAACAAAACCAGAAAGAGATTGTTGAGTCCCCCGAAGCACATAATGAGAAAAAAAGTTTGGAGAATTTGATACTTACAGGGCGTATTGAAGCCAGAGGGAAACGTCGAATGATCTAGCCAATGACCTTATGTAAATGGTTGTCAGAACAGTGACCTGGAGTGATAGTAATGGAAAAAAATATCACTTAGAGCTTTAAAGGATAGGAAATTGGGGAGAGCCATAATCGCCCACAAACTGAAAGGAGATAGCACATAAAAGGAAAAAAAACTAAAAGAGCTGAAAAGATAAAAATAGGTATTTTATTAATAAACTCAAATTATAAGTAAAATGTAGATACTACTCGATCTCAGATTAAGGAATATATGTGTGTGATCTAATGAAAGGGTCGGCAACTTTTTGCTATGTGCCGACTTAGGGTTTTAAAATCATTCAGTGTGCCAACAGCATACGTATTTTCATACAAATGAAGCTCAATATACCTGTTCTACAATATATTTTATATAGTAATATATAGTGTACATACTTTAGCATATATTAAAATTGAAACACCTAAATATCTTCTTTGCGTTCTAGTAGTTATTGGTTCGGACTTCGTGATGTCATCTGCGGCTGGGTGCCATTGTAAATTGCTTCGCATGTCACACGTGACATGCGCACCGTAGGTTGCAGACCCTTAGTCTAATACATATTGCCTTGGAAAAAGAAATCGTAGAGTCGAGTTCAAATTCCAGTCAAGTTCGTTACATTCACTTACTCGAAAATACCCTTGGGAAAAATTTTAATCAACTTATCTAGAAAAATCTTTGTTATTCTCAAAAAAATGTTAATGCAATATTCACCCGGAAAAAAATTCTTATAACTCAAAATATATTTCGGGTTTAAAATACCTATAAGGGGTAGATAAGCCGTAAAATGTGACTCAATCAATCAGTTAAAGTAATTTTTATCATATCTGCTTCCTCCTTTGTCACTTCGACTTGGTGTAATGGTTAGCAAGTTTGTCTTGCTAGATCAATTACAACTGAATAGTGAGTTCGGTCCTTACTGGGTGCTCTCTGCTTTCGGCCATGTGCCACATATACGATTAGAAAATCACCATATCTGATTCATAAGTAGGGAAAAGTTTTAACTGCAATTGCCAAAAATTAGCGTAATGATCTTAAATTTGAATTTCCCCAATAGAAATCTACAAAGTTTTTTTCTTTTTTTTATAAATTTTTACACACATAAAGGAAATTTTTATTTATCTGTATCAATATTTAATCTCCGTTATTCACAAATTTCACTTCTTAATTAAAAGACACTTCATAGATATTATAAACTTTGAAAAAAATTATGCGTTTTGATACACTTCAGTAATAGTCTAAATTGTTCTTTTACTCACACAAATTTACAAATACTTTCACGGTGATTGCTCCGATGAGCTGCTTTCGCTGGTTCCCAGGTTTCATGAATTCAAGCGACCTACGAGGCTGGCATACCGCTCCCACCCTTTCACTGTTGAAACTGTTAAATGTAGACGTCTCATCTACTCCAATAGCTTCATGTCTCGCACCTCTCGCCTGTGGAACTCCCTTCCTTATTCCTGACAACTATAATCTCCAACTATTTAAATGTAATGTCAATCGATATCTCTAAATGCCTTGATCTATCCACTATCCTTCTCTACATCCTTTCCTCTAACACTCCTATCTGCTCTCGCTCCAAATCTTCTGTAACCCCTTGCCTTGATCTATCAACTATCCTTCTCCACATCCTTTCCTCTAACACTCCTATCTACTCTCGCTCCAAATCTTCAGTAACAGCTTGCCTTGATCTATCCACTATCCTTCTCCACATTCTTTCCTCTTTCACACCAACCTGCTCTCGCCATAAATCTTCTGTAACCCCTTGCCTTGATCTATCCAATATCCTTCTCCCTATCATTTCCTCTAACACTCCTATCTGCTCTCGTTCCAAATCTGTAACTCCTTGCCTTGATCTATTCACTGTCCTTCTCCACATCCTTTCCTCTTTCACTCCAACCTGCTCTCGCTCTAAATCTTCTGTAACCCCTTGCCTTGATCTATTCACTATCCTTCTCCACATCCTTTCCTCTTTCACTCCTATCTGCTCTCGTTCCAAATCTTCTGTAACCCCTTGCCTTGATCTATCCAATATCCTTCTCCACATCCTTTCCTCTAACACTCCTATCTGCTCTCGCTCCAAATCTTCTGTAACCCCTTGCCTTGATCTCTCCACTATCCTTCTCCACATCCTTTCCTCTAACACTCCTATCTGCTCTCGCTCCAAATCTTCTGTAACCGCGTGCCTTGATCTATCCACTATCCTTCTCCACATCCTTTCCTCTAACACTCCTATCTGCTCTCGTTCCAAATCTTCTGTAACCCCTTGCCTTGATCTATACACTATCCTTCTCCACATCCTTTCCTCTAACACTCCTATCTGCTCTCGCTCCAAATCTTCTGTAACCCCTTGCCTTGATCTATCCACTATCCTTCTCCACATCCTTTCCTCTAACACTCCTATCTGCTCTCGTTCCAAATCTTCTGTAACCCCTTGCCTTGATCTATCCACTATCCTTCTCCACATCCTTTCCTCTAACACTCCTATCTGCTCTCGCTCCAAATCTTCTGTAACCCCTTGCCTTGATCTATCCACTATCCTTCTCCACATCCTTTCCTCTAACACTCCTATCTGCTCTCGCTCCAAATCTTCTGTAACCCCTTGCCTTGATCTATCCACTATCCTTCTCCACATCCTTTCCTCTAACACTCCTATCTGCTCTCGCTCCAAATCTTCTGTAACCCCTTGCCTTGATCTATCCACTATCCTTCTCCACATCCTTTCCTCTAACACTCCTATCTGCTCTCGCTCCAAATCTTCTGTAACCCCTTGCCTTGATCTATCCACTATCCTTCTTCACATCCTTTCCTCTAACACTCCTATCTGCTCTCGTTCCAAATCTTCTGTAACCCCTTGCCTTGATCTATTCACTGTCCTTCTCCACATCCTTTCCTCTTTCACTCCAACCTGCTCTCGCTCTAAATCTTCTGTAACCCCTTGCCTTGATCTATTCACTATCCTTCTCCACATCCTTTCCTCTTTCACTCCTATCTGCTCTCGTTCCAAATCTTCTGTAACCCCTTGCCTTGATCTATCCACTATCCTTCTCCACATCCTTTCCTCTAACACTCCTATCTGCTCTCGCTCCAAATCTTCTGTAACCCCTTGCCTTGATCTCTCCACTATCCTTCTCCACATCCTTTCCTCTAACACTCCTATCTGCTCTCGTTCCAAATCTTCTGTAACCGCGTGCCTTGATCTATCCACTATCCTTCTCCACATCCTTTCCTCTAACACTCCTATCTGCTCTCGTTCCAAATCTTCTGTAACCCCTTGCCCTGATCTATACACTATCCTTCTCCACATCCTTTCCTCTAACACTCCTATCTGCTCTCGTTCCAAATCTTCTGTAACCCCTTGCCTTGATCTATCCACTATCCTTCTCCACATCCTTTCCTCTAACACTCCTATCTGCTCTCGTTCCAAATCTTCTGTAACCCCTTGCCTTGATCTATCCACTATCCTTCTCCACATCCTTTCCTCTAACACTCCTATCTGCTCTCGTTCCAAATCTTCTGTAACCCCTTGCCTTGATCTATCCACTATCCTTCTCAACATCCTTTCCTCTAACACTCCTATCTGCTCTCGCTCCAAATCTTCTGTAACCCCTTGCCTTGATCTATCCAATATCCTTCTCCACATCCTTTCCTCTTACACTCCTATCTGCTCTCGTTCCAAATCTTCTGTAACCCCTTGCCTTGATCTATCCACTATCCTTCTCAACATCCTTTCCTCTAACACTCCTATCTGCTCTCGCTCCAAATCTTCTGTAACCCCTTGCCTTGATCTATCCACTATCCTTCTCCACATCCTTTCCTCTAACACTCCTATCTGCTCTCGCTCCAAATCTTCTGTAACCCCTTGCCTTGATCTATCCACTATCCTTCTTCACATCCTTTCCTCTAACACTCCTATCTGCTCTCGCTCCAAATCTTCTGTAACCCCTTGCGTGCTGGTGGCTTCCAGCCTTGCTTCGGGTGAATGGCTTAAAAAAATCATTTGTCGATTAACAATGCGCGTGTCAAATTCTTAGGTAGTTTCAACATGTTTTTTTTACAAATTCCTGGATTTATTTTGAAACTTTTAAATAGCTTTAATAAAATCTCTTGATTATGGGTTGTGAAAGCGGAAAGTATTCAGAGAACAATTTATGTTTAAATATATACCGGAAACCAGGAAAATATAAAAAAAACGCCAAAAATAAAAATATTTCAAAAAATGCGGACGTAATAGAAAAGCCACCACGCGGTACAAAAACAGAATATTCAGTTAATCATTATCTAACTACATTAAAAAATGTTCGAGATTATCCCCTGAAAAACAAAAACAAATCAGATTTTATAAAATCCATTATTTTATTAGAAATTGCTTTGTCTACGTTTCGCATACTAAACTGAGCAGTTATGACATTCAAGTAATCTGAACGAGTAAAGTGTACTTTAAAAGGAAAATAGAGCCATGCTTCATTATGAATCTCTTCGTAAACGAGTGGTTAAATCACATCGGATCTAACAAAGGTTTCTTCTTTAAAGAAGACGCAAGATCGAATGATGTCGGAGGGTGTAATAGATAATATACAATAAACTCAACATGCAGTCTCGTCTTTGCAAATTTACGCCAATGAGAAGCTAAAGATCAAAAGACTATCTTAGAACTGAAACGACATGGCTGATTTTCGAAGCCAATACTCTTCCAGTTCTGTCCCTTGTGTAAACTGTGTGTCATAACACATACTACAGTGTATGAACTTTCTACAAATCCGACCGATGTCCATTTGTAAGAATATTTAAAAAAAATAAAGCTATTTGCTGTGTAACGATATAGCCATAAGAAAATAAACGTATAGAACTTATTGCATAAGAAAAATAAAAGAATTGTAGTAAAAGTATAAATAAATTTCTCCATAATTGCTGGAGGTAATATTAATTGGTAATTTGAATAATTACCAAAGCCGATACGAAACAGTAACTCTCTTGAAATGCAGCCCAGGTCCTTCACCAGTATGAGTTGGGAGGGTATAAGTTAAAGAGGCCGCCAGTAAGAATTTCAGTAAAATAATTAGTTCACATCATTTTCACAATGGGGTGTGTGTATGTGTGTGCGTGGTAAGAGGGGGTACCGTGGGAGGGGAGCAGACTCCATGGCTCCCCCTGGCGACGGAACTAATGCAACATTTCTGGTAAAAGGCGACAATGTCTTTCAACAGATGCTAAACTTAGGTGGAAAAACTGTCAGTTGCATTGAATGAACGTATTTAGCGTTGGCGCAGTAAGAATTCCATTGGAACATTAGAATTGGCGAAGTTTCTCTGTAAATTTTTATAATTATTTTAAAATGGTCGAGGGATTTATAGCTGTTGACACTCCATGTTAAAGTTAAATTAATAGAATTTACACAAGTAGCAGTGAATGGCTGTTGTGTTTTCAATAATAATGGCACAATTTTATCTCAAGTGTTTGCTGTTCGGCAGTAAGACTTTTATCCTTTATGGCAGTTTTACTCGGTGAAATTGTTACAAAAATTCCTATGGGAGCACCAGAATCTCAAAAATAGGATTAATAAAAAAAAAGTAAAAAGTAAAAAGAAAAGAAACAAGAAACAAAAAAAATTGTCAGTTCTGAAAACAAATGTCGTCACAGAACACCCCTTAGGATATTTTCTAGAAATGTTATTATTAACAAAATGGATGGGCTTCAGTGGAGAAATGTTGCATAATAAACATCTATAAGATTATCTATAACTTTGTCGATAGCGCCAGCGATTGCTTCAGAAAAAGACCAAGCACCTACTCTATTAGTCAAACTAACAAATTCGTTAAAAAACAGAACAAATGCCATCAATATATATATATATATATATATATATATATATATATATATATATATATATATATATATATTCGGATAATAGCTGGTAACTTGTATTCGAGGATACCCGTCTACTAGGGCTGCTAGCCAATCCCTATTGGAGACGCTCGCTCAGGCACATTTGTGTTTGTTCAACACCCACAGATCACACCTGTTGTTTATACTGCAACTATGCTGAATAGATCTTAGTTACCGTTTCTGAAAGAGAGAGAGAGAGAAAGAGAGAAAGAGAAAGAGAGAGAGAGTGTGTTATCTAGCGTGATTAACAATCTGAACAAGGCAAGCACACTCAAACCCACGGTCACAATGACTTGTGACTTCGCACTAGCATAGCTATCGACGGCCCCCAAATGGTCCGTCTACCCAATTTCACTCACAAGGCTTGGGTTAACCCGTGGTATATATATATATATATATATATATATATATATATATATATATATATATATATATATATACAGTGCTGTTCGATACAAGTGACTCACCTGATTTTTTTTTACTAAATGTTCTCTTCTCCGATGAAAGGAAAGTTGAGCTAAATTCAAAGGATAAGCGATCTAAAGTCCGAAGAAGAAGCTTTGAAAGCTCTTTGAATTTAGCAGTAAGTACTGTCAAGCATCCGTTCAGTATAATGTTCTGGGGATGCTTTTCTTTTCATGGAACTGGTTTCTTAAAACCTATTGAAAAGACCCTCAGGAGTGAGCAGTACTTGAGAATTTTAGAGTCTTGTCTGCTCCCTGCTGCTGATAGGGTGCAAATCGACCCCACCAAGCTCATTTTTATGCAGGATAATGCACCCTGCCACAAATCAAAATTGATGAAGGAATACTTTGATGAGAAGCAGGTGAGTTTTATGACATGGCCGCCCTAATCTCCTGACATCAACCCCATAGAAAACTTATGGAGCATTATAAAGTACAGTCTCTCGAGAAAGCAGTTGAGCAACAAAGAGGATTTGATTATGAATTTCATATCCGAATGGAATTCAATGCTTGGAGATGAGATTTGCCAGAACGTAATCAAGTCAATGCCAAAAAGGGTTGAAAAGGTTATTCAAAATAAAGGAGGACCCATAGATTATTAAATATTTCGAACTATATTACCTATTATAAATAAATGATACCTCTATTATTCTTTATTTAAAGCTGTTCGGTTATTTTTCTATTAATTACTAGTTGCAGGAAATAAGTGAGTCATTTTTTTTGCACAGAGTTTTTCCCTAAATCTCATTTATATCCAAAATTATAATTATCAATAGAATACCTTAGGGTGAGTAAACTTTTTTACCAGGTGGTCGGGAAGGGGTATTTATATTAGTAAGATTAAAAATTAGTTTTACCCCAAAAACAATAGGCGAAAAACTTTTTAAGTAAAAAAAAATAAGGTGAGTCACTTTTATCGAACAGCACTGTATATATATATATCAAAATGATAAGTTCAAGAAAAAACGTCGCTAAATTAAATCACTGGTGCAGTAGAAAACAGCCCGCGTACTATAAGAAGAGAATTTTCACCCAAACGCTACTGATTTTGTTAAACTTAAAAAATCTTCGATTTCAGCTCTCTTGAAAATAAATAAATTCTAGATTACGCAAAAGGTCATAGTCAGTCAACTTCGTAATAACAGCACCAGGTTTGCAGACATGTTTGCTTAGCGAAAACCTCAATATCAAAGAGCGAAAAGATCAAAGAGTAAAAGATCAGAAGACAACTGAAAATAGAAGGTTGACAAAAACTGTTGCACTTAATTTCTTACGTGAACTATGAGTAAAGACATTTATTAAACATAAAAAACGTTCAAGTTCATTTCTACCAACACTTCATATATGCTTGTTTACGGTGAAAAAAAAAACAAAAAACATCCCAAATACCAATTTACATACAAAATGTTTTCTTGTAGAAATGTAAAAAGTACCTGAGCTTAAGGCCAAGCAGTTAGTCTGAAGGTCAGATTGAAGCGTGAGATTGATAATCAACAAGCAGTGATGATCCCCATGTCTACACTCACAATATCTAAACGATTTATCTCCGATATCGATCATTCTTCGCCTTTAAATATAGCAATGAAAAGTAGAATCTCGAGTGGAACTTACTCGAGAAGCTTCTTCCCAGGAACCACTACCTTATGGAGCCAACTCCCAAGAGGCTGTTTACCCGATCACTACAAGTTCAATCTGTATCTGTCTATATTTCTGAGATGAGGTATTATGTACACTATTTACATTATTCGGACTATTGTCCTCATTTTTGTTGCCATATTTATTACAACGTTTCGGCCTTTCAGTATCTGTCTATATTTCTGAGATGAGGTATTATGTACACTATTTACATTATTCGGACTATTGTCCTCATTTTTGTTGCCATATTTATTACAACGTTTCGGCCTTTCAGTATCTGTCTACATTTCTGAGATGAGGTATTATGTACACTATTTGCATTATTCGGACTATTGTGCTCGTTTTAGTCGCCATATTTATCACAGCGTTTCGGCCGTTGTACGCTCCGGCCTTCTTTAGGTGGTTGGAATGTCGAACTGAACCCTGATAAATAAGGCGACAAATATGAGGACAATAGTCCGAATAATGAAGTTCAAGTCTGAGTTATCTTCCACGTATATCCGCATCAGTTTTGCATCAAACTTTGTAAAATTCTTCCTCGAAAGGTCCTCAAGCCTTGCATAGGATGAGGATCAAAGTAAATTTTAAACTATGCATAATTAGATATGTAGATAATGGATCGTGTTTGCGCATATGTCTCTGTGTATGCGTATTTGTTTACAAACGCCGACGCCTGCACCTACACAGTTTAGCAAACATATATGTATAGATTACAGTACCTCGAGGCGGTGCAATGGTTAGCAGTTTGTCTCGCAAGAACAATTCCTATTGAGTAGTGAGTTCAATCCTCACTGAGTACCCCCTATTTTCGGCCTTGTGCCACATCTAAGTTACGCTTGGAAGATCACTATTACAGCACGAATACATATTGATAGGCTGTCCACACACCCATGACTCACAAACACTCCCTCCTTTTGTGGTCGACATTCTTTATGCAAATCCATATCTCCCGCCCCCAAACAATCATTTTCAAATATTCCGTCAGCTTGATTTTATTTCTTTTCTTTACAAACTTCGATTCACTATTTGAAATTAATACATTATTCTGAATATAAACCTTTACCTGTTAACATGTCATAACTTTTAACGCCATATGTATATTTTAAAAAGTATTTTATTTCATCTACCGGCCTGAACATTTTTAAGAAAACTTATTAAAGAAAATGCGGCCTCCAGCAGGATTCGAACCTACCTCCCCTTTTGCAGGATATATATAGAGTAGCGGCCATAATATAAGGAACGGAAACAACAAAGACATAAACATAGGTATGTCCAATATTTCGCTAAAAAGTGGTATACCTTGACGACAAAAGGTCCCCAAATTGATAAAACAATTTTTAAAGTTTAAATATTTATGTTGTCATTAAAGAGGAAAGACCAAAGTATTTTCTGAATATTTTTTCAGATTTTTTAATCCTTCCTATAAATGTTAAAAATTTTATTAAAAAATCTTTTTTTTTTTTCGAGTCAAAAAATTTCGTAAAAGCGAACTTATCGATATTTCTGTCGGAAAGATCATAGTTTGTTAGTTAAAAAATCATGAAAAATCAATTACACCTTTTTCTTTTGTTATCTTAGGAAATTTAGAATGATTAAAGTATACTTAATGTAATTTGAAAGAAACATTACTTACATTTTTAGTAGAAAATTTTTTAAGAGAGATATTTCCAACCGTAGTCGTTCATTTTTTAAGCAATTGACAGGCGTTAATTGATGTACGTCAATATATTCACAACTTACGGCACGGAAATTTATTGGACGGTAGCGCAGAAGTGATATAATTCGTTCTAATTTTAAGTGAATCTGGTTAGTAGATTTTTTTTTTAAAAATTCACTTTCAAATTTTTTTTTTTTTTTACCTGACGTTTGAGGAAGAATTCTGCACTGAAAATAACATTTAAATTATGAAAGAAAATCAAATTTTACAAGTAAAAATAAAACAGTAAAAAAAATACATTTTTTTAAATTGAGGTTTATTATTTCAGTCATGAAATATTTTTCTGAGAATATAAAAATTACATGAAACACCATTAATTGAAACGGGTTAACTTAATGAAATGAGATTTTATTTCTTTTTTATTAAGGCAGATTTTTTTCTATTTATTAATAATTATATGGCAGCAATATGAGTTTTATTTTATTTATTAATAAAATTAACATGCTATGTTTGTTTTGTTTTGACTCAACAAGTATTTTTTAGTTTGAGTAGTAGCGAGCTAACTCCAGAAAATTTAAACTCCAAAAAGCATTTTAATTGATAATTTGTCGTGTGGATAATAATTCCAAAGTAATGTACAATGAATTTATGCATTCGATTTCAAACTTGAAAATTTGGGTGGACTTCCAAGGACGTTTTTTTTTTTTTGTAATTGTAAATAGTCGATATTTTCTTTTATCCCACTATTCGATTATATTTGAATAGAAAAAGAAAAAAATTGAAAATAATACGACGATATTCAGAAAACTTGACAAGCGTTGTTTTGTTGTTACTGAACGAATAAAAGCCATTTCTGAAGTAAAAAAAAACTTGCTTCTATCAAAGGAAACTACTCATGTGACATTATTTCAACAATGTGCATCCGTACTTTCGTTGTAGACAATTTTAAATACAATTTTGGAATATTAAAAATTATTTTTAAAATAATTATGGTTGTCAGATTTTAATAAGCTTTCAAATTTATGATCTTTAAAAAGTAGAGAACATAATATATCATTTCCATAAGGTTGCAGAAAGAACTTAATGTATAAATATATAACAACCTTTTGTCATATTGTGTATTTAAAATTGAAAAAAAAAGAAAATTAATGTAAAAATTCATTGTTCATCAAAAAAATTTTTTCTTTCGGATAATAATTACCTTCGTATATATTATTCAGAAAAGCCATTAAAAACCTTCTTAATTAAATATTGTCTTAGTTTTATTGGGGTTTGTATTTTTACAATTGAGGTAAAAGTTTGGACAATTTCAGACATTTTTTTAACAAAAAAATCGATGATTTAGATTTTTCAGAGTTTTGTGCATTTAATTAAAAAAAAAATTCAGGTTGCAAATAATTTTTTTTTTTGTGTTTTCATAAAATTAAGTTCGAGGGGGGTAACAGATATATAAAAAAAAATTTATACCATGACTTTCAAAGAGACAAACATTTCTAAAATAAGTTCATTCATTTCTGAATAAGTTCTGAAGTTTTCATTAAAATCCAACAAGTAGTTAATTTTTACAAGAATTTCGAAATTAATGTGTCTTTCAACAGACAAAAAAACAACTAAAAAAAAAACGCTAAAATGGCCAAAATTGGACATACCTACATAAACATGTGTATAACTTAAAAAGTAATGCATGATTAGCAATGAAATTTTTACCGAATAAAGATTAGGGTGTAATGCATAAATATTATACAAAGTTACAAAAATTTACAAAATAGTTTTTTTTTAAAATAAAGATGAAATGGAACAAAGGAAATAAGCTACTGGACAAAAGTTAAGGAATGATCATGTTAATACTTGATTGTGAACAAGATATCACCAAAATTTAATATTTGGTAAACATCCCCTTATTTTCAATTTCTCTGCATCGTCGACCACATGATCTAATTAATTTCTTGCAAAAATCAGAAGTAATTCCCTCCCATTCGTCTTTCAATAACTCCCATAGGTGATCCTGGTTTTTCGGGTTTCTTTTCTGAGCCCTTTCTCAAATTATCTTCCAAACATTTTCTATTGGATTCAGGTCGGGCCTCTGGCCTGGCCACTTCATTAGGGCGATTCCTTCTTCTTCAAATAAAGCCAGAACCTTCCGAGCCTTGTGGCAAGGTGCATTGTCCTGCATGAAAATAGGAGATTCATAAAGATTATGGTGTTATCTTGGTACCACATGCTGCTGAAGAAGCCTTTTGTAAATCTCAGCATTGATATTGCCATGTACGCAGATGATAGGGCCAACTCCTGCAGATTAAATCATTCCCCACATCATCACACTGCCGCCACCAAACTTAACGGTTTTCTTGACACATTGAGAAGACAGTCTTTCACCTGTTCTACGACGTACGTAAGTTTTGCCCTCAGAACCAAATACAGTAAACTTGGACTCGTCACTGATATGAAATGTATCCCATTGTGCGTCAGTCCAAACAACATGTTCTCTCGCATACTCCAGGCGTGCCCTTTGGTTTCGCTTTGAAATGAGAGGCTTCGAAGCTGGAATACGGGCATGCATTTTTTAACCTGCGAGCAACCGTTTTCCTTGAGATCTTATTATCTGTCTCTTCATTAAATGTACGGGCAATTGATGTAGCAGTTTCAAAACGGTTTTTTGTAGATATTCTAACAATTCTTCGATCTTCTCTTTGCAATGTTTTTGGAGGTCTGCTGCTTTTTGGTTTTGCATCTAACGTTTTATCAGTTTTATATACGATGAACGATACATATAGACCTATGAACAATATCAGAAATTTCTGAAATTTACCTTTTTTCTTGATAGTTAGCGATAATGAGTTGTTTTTCTTTAAAAGAGAGCGTTTTGCGTGTAGAATCTGCCATATTGCTTAAGAATAAAGTCCTAATGATACTTATTGTTACTTATTATTACTTATTGTTGAAAAACTCCATCGAGTTTTTTAACAATGTAAATTAAAAATTTATGCAAATTATTAACATCGTTTCTCGGCTTTTTATATATACGGGTCAGTGGTGCATTGTGGGTAGTCTATTTTGGCGGTTATTTTACCGGAAGTCGTTTATTTGTTTATTTATTTATTTGGGTCAAATTATATTGCTTCTTTTTATTTATTTTTATTTTCATAATTTATCTTATATATTGATTTATTTTTTATTTTTATTTTGAACAGTGTTTTTATTAACGTAATAAAAATTTGTTTATATAGCTTATTTAATAGTTTTGTTTTGGTTTGGGAAGATAATTAAGGCTATTTGTTCAATTATGGTGTTGATTGTTGTTGTTTGTTCTGACTATTATTTTGGTGGGAACAGTTTTTAATTTATTTATTTGGATCGATTATCGTTATTTGTTTTTTTCTGAACGGCTAGTTTGTCGGTATCGGTTGTTAGTTTATTTATATATTTGGATGTATTTACATCAATTTATTATACTTGTCCTTATTTATTTATTACACTGTATATTTTCTCTTTTTGGTTTTCAATTTTTAAGTAACGCAGTATATTATTTTTTATTCATTTTTTTTATATCATCATATAAAAGTTATAGCTATTTTTCGTTCGATTTTTTGTATTGATTTTTATAATCTAATATTTTGATTATAATAGTTTGCTAATTTGTTAGTTATTTACTTTATTTATTGATTTTGTTTCTTATTTTTTAGTGTATTTCGTCTATTCTAATAGGTGTGATTTGGTAATTTGTTTGGATCAATTTATTTTGATTATTTTATAGTCATTTTGCTTGTTTATGTATGTATTTATTTTTTCCGTTTTCAATTCTCGGTAGTGGATGCGCACTGCTGATGAGTCCCAAATATGGGACGAAACGGCTGTCCAGTGCTTTCTGCATTCTGTTCAGGTTTCTTTCAGACTCAATGAATTACTTAATTATAATTATCAAATCCTCCTAACAATTTCTATCATATATATATATATATATATATATATATATATATATATATATATATATATATATATATATATATATATATATGACCATGAAAATAAACCATTTATGAGAGTTTATATGAAGATTTATTGGCTATCAAACCCTCCAGCGTCCACCGTGACTTGTTTCTTTAGGGTTTTCATTTGTTCCGTTCCCTAGGGAACAATTTAAATGACAAAAAAAATTAACTCAGTACAGTCAATCGATAATTACGTCACAAACTTTTTCCAACAAAAACACAAAGTTTATACATGATTGTAGAACATTGGGAGATAGTTGTTAAAACAAAGGAGACAGTGTAATTAGCCAATAAATGTTTTTTGCTAGCATGTCAAATTTTGCTTTTAATTTTCTAATCGGGCACATACTTTTGCAAGGATCTAATCAGAGCCTAGGAGAATGTAACCGTAAATATTGAATATAATTACTACTGACAGTTTTTTTCATCCTCTTAATTCCATGCAAAGAGAAAACTGCAAGAACATCAGAAAAAAAGAATAAAACACTTTTCCTTGTCTGTCACATTCAATGTATAAAAGAAAGGTTTTTGCCTGAATTTCTGGGATGTGGATTTATCATTATTTAAAAGAAAGTTTGCTGCTCAACTATACATCATATTACTTCATACGCAGGGTCTAGGAGAAGGGGCTCCAGGCAGTACATTGTCCCGGGGCCCAAGAACTAAGAAGGGCCCTACCATGGCAACCATGGAGAAAAGCCATCCCCAGCTCGAGAACAAGCACGTTCTAACCCCAGCCCAACATACACTTACATTCACATACTCAAACATCAGTATATTTATCACACAACACTTGATTTTTTTATTAGTATTTATTATTAATAGGCCGATTTGTATAAACAGTATCTACCTACAACCTGGTGTAGATGTAGAGATGAGTAATTTAGTGTAATGGTGTGGACTTGCGAACATTAGAATTTTCGCTTTATCACGTACCTGTATGTATTATTATTTTGCGTTGCAAGGACTTTATTAAAATTGTTATAGTTCAAGATCGTATTATTATGAACGTTTCAAAAACATTTCTCTATGACAATCAGCTTCTTTTTATTAGTATCTATTATTATTTATTGTCGGCCGATTTGTATAAACATATGATAACACTAAGAGTATCTATCTATACTTGATCATGGAAATAAAGAATTTATGAGAGTTTACATGAAGAGTTACTGGCCATCAAATCCTCAATTTTGAAAAAGATTCTTTGCCTACCTCGGGTCCCCAGATGTATTTTGTACCGCCTTGCAAAATTTCTCTTGGGGGCCAGTCTCAAGAGTAACGAGACTGGATGTGCTGCGAGCTATGGAGATCGAGCAAAGTGAGTTTTTGTCGCAGGGCCAGGCATCAATCGGCAACTCTGCAAAGAGATCTTGTGATGTGTGCTTTGCGCAGTGCTGGAGAAGAAACGAGTGTTGTTCCAGGACAAATCTTACCCGCCTCACCACGACAATGCATTTGCTCACAACGTCCTGAACACCCGGCAGTTCCTGGCCGAGAAGAACATTGCTCTACTAGAACAACCTCCTAAATTCACCTGATCTTGCTCCGTGGGACTGTTTTCTTTTCTCCAAGCTCAAGAAGGTCATCAAGGGGACTCGTTTTGAAGGTGTGGACGCCATCAAGAGGGCCGTAACAACTGACTTGAGGGGTATCCAAGAATAATCCTTCCAGCTGTGCACAGAAGCGCGACAGAGAAAGATGGGAAGGTGCCAGGTAAATGTCAGCTTCTTTTTGTTAGTATCTATTATTTATTGTAGGCTGATTTGTATAAACATATGATAACACTAAGAGTATCTATCTATAATTCGAGTTTGACGTAACTTAGCGTAATGATGGGACTTGCGCACACCAGACTTTTCGCTTCATCATGTGCCTGTATGTTTATCCTGTGCCTGGATGTATTAATATTTTGTTTCGCAAGGACTTTATGTATTGTAATTTTAGAGATTTGAAGTTGTTATTATTGTGAACGTTTCAAAAATATTTCTCTATGTTAAAACCTAAAAGGCGATTGGTGAATGTAACCGTAAATATTGAATATATTTCGGACATTATGTTATATTTGATCATGGAAATAAAAGAATTTATGAGCGTTTACATGAAGAGTTATTAGACATCAAATCCCTAAATTTGAGAAGAACTTTTGCCTACCTTGGGGCCCAAAGGGGTCTTGTACAGCCTTGTAAAATCTCTCTTGAAGCCCTGTATCTAATATTATAATTATTCTATTCTCAACCGCATAGTCTCGTTCTATGCCAAGCCACCAACTGACTTTATTTTAAATAGTAATAAAGTGTCGTTGCCTACATTGGAGTTTGAACACAGATCGAGCAATTCCATTATTGAATTAAGTAGATCACGTGACCATAAAGGAAACGCATAAGTAGGAGGTAGCTTTACGTCTTGCTGATCGCTATTTCTACTCTATCCTCTATTACTATACTGATCACTTTTTATATTCTATCCTCTATTACCATTTAAGAATCGCTGTTCTCTATACTACTTCTCTCTACTGATCACTATACGGATTACTATTCGGTGTTTAGTTTTCGAGTGGGGATTATGGAGCAAGTACTATTAGTTCGAGTGTTATTCAAGGTATCTGACACCAGTATTGTCCAACAGCGTTACTATAGTTGTATCTGCGATTACAAAGTCTCTACTACAACGAGCATTACGAAAGTGACAACGAATATTCGTTGACATCACAAAAGTTGCAACTAGTGTTCGTTGATATCACAAAACTTTTTTACCCATTTTTTCCTCTGCGTGAATATGTGTGTGTATGTCTGTGTATGAGTGCGCGTAAGCCAGATCGCACACACACGCGCATGCAGGTGAAGGCATGTATTAGGTAGGAAAGTGCGTTCCTCACTTCTTTATATGACTCCCGCACGTGCTATTAACAAGATCTGTACTTTAAAGGAAAAAGTAAATTCACGCTAAGTTATTACAGCGGGCCACCAAAAGTATATCTGCTCCTTTTTTTTCTTCTTCTTTCAGATTTCTTTATTTCTTTGTTTTGTTTTTTTTTTTCCTAAAGAATTAATGGATTTATTTTTAATGCGACAGAATTTATTACTTCAGACGTTATTTTTTTTAGTGTATACTCGTGGTTGAAATAGACTCCCCGTTTTCATTTTAAACTGTATGTACTACGTCTACCGAAATACAACCGCGAGAAAGTAAAGAAAATGTGCTCTCGCTGGGATTCGAACCTGCATCTACCTTTGTAGGAGAATCCACAGTTTCATCAGGTGTGCTTTCGGTCGCTCGGCCACAGAGGGAGTCACAGCTAAGAAAGTTCTTTTTGTTTTTCCAATTTAAGGAAAGCACACTCCTTAGTTCAGATTTTTCTGGAAAACCCATATCGGCTCAATTTCGTATCCAAAATGTCAAGAGTAAGACGATAAGCTACATCCGCGTTCTGAGTAAAACGATAAACTACATCCGCGTTCTGTGTAAGACGATAAACTACATCCGCGTCCTGGGTAAGACGATAAACTACATCAACGTCCTGAGTAAGACGATAAACTACAGGTCTCAGATTAGGAGGTTTTGAGGAACGTGGAACCATCTCTTAATTGCTGGTATTCCCAGGTCCACCCTGACCCGGGGTGGTAGCAACTTTTAGGGTCCCATGTATGGCCAAATAGTTAACCTTCAAACTGGGTTCAAAACATTATGAAAGTGTAAAAATATGTTTTAATACCAGCAAAAATTTTTGAAGAAAAAATCATTACCGGCAATACATTTTTGGAACAAAATATTACCAGCAATATATTTAAAAAAAATATTACCAGCAATACATTTTTGAGAAAAATATTACCAGCAATAAATCTTTGAAAAAAAATTATTACCAGAAATATATTTTTGAACGAAAAATATTACCACAATAAATTAAAAAAAAAACAACAAAAAAAAACGAAACAAATATTACCAGTAATACATTTTTGAAGAAAAAATATTACCATCATTACAAATCTTGTCGGCATTAAATAACCCATTGAGGTTGATATACCGTAAAACAAACCAAACCAAACCAAACGTAAACAACCTATTTATCAAGAATTATTGGATTTATTTTTTATAACTTCAGATGTTATTTTTAGTGGATACCCGTATCCGAAATAGACGCCTGGTTTTATTTGTTTCGTTAATTTTTTTGTCGCCAATTCGGTCATATTTCCGGGTACCAAATATCCAGGAAGATCAGTATCTTAGGTGGCACTATCATAATATCCATTTTTAGACCATCGCTAACTCAATATAAAGCCTTGGAATTACTCAAGGAAGGGGATTGCTGAATGAAGATGTTGTAAGGACATAAAGGGATGAAGTTAACAGTGCATATTATGAGGATACGTAGGACAGATAGCGGTTGTGTCGGAAGTCTGTTCCACAGACTGTCTCAGAAGAACTTCCTCTTTACTAATGGAATGCGAAGAGAAGGAAGATGAGCTGATCCTGTGTACGTGCCATGACGGTTTTTGGTTGTTAAAGTCTAAACTGGTGGAATGTAGGCTGGAAAATAATTCCTCACCCACAAGGCTGAGAGCAAATGTTTGTGAACTTCAATATCTGTTTATATCTCTGAGATGAGGTATTATAATTATTTACATTATTCTGAATGTCATCCTCATCGTCATTGCCATATTCACGACGTTTCAGCCGTTGTACGCTCCCGCTTTCTTCACGTGATTGGAATTTCGTACTGAACCCTTTATTTTGTCCACTGCGGTAGATTGTTCTAGTTCCACGTGCCATGCCTCTTCCGGGTGTTTCATGTTATTTCCCTTTATCTCAACTCTCCAAGTGTTGGTTCATCACTGCTGTGGCCTAGTATTGAACTCGCAACTCCCATGTGTCTTGACACATGACCCAGTGGATAAAGATGTTGGTTAGATCCAGTGACTAGACCCAAAGCTTTGTGAGTTTTTGAACTTGTTGGAAAGTGAAGATTGGGTTTCTCTAGGTCAGATTTCAGCAATTCTCTGATTTGGATCTGATCTGACTCTTGTAAAGGTAGAGCATGGAAATGGGTGTTAGATACTCTCTGGTTCGGTACAAGGAGCCGACCATTTTTTCATGAATCTATTGATAGATCTTATGCAGGAGTTTTAATTGTGGTTTGGTGTGAGCTTGTGTCTCAATAGACGTTCAAGGCGAGGATTATGAGGATCAAAGAAAATTTAGGATTTGATTGATGGTGACAGAACACTACGAGTTTACTGTTGGAGGTATTAAATGATGCAAGTCAGTCTTTCCCCCACCGAGGGCTTGGTCAGAGATCAGCAACCAGACACTCGATACTGTCTAGAAATCCACTTATACACCTACAAAACATTTTCAATACCATGAATTAATAGAAAAATACACAAAGAAAACCTAGGTACGTGAGCATCTCTTTGCGACTACTTGGTCTTGACTGCTGACCTGAGATGGAACAAATACACTGAGTCAATAGCTTCGTCCACCGCAAGGAAAGTTGGCTCCCTGTGCCGCGCCAGGTAATTTGTCTCGCCGGAAAAATCAGCCATTCGCCCTTGCATGGAGTATTGCTGCCATATATGGTCTGGAGCCCCTGCTGTTTGCCTCAGGGTTCTTGATAAAATCCAGAGACCGATATGCAATGTAATTGGCCCTGATCTGACATCTCGTCTGCAGTCGCTCTCTAACAGACGTGCCGTCGCCTCACTCTGTCTTTTTTACAAATACTTTCACGGTAATTGCTCGGATGAGCTGCTTTCGCTGGTTCTCAGACTTCATAAATTTAAGCGTTCAACTAGGCTGGCATCTCGCTCTCACCCTTTCACTGTCGAAACTGTTAAATGTAGCCGTCTCTTCTACTCCAATAGCTTCATGTCTCGCACTTCTCACCTGTGGAACTCCCCCCTTTCCCTGTTTCCCTGATAGCTATAATCTCCAACTATTCAAATGTAATGTCAATCGACGTCACCAGATGCTTTGATATATCCCCTATCCTTCTCTTCATCCTTTCCTCTATAACTCCTCTTTGCTCTCGCTCCAACTCTCTGTAACCCATCGCGTGCCAGTGGCTTCCCGCTTTGCTTGCGGTGAAATGCTTAAAAAAATCGTATCTCATCTTCAGTCACATTCCCGCTTCCGTAACGTAGTTCCTCTCTGTCTTTTCGATAAATATTTTCTCGGTCGTTGTTCTAATGAGCTTTCGTCGTTGTTACCTCGACTTCACGAGTTAAAAGCCGTACGAGATTGGCAGTTAGGTCTCATATTTTCACTGTTAAAATTGTTAATTGTAACCATAATTTTTATGCTAATTGCAATCAGGGTCAGATTATGACCGTTAGGGCCACTAAGCTAATGAAATTATACCCCCACACCTCAACGGAGAGACCCTCTAATTCGCCTGCAACTGTCTTGAGCGAAATAAAGGGTTCAGTTCGACATTCCAACCACCTGAAGAAGGCAGGAGTGTACAACGGCCGAAACCTTGTAATAAATATGGGCGACAAAGATGAGGACAATAGTCCGAATAATTTAAATAATGTAAAATTTTTTCATAAAGTTTTCATCCGACTACAGTATTTGTACAACTGGGGGTCAAGCTGGGGTAAACAATAAAAGGTAATTAGCTCCCCCCTGCCACTTTGATAAGAAAATGCTTTGTCAGACTTCGTTTATACTTCAAGTTGTTTGCATGTTGTTGACTTTCTGAAACTACTTTCCCACAAATACAAAGAGCCCCATTTTTTCGTTTCACTAGTTCAGACCTTTACTGCTCGGGCACAGCAGGCCACTCCCACGGCGTCGAATCATTGCCTTCGTATTCCAAAAGTAGGAAGAATATTCCACTCCACGTTTTTTATCCTCTAGAAGTGCAAATTTGCGTGACAGACTTCCGCGTAGTTGCATCCCTGAACACATAAATCTTGATCTCTGCATGCCAAGTTCCACTCATAATCCTTTCTTCTTCTCCTCATAATCCTTATTCCATTTTCTCTTACATTTATACCTCATTTGGTATTAACATTTTGACTATAACCTTCTAACATGAATGTCTCTCGAGCCTTAAATTGAGTAAGCTTTTTTATAAAATTACTCATATTTGTTTATACGTCTACATAAGGATAATGGTGTAGTATAATTGTTTTATTTCCTCCCAAGAGAAAATCTGAAAGCATCCGAACATTTTTCCGTTGTCCGAACTTTACACATTTCAAGCCTTTTGAAAATTTAGAAAAGCATATATAACTTTTAAAAATTCAGTGTCGTACACCGAAACAAAGATCATATTTGTAAAATATTTAAGCTGGTGGCGTTTTCAACCAGACGCTATTCTTTCAAATACATCTACATTTTAGTTAAAGGGAAATAACTAAGACCATCTGGAAGAGGCATGGCACGTGGAATTAGAACAATCTACCCCGGTGGACGAAATAAAGGATTTAGTTCGAAATTCGAATCACCTGAAGAAGACCGAAAACGTTGTGAATATGGCAATGAAGATGAGGATAACAGTCCTAACAATGTAAATAATGCAAGTAATCATAATACCTCATATTAAAGAGATCCCATCAGCTGAAGAAGGCCGGTGCGTACAACGGCCGAAACGTTATGAATATGGCAACGACGATGAGGATAATAGTCCGAATAATGTAAATAATGTAAGTAATACCTCATTTCAGAGATCCAATCACATGAAGAAGGCCGGAGCGTACAAGGGCCGAAACGTTGTGAATATGGCAATGGAGATGAGGATAACAGTCCGAACAATGTAAATAATGCAAGTAATCATAATACCTCATATCAGAGATCCAATCACATGAAGAAGGCCGGAGCGCACAAGGGCCGAAACGTTGTGAATATGGCAATGGAGATGAGGATAACAGTCCGAACAATGTAAATAATGCAAGTAATCATAATACCTCATATCAGAGATCCAATCACATGAAGAAGGCCGGAGCGCACAAGGGCCGAAACGTTGTGAATATGGCAATGGAGATGAGGATAACAGTCCGAACAATGTAAATAATGCAAGTAATCATAATACCTCATATCAGAGATCCAATCACATGAAGAAGGCCGGAGCGCACAAGGGCCGAAACGTTGTGAATATGGCAATGGAGATGAGGATAACAGTCCGAACAATGTAAATAATGCAAGTAATCATAATACCTCATATCAGAGATCCAATCACATGAAGAAGGCCGGAGCGTACAAGGGCCGAAACGTTGTGAATATGGCAATGGAGATGAGGATAACAGTCCGAACAATGTAAATAATGCAAGTAATCATAATACCACATATCAGAGATCCAATCACATGAAGAAGGCCGGAGCGCACAAGGGCCGAAACGTTGTGAATATGGCAATGGAGATGAGGATAACAGTCCGAACAATGTAAATAATGCAAGTAATCATAATACCTCATATCAGAGATCCAATCACATGAAGAAGGCCGGAGCGTACAAGGGCCGAAACGTTGTGAATATGGCAATGGAGATGAGGATAACAGTCCGAACAATGTAAATAATGCAAGTAATCATAATAACTCATATCAGAGATCCCATCAGCTGAAGAAGGCCGGTGCGTACAACGGCCGAAACGTTATGAATATGGCAACGACGATGAGGATAATAGTCCGAATAATGTAAATAATGTAAGTAATACCTCATTTCAGAGATCCAATCACATGAAGAAGGCCGGAGCGTACAAGGGCCGAAACGTTGTGAATATGGCAATGGAGATGAGGATAACAGTCCGAACAATGTAAATAATGCAAGTAATCATAATACCTCATATCAGAGATCCAATCACATGAAGAAGGCCGGAGCGCACAAGGGCCGAAACGTTGTGAATATGGCAATGGAGATGAGGATAACAGTCCGAACAATGTAAATAATGCAAGTAATCATAATACCTCATATCAGAGATCCAATCACATGAAGAAGGCCGGAGCGCACAAGGGCCGAAACGTTGTGAATATGGCAATGGAGATGAGGATAACAGTCCGAACAATGTAAATAATGCAAGTAATCATAATACCTCATATCAGAGATCCAATCACATGAAGAAGGCCGGAGCGCACAAGGGCCGAAACGTTGTGAATATGGCAATGGAGATGAGGATAACAGTCCGAACAATGTAAATAATGCAAGTAATCATAATACCTCATATCAGAGATCCAATCACATGAAGAAGGCCGGAGCGTACAAGGGCCGAAACGTTGTGAATATGGCAATGGAGATGAGGATAACAGTCCGAACAATGTAAATAATGCAAGTAATCATAATACCACATATCAGAGATCCAATCACATGAAGAAGGCCGGAGCGCACAAGGGCCGAAACGTTGTGAATATGGCAATGGAGATGAGGATAACAGTCCGAACAATGTAAATAATGCAAGTAATCATAATACCTCATATCAGAGATCCAATCACATGAAGAAGGCCGGAGCGTACAAGGGCCGAAACGTTGTGAATATGGCAATGGAGATGAGGATAACAGTCCGAACAATGTAAATAATGCAAGTAATCATAATAACTCATATCAGAGATCCCATCAGCTGAAGAAGGCCGGTGCGTACAACGGCCGAAACGTTATGAATATGGCAACGACGATGAGGATAATAGTCCGAATAATGTAAATAATGTAAGTAATACCTCATTTCAGAGATCCAATCACATGAAGAAGGCCGGAGCGTACAAGGGCCGAAACGTTGTGAATATGGCAATGGAGATGAGGATAACAGTCCGAACAATGTAAATAATGCAAGTAATCATAATACCTCATATCAGAGATCCAATCACATGAAGAAGGCCGGAGCGTACAAGGGCCGAAACGTTGTGAATATGGCAATGGAGATGAGGATAACAGTCCGAACAATGTAAATAATGCAAGTAATCATAATACCTCATATCAGAGATCCCATCAGCTGAAGAAGGCCGGTGCGTACAACGGCCGAAACGTTATGAATATGGCAACGACGATGAGGATAATAGTCCGAATAATGTAAATAATGTAAGTAATACCTCATTTCAGAGATCCAATCACATGAAGAAGGCCGGAGCGTACAAGGGCCGAAACGTTGTGAATATGGCAATGGAGATGAGGATAACAGTCCGAACAATGTAAATAATGCAAGTAATCATAATACCTCATATCAGAGATCCAATCACATGAAGAAGGCCGGAGCGTACAAGGGCCGAAACGTTGTGAATATGGCAATGGAGATGAGGATAACAGTCCGAACAATGTAAATAATGCAAGTAATCATAATACCTCATATCAGAGATCCAATCACATGAAGAAGGCCGGAGCGCACAAGGGCCGAAACGTTGTGAATATGGCAATGGAGATGATGATAACAGTCCGAAAAATGTAAATAATGCAAGTAATCATAATAACTCATATCAGAGATCCCATCAGCTGAAGAAGGCCGGTGCGTACAACGGCCGAAACGTTATGAATATGGCAACGACGATGAGGATAATAGTCCGAATAATGTAAATAATGTAAGTAATACCTCATTTCAGAGATCCAATCACATGAAGAAGGCCGGAGCGCACAAGGGCCGAAACGTTGTGAATATGGCAATGGAGATGAGGATAACAGTCCGAACAATGTAAATAATGCAAGTAATCATAATACCTCATATCAGAGATCCAATCACATGAAGAAGGCCGGAGCGTACAAGGGCCGAAACGTTGTGAATATGGCAATGGAGATGAGGATAACAGTCCGAACAATGTAAATAATGCAAGTAATCATAATACCTCATATCAGAGATCCAATCACATGAAGAAGGCCGGAGCGCACAAGGGCCGAAACGTTGTGAATATGGCAATGGAGATGAGGATAACAGTCCGAACAATGTAAATAATGCAAGTAATCATAATACCTCATATCAGAGATCCAATCACATGAAGAAGGCCGGAGCGCACAAGGGCCGAAACGTTGTGAATATGGCAATGGAGATGAGGATAACAGTCCGAACAATGTAAATAATGCAAGTAATCATAATACCTCATATCAGAGATCCAATCACATGAAGAAGGCCGGAGCGTACAAGGGCCGAAACGTTGTGAATATGGCAATGGAGATGAGGATAACAGTCCGAACAATGTAAATAATGCAAGTAATCATAATACCTCATATCAGAGATCCAATCACATGAAGAAGGCCGGAGCGCACAAGGGCCGAAACGTTGTGAATATGGCAATGGAGATGAGGATAACAGTCCGAACAATGTAAATAATGCAAGTAATCATAATACCTCATATCAGAGATCCAATCACATGAAGAAGGCCGGAGCGCACAAGGGCCGAAACGTTGTGAATATGGCAATGGAGATGAGGATAACAGTCCGAACAATGTAAATAATGCAAGTAATCATAATACCACATATCAGAGATCCAATCACATGAAGAAGGCCGGAGCGCACAAGGGCCGAAACGTTGTGAATATGGCAATGGAGATGAGGATAACAGTCCGAACAATGTAAATAATGCAAGTAATCATAATACCTCATATCAGAGATCCAATCACATGAAGAAGGCCGGAGCGTACAAGGGCCGAAACGTTGTGAATATGGCAATGGAGATGAGGATAACAGTCCGAACAATGTAAATAATGCAAGTAATCATAATAACTCATATCAGAGATCCCATCAGCTGAAGAAGGCCGGTGCGTACAACGGCCGAAACGTTATGAATATGGCAACGACGATGAGGATAATAGTCCGAATAATGTAAATAATGTAACTAATACCTCATTTCAGAGATCCAATCACATGAAGAAGGCCGGAGCGTACAAGGGCCGAAACGTTGCGAATATGGCAATGGAGATGAGGATAACAGTCCGAACAATGTAAATAATGCAAGTAATCATAATACCTCATATCAGAGATCCAATCACATGAAGAAGGCCGGAGCGTACAAGGGCCGAAACGTTGTGAATATGGCAATGGAGATGAGGATAACAGTCCGAACAATGTAAATAATGCAAGTAATCATAATAACTCATATCAGAGATCCCATCAGCTGAAGAAGGCCGGTGCGTACAACGGCCGAAACGTTATGAATATGGCAACGACGATGAGGATAATAGTCCGAATAATGTAAATAATGTAAGTAATACCTCATTTCAGAGATCCAATCACATGAAGAAGGCCGGAGCGTACAAGGGCCGAAACGTTGTGAATATGGCAATGGAGATGAGGATAACAGTCCGAACAATGTAAATAATGCAAGTAATCATAATACCTCATATCAGAGATCCAATCACATGAAGAAGGCCGGAGCGTACAAGGGCCGAAACGTTGTGAATATGGCAATGGAGATGAGGATAACAGTCCGAACAATGTAAATAATGCAAGTAATCATAATAACTCATATCAGAGATCCCATCAGCTGAAGAAGGCCGGTGCGTACAACGGCCGAAACGTTATGAATATGGCAACGACGATGAGGATAATAGTCCGAATAATGTAAATAATGTAAGTAATACCTCATTTCAGAGATCCAATCACATGAAGAAGGCCGGAGCGTACAAGGGCCGAAACGTTGTGAATATGGCAATGGAGATGAGGATAACAGTCCGAACAATGTAAATAATGCAAGTAATCATAATACCTCATATCAGAGATCCAATCACATGAAGAAGGCCGGAGCGTACAAGGGCCGAAACGTTGTGAATATGGCAATGGAGATGAGGATAACAGTCCGAACAATGTAAATAATGCAAGTAATCATAATACCTCATATCAGAGATCCAATCACATGAAGAAGGCCGGAGCGTACAAGGGCCGAAACGTTGTGAATATGGCAATGGAGATGAGGATAACAGTCCGAACAATGTAAATAATGCAAGTAATCATAATACCTCATATCAGAGATCCAATCACATGAAGAAGGCCGGAGCGTACAAGGGCCGAAACGTTGTGAATATGGCAATGGAGATGAGGATAACAGTCCGAACAATGTAAATAATGCAAGTAATCATAATACTCATATCAGAGATCCAATCACATGAAGAAGGCCGGAGCGTACAAGGGCCGAAACGTTGTGAATATGGCAATGGAGATGAGGATAACAGTCCGAACAATGTAAATAATGCAAGTAATCATAATACCTCATATCAGAGATCCAATCACATGAAGAAGGCCGGAGCGTACAAGGGCCGAAACGTTGTGAATATGGCAATGGAGATGAAGATAACAGTCCGAACAATGTAAATAATGCAAGTAATCATAATACCTCATATCAGAGATCCAATCACATGAAGAAGGCCGGAGCGTACAAGGGCCGAAACGTTGTGAATATGGCAATGGAGATGAGGATAACAGTCCGAACAATGTAAATAATGCAAGTAATCATAATACCTCATATCAGAGATCCAATCACATGAAGAAGGCCGGAGCGCACAAGGGCCGAAACGTTGTGAATATGGCAATGGAGATGAGGATAACAGTCCGAACAATGTAAATAATGCAAGTAATCATAATACCTCATATCAGAGATCCAATCACATGAAGAAGGCCGGAGCGCACAAGGGCCGAAACGTTGTGAATATGGCAATGGAGATGAGGATAACAGTCCGAACAATGTAAATAATGCAAGTAATCATAATACCTCATATCAGAGATCCAATCACATGAAGAAGGCCGGAGCGTATAAGGGCCGAAACGTTGTGAATATGGCAATGGAGATGAGGATAACAGTCCGAACAATGTAAATAATGCAAGTAATCATAATACCTCATATCAGAGATCCAATCACATGAAGAAGGCCGGAGCGTACAAGGGCCGAAACGTTGTGAATATGGCAATGGAGATGAGGATAACAGTCCGAACAATGTAAATAATGCAAGTAATCATAATAACTCATATCAGAGATCCCATCAGCTGAAGAAGGCCGGTGCGTACAACGGCCGAAACGTTATGAATATGGCAACGACGATGAGGATAATACTCCGAATAATGTAAATAATGTAAGTAATACCTCATTTCAGAGATCTAATCACATGAAGAAGGCCGGAGCGCACAAGGGCCGAAACGTTGTGAATATGGCAATGGAGATGAGGATAACAGTCCGAACAATGTAAATAATGCAAGTAATCATAATACCACATATCAGAGATCCAATCACATGAAGAAGGCCGGAGCGCACAAGGGCCGAAACGTTGTGAATATGGCAATGGAGATGAGGATAACAGTCCGAACAATGTAAATAATGCAAGTAATCATAATACCTCATATCAGAGATCCAATCACATGAAGAAGGCCGGAGCGTACAAGGGCCGAATCGTTGTGAATATGGCAATGGAGATGAGGATAACAGTCCGAACAATGTAAATAATGCAAGTAATCATAATACCTCATATCAGAGATCCCATCAGCTGAAGAAGGCCGGTGCGTACAACGGCCGAAACGTTATGAATATGGCAACGACGATGAGGATAATAGTCCGAATAATGTAAATAATGTAAGTAATACCTCATTTCAGAGATCCAATCACATGAAGAAGGCCGGAGCGTACAAGGGCCGAAACGTTGTGAATATGGCAATGGAGATGAGGATAACAGTCCGAACAATGTAAATAATGCAAGTAATCATAATACCTCATATCAGAGATCCAATCACATGAAGAAGGCCGGAGCGCACAAGGGCCGAAACGTTGTGAATATGGCAATGGAGATGAGGATAACAGTCCGAACAATGTAAATAATGCAAGTAATCATAATACCTCATATCAGAGATCCAATCACATGAAGAAGGCCGGAGCGCACAAGGGCCGAAACGTTGTGAATATGGCAATGGAGATGAGGATAACAGTCCGAACAATGTAAATAATGCAAGTAATCATAATAACTTATCTCAGAGATATAGACAAATATCTACTTTAAGATACAGCTTGGGAAGTTAGCGGAAGTTCAACACGAGTTCAACCGGAAACAGACAAAACATCGACGTATTTTTTTTTTATAAAAATAAACCGCAAAAAAAAAAAAAAAATTAGTACAAAGCGTTGCAAACTGTTATCTATATAATACTAATTCTCTAATCTTGTATGTATGTATGCATGTACGCTTCTTGCTGAGACACAGCTTAAATGATACATAATAGCGCAAACAATTTAGAAGCATGACAGACCGTGAATTCCTACCAAGCGCTGTGCCAAATTTCATTTAAATTGGACAAGGTCTCCTTGAACTAGGGCCGTTTTTTTCTGTTTTTACAGCATTTAATGGGAAATTCAGTATTTGTTTTCGATACGCATTCTTATATGAATCCATGTATATAAACAAACACTTGCATATTATACTCCAAATATTATGTATGTGAAAAATAATAAACATATATATCATATTATAACAACATTATTAAATACATTTACATAACGCTTATACAAGTAACTAAACTACATTATAACTTAAAAAAAAATATTTGGAAATTACATAATAGATGAAAAAGCTATGTGGGTGTGTCATAGTAAAATGAAATTTGTATGGCTGGAAAATTGAGTCACATGACTTGATGGTAAATAAATATATATGCTAGTTTGCCGTCGTCACGTATTTTTAAATAAATGTGAGGAAGAAACATGTATCTATAAGCCCTCTAGAAATTTATGGAAACTACTAGAAGTGTTTTTTGATTATTTGTGAGGTTATAAGTTATGCTATAACTATAAAATGTTAAAATGTGTTTAAATACATAAGTACTCTCGAATTTCATCATTAAATTTATTTATTTAAATTAATATAAAGCTTCTGCAAGTTTGAAATTTTTCTTTGTTGTGATAGCCCATACACCGTGGACACCCCCAAAATATTAAATGAACCATTCGTAGCATGTGTTGGCGAATCGGGTCCGTCGAGACTAAGTCAACCAATCAGGTCGGTCGGTACATATTCCCGCCAAGGCGCGAACTTTGAATCAGGAAGGAACGCGCTTCTTCTTAGAAACTCGTTAAATGCGCGAATATCTGAATCGACAAAAACGCACGTTTCGTCGATCAGCGAAATATGTCTTCAAGTCTGCCTTTTGAAACTCAGCGAACCTGAATTCGAGAACAAGGAAAACTCCTTTCTCTAAGCAAACTCATCGAAATGTATGCCTGATAAATAAATATAATATAAAAGTTGATTTTTTCCCATTCAACTACTACCAAAAATATTGTCTCATTCAACTTAAAGGTACGACTAATCTTTTTCCTTTCCTGCACACACACACACATTCTGTGCGAACAATTAACCTCGACTCAAGAACAGTTTTCAATCGACCTGATACGAACGAATGAACTATTAACCTTCCGTGCATACATGCCACATTATTTCAAATCACAATTTGTATATAGATGTATAATAATTATTTGAATTTGTTTCTTGTTTAAATATTGTGTTCGTATTATTTGTTCTTTTTCTGTATTGCATAATTTACGTTGAACAATTTCTCCTAAAAAATTTGTTTGTGGAAAAAAAGTAACACGCCAATTACCATGGCCTCGTGAATAAACACCGTTTATTCATTGATTATTTATAAATTCATTGACCTTTTCACTACATGTTTATTTGTAAAGTTGTTATGTTATGGTATATCGATAAACTGTTAAAATTGTTAAAATATATAAGTACTATCCAATTGCATCATTAACTAATTTAAAAATAAAGCTTCTGAAATATTTTGAAATTCTTTTTACCTTTATTGCGTTTAGGGTAAATGGAATTTTTTCCTCGATGTTATAATGTCATTAAAGCGTGAAAAACTGTTCCTTCATAGGTATTTCATTAATGGATAATTTTTTCAGGTTCTAGTGAACATTGTCAACCGTTTGCATTTAAAAGCAGAATAAAAAATTACGGTAAGGGATAGCAACGCACAGCTTTTTATGAATACTTGTACCCCTGAACACCATATAGTTTTGTACTACTTGCACCCCTGAAGATGATATTGGAAGAAGATCGAAAGTACTTGGGAAATGAAAATAAAATAAATTTTTAAACAGTTATAGCATATTTCTCTCATCCTTTAATATCAATACACCGAAGGTTATTCGTGAGTATGAAAAGATTGTGTTAAAAATTAGCAAACATAATATCTGTAATATATATATATATATATATATATATATATATATATATATATATATATATATATATATATATAAAGGTAAAAAAGAAACAATAGGAAAACTATTATTAGCCGACGCGTTTCGACCAATGTGGACTTTTTCAAGGAAAAGACAAAATGAATTTGTTAAAAATAAAGTAACTATTAACAACAAAACAAAATATCCTTAGCAGCGAGAACAATTTAGAAAAAAAAATTTTACCCATATTGTCAACTGAAAATTACGTCAAGTACTATCACGTGTGGAAATATTGTTTTTATTGTTATATTGACGGATTTAACCATTTCCTTTTGATTCTTTGGTGCAGTTGTGTACGTTTGCTTGGGAGAGTAGTAATTCTGTTAGGAAAGGTTATATACGGAAAAAGCCTGCGAGCACATTAATATTTAGATAATATTCAATGGCGGCACTCTCGAGAGAATTTCCTTTCATCTCTTCTCGTTGCTAAGGAAATTTTGTTTTCTTGTTAACAGTTACGTTTTTTGCCTTGAAAAAGTCCACATTGGACGAAACGCGTCGGCTAATAATACAGTTTTCCTATTGTTTCTTTTTTACCTTTATATATATATATATATATATATATATATATATATATATATATATATATATATATGTATTACAGATATTATGTTTGCTATATATATATATATATATATATATATATATATATGTATTATAAATTAAAATGTACATTTTTGTCTTTAACCTTTATACATATTGAATTTTTCTACAGGTTAACTCAGACACATTTTTCATATATATATATATATATATATATATATATATATATATATATATATCATAAATTTACTTTAAAATTTTTATCTCTGATTCATTTTCAAGCGATTTCTGGAATAGCTTATTTTAAAATTTACTTGGTTTATAAGCACAGACAAACTTGATATTGTAATTGGTCAAGGTTATGTCCGTGTGTTTGTGTGTGTGAGTGCGTGTGTTATACGCTCACTTATGTCTTTAACCTTTATACATATTGTATTTTTCTACAGGTTAACTCTGACAAATTTTTCATATATATATATATATAGATAGATAGATATAGATATAGATATAGATATAAATATATATATATATATATATATATATATATATATATATATATCATAAATTTACTAATTTAAAAATATGGTTCCACCGCTACACAGGAATTACCATGTTTCAAAAACAGAAACTAAAATTTAAATTTAATTACAGAATTAAATTTAAAATCTTTATCTCTGCTTCATTTTCAAGCGATTTCTGGAATAGCTTATTTTGAAATTTACTGGGTTTATAAGCACAGACAAACTTGATATTTTAATTTGTCAAGGTTATATCCGCATGTGTGTGTGTGTGTGTGTGTGTGTGTTATACGTTCTTTATTTTGCATAAGATTGATTGTATCGTACGTATAATTTTGTGCTTAGCTGTATATATCTATACACCTTTTTCTTTATTATTTGCGTATTTGTTTCTTTAGTCTCTGTGTGTTAATTTTTATGGTTGCATTAGGTTTTGCTTAATCCTACCCATCTTACCCTTATCCCTACCAATCTCCTCCCTTAATGCCTCTTATCGGATTCGGGCGAATTTAATAAGGCAGAAAATAAGTTAAGAAAGATGATAATTAGTCAGTCAGATTTAGTTCGCAGTTGGGCCTGTCTTTTTATTTCTATCTAAACACACTTGTTTAACAGGATATCCGTAACTGCCAATGCATAAGGATATATTTTCATTTAAAACACTTCTAAATAGTTGCTTATCTCACCCGATGTACAAATACGTACGTATGCAAAAAAGCCCATCTAAACTAATTTTGACATAATTTCGTTTAATTAGGGATATACATGGATATACGATGACGTCGGATAATTTAGGAACATGAATACATACATTTGAATATAAAACATACGCAAGCACGCACATATACATCGATGGGTGCGTAGATGAATGGTTAGAACGATAGCGCTCCCGATCATGAGGACCCGGTTTGATTTTCACCAAGGAGACGACCGAAGCGTGTGGTAGCGTCAAAAAGTGCATGAAACTACACCACAAGTTGTTGTGAATCAAATTGTTAAGACAAAGCTGTTAGAAAGTTTGCTCAGCACTAGGGTTATATTGACCTACGATATATACAATAATTAAATTAAAAAATTGAAATTATATATATATATATATATATATATATATATATATATATATATATATATATATATATATATATATAAAAGTGAACACTGAAGTCAAGAACTCAGAGGTGTCTAGCATAAAACAGCCTGTCGCCTCTGAGTGTTGACTTCAGTGTTCACTTTTATATTTTTATTTACATACGCTCTATCTCTGATATTGAGCACTTTATCCCATAAATATAGCACACCTTAAAACTATATTTCTTCATATATATATTCTGGCATTTGAAAGAATACATACTGCCTAAATATACGTTATTCATATATATATATATATATATATATATATATATATATATATATATATATATATATATATATATATATAATATAAAAGTGAACAAAGAAGTCAACACTTAGAGGCGACAGTCTGTTTCATGCTTGATGCAATCATCAGGCCAGACTGTCGCCTCTAAGTGTTGACTTCTATGTTTACTTTTATATTTACACACGCTCTATCTCTGATATTGAGCACTTTATCCCATAAATATAGCACACTTTAAGACTATATATATATATATATATATATATATATATATATATATATATATATATATATATATATATAAAAAGTAAGAACAGTAAGATATAAAATCCGGTGTTCTTATAGATCTTTTTATTTTTCCACAATAGTGCTCAATTTAAATTTACAGAGCATTAATATTTTATATTAATTGATTTAAAATATGGTTTTTATCGCTACGCAGTGATAACCATGTTTCGAAAATGGAAGCCAAAGCCTTTGAATTCAATTTTGTTACCAAATTAAAGACATCAGTTCCATTTCCTCGTCAAGCGAATTTTGGAGTAACTTTTGGAGGAAATGGAACTAATGTCTTTAATTTGGTAACAAAATTGAATTCAAAGGCTTTGGCTTCCATTTTCGAAACATGGTTATCACTGTGTAGCGATAAAACCATATTTTAAATCAATATAATATATATATATATATGTATGTATATATATCTGTGTGTATTTGTATAGTGAGTGTGCGATGGGGAAATTGTCGCCATTTTATATTTTTAATTTCGCGCAAGCGCATTGTTCCCTTTTTATTTTGTCGACTGCACAATATAGTAGGATCAGTTTGGCACCCTCTGTGACAAAAGGACCTCTATGACGCAATCCACTCCGACGGAAATTTGGAAACGGGATGCTGCACTGTTTGGAATTCGCTCCGGAAGCTCCAATACGAACATTTCAGTGTGTTTTGGGTGTCAATCTGAGAACAGTGCAAAGAATTGTCAAAGATTTGGGTCTAATTGTTTTTACAAAGGTACAAGCAGCTCGTAAAACTCAAACTGATCGTTCTGTTACTTGTTGCTGAGAACCTCAGACTGAACATGGAGCCCCCCCCCCCATCAAGTGGCTTGGAGGAGGAACTGCTGTCCTGGGCTAAAAATGTGGCTGCTGGAAGATCCTTTGTCTTGTAACAGGATTGTGCATCATGTCATACAAGCAGGAGTACCCAATCATGACTGCCAGAGAATTTCTGCGGCCACACATCCCCGTTACATCTGGACACCTAACTCCCCATACTGCAAACCCTTGATTATTATGTGTGGAGCTCTGTTATGCAAGATACAAAAAAAAACATCTTTGTAACACCAAAAATGAATTGAAAGCATGAATTTTGGCAGCATTCATTAACTTAAACAAGGAGACCGCCCAGAAAAGATGCAAAAGATTCCGAAGTCGTCTGGAGGCCGTGGTTGGAGCTAATGACGATTTTATTGAATAAATTTACTCTTTAGTATTCCAAGATATTTTTTTGTGTAAATTTGGTAAATATATATGTTAAAATGAGATTTCAGTTTTATTTTCATTTTTGCTTAATTCAGACGACAATTTATCCATTGCATCCTGTATCTATGTATTATTTCAAACGTCAAACTTTCAACATTCCAAAGAAAAACAATTTTGCCTAATACACAGTCACCAAATTGATTCTTGGAAATAATTGATATGGTTGGCTGTACTTGAACAAAACAGTAACACAACATGAACTTCGGACTGTTTATGCATAATTTCGAGCCCAATACGGCACACCAAATACCCAAATAGGAAAAATAAAATAGAACACTTTTCAGTTCTTTTTGATCAAATCTCTTTGTAATGAGAGATCAGAAATAATGACACGATGCATACATACTAACAAGTTCCTTTTGAGTTCATACGAATCAAAATGAAAGTATGTATATATAACCACCCGCCGATACAATTACAGTAGCATTGCTTTTCTCCTTCCCTTCTATACGCCTCGAGTTGTGCGTTTATTTATTTTTGAAATATTAACGCGTTAGGTAATTATTTACTCCAAATCACCTGAAGATACCGAAAGGTTGAAAGCAAGTTAAAGTGATGGGCTGATCTCCTAATTTTTTAAAATTTAAAAACTTCTGCATGCTAAATTTTTCTTTTCTTTTCTTTATACGTATATTGAGCACTTTTTAATACTACTGTTTCCTGGTCTAATTCATCACTGAGCAATAACTTATATATATATATATATATATATATATATATATATATATATATATATATATATATATATATATTATTAGTACTAGTTAAATATAAGTAACTACACAATTTCGGTAAACCTTCGGTTTCTTGATTTGCAAATGATCAAATCAATATCGAAGGAAAAAAGGTATAAAAAAAGGAAAGAGCCAGCCTTCCCTGACGATCCGCTTTGGTGAAAATTTGGTAGGTTTTTCTGGCTCTCTAGGTTTAACTATATATATATATATATATATATAAATATATATATATATATATATATATATATATATATATATATATAATATATGTATGTATCAAAAATAAAAAGAAAGAACAGTTAGATTTATAGTCCAGAGTTCTTTAGCATGTATTATTAAAAACCAGTGCTCGATACACAGTAGAGCATAATATTATATAACACCCCGTATATATATATATATATATATATATATATATATATATATATATATATATATATATATATACATATGTATATATATATATATATATATATATATATATATATATATATATATATATATGTATACATATGTATATATATATACATATATATATATATATGTATATGTATATATATATATGTATTTATACATACATACATATATATATATACATACATATATATATATACATACATATATATATATATATACATATATATATATATACATATATATATATATATATATATATATATATATATATATATATATATATATATATATATATATCACTGGACACCGATGTCAACACGAAATAGCTAAAGTCTGTTTCATCCGTGCATGCCAACTTCAGACCATAGACACACGCTTTATACCTGAAATAGAGTACTTCTAGCTATAAATATATCATAGTTAAATTTATATTTTTATTATATATATATATATGTATATATATATAATAAAAGGAGAGGCCATGTTTTTGTTTAGCTAATGATTTATGTGCAATCGAACTCCATCGAGAGTTTCCATTTTAGAAGGCTTGATTTTATCTGTTAGCTGATGAGGGTAAGAGATCACAAGGTAGCATAGAAATCACAACATTAGTTAATACGTTCTGTTATGTATTACCAGTCCTCATATACAGCAATTGGACAAAATAATTGAAACAGGTGCAAAATCCCCTCCTATATTTCAAAGACCTATTTTATTAAGAACTTTAACTAAAACTTCGTAAGTTGTGGTTATATCTATTGTAAATATGTTTATTTATCTAATTTATTGTCTTTGACTTATTTATTTTTAGAATTTAGTAAAATTTAAGCTAGATGCGTGACCTCTCCGAGTTCGAAAAGGGGGAAAATTGTTGGAGCTCGCATGGCAGGAGGCTCAATCAATAAGTTTGCTGAAATGTTTGGTTTTTCAAGAGCTACTATATCAAGAACTATGACGCAATTCGAGAAACGGCAAAACCTCTAGCAACCGTAGCAATTCAGGACGGACTTGCAAACTTACTGACAGGGACCGACGTACATTGGAACGCAATGTGGCAAAAAGTCATCGGACTACTGTGGCCAAAGTAACTACTGAGTTGAATAATCATCTGAATAGTCAAGTTTCTACTAAAACTGTTCGTCGTGAGCTCCATAAGGCTGGATATCATAGAAGATCCGCCATGAGGAAACCTCTTCTCCCCATTCGCAACATTCAGAAGAAGTTGAAGTGGTGCGGAGATCACAATGCCTGGTCTGCAGACCAATGGAAGCAAGTCATATTCTCAGACGAGTCCAGTTTTTCTCTTTTCCCAACTTTATGTGAGTTTATGTGTGGAGGCAGTTCAAAGAAGCTTACAACCCTGACTGCCTTCTTCCAACAGTGAAGCATGAAGATGGATCAGTGATAGTTTGGGTTGCCATATCATAGAAATGTCTCAGGCCAATAGTTGCCCTGCATGGTATAATCAACAGCAAATATGACCTGAACATTTTGGGAAATTATGTTCATCCAATGGCCCAGACTTTATTCCCTGATGGTGACTGCATCTTCCAAGGCGATAAGTTAAGAGCCGCTATCCTCCACCGTCGTGTCTTAAAGAGCTGGAGAATGTGTTAATGGAAGAATGGCTGAAAATTCCACTGGATGAAGGTAGGAAGCTGTATGATTCCATTCCTAGACGTATAAAAGCTGTATGTGAGGCTAAAGGAGGACCAACTCCATATTAAATACATTTTCTTTGAATTGAGCAAGTGTTTCAATTATTTTGTCCAACCCCTGTACAACAATGAATCCTGGACAATATCTACACGGATGAAGAGGAGACATCAGGTAGCAGAGATATAGCTCTACAGAATGATGATGAGAATGGCATGTATGAAGCAGTTGAGTAACGAGGAAGTTTTAAGGAATATGAAGTAAAAAACAATTATACATAAAATCAGAAAGTAACAGTTACAATTTTCTGGAACCCATGATAAGGACATTCAGCTTAGAGAATTTGAGACTCAAAGGACAATTGGAAGCTGGAGTCAAAGAGGGAAACGGTAATCTACCTAAAAAGCTTGTATAAATAGATGACAGAACAGGTGTTAAAGAAATCATAAATAGACAAACATTGCTAAGAGGTACAAAGGTTAGAAAACTGTGGAGAGCCATAATCTTTCATGTCCTTGAAGATAAAAGACACATAAAACAAGAATAAAAGGTTACATATATATATAAATATATATATTTGAATTGGACATAGTCCGACAATTTATTTTAAAGACATTTATAATATGTTTAACGTTCTTTTTATAGATACAAGTATTTAAGCAAATGCTCTGTTTTATAATAAACAGTATTAAATAACATTTCATATATATATATATATATATATATATATATATATATATATATATATATATATATATATATATATATATATATATATATATATATATATATATATATATATATATATATATATATATATATATATATATATATATATATATATATATATATATATATATATATATATATATATATATATATATATATATATATAGTAATTCGGAATATGTTAGCGAACGGCGCTATATTGAGTCTGTTTGCTACCTATTCGTCCCCGAGGTCCGTTGAACAGTTGGTATGACGTTTGCTTGATAACCTAATTGTCCGGGTTTCAATTCTCGGTAGTGGATACGCACTGCTGATGAGTCCCAAATATAGGACGAAACGGCCGTCCAGTGCTTTCTGTATTCTGTTCAGCTTTCATACTCGATGAATTACTTAAATATATATATATATATACACACACACCCGTTGTAGCTGCAAAATTGTCCAAATCGTGAATCAGCAAAATTTTCCAATTGTTACATTAATCTTTAAACCGTTGTATTTTAGAAATAATTATCTCACTGCTCATTTCCGCTGTTTTTATAACACTGTTGGACTCTACTTTGAGCAATAAGAATTGATAATTACTTTTCAAGCTTAACAGGAGAATCGTGATTAAATTGATCATAAACCAAAATAGCATGTTCGTCATTAATTAGTGATGATTAATGATCGGAATCTCAAGAAAGATTGAAATAAGTTCAGATCTATCTATCTATCTCTATCCCCCTCTCTCTCTCTCTCTCTATATATATATATATATATATATATATAATTTCAGGGTCATTTCCAACTTATTCCAGATGATCTTACCCCTTCTAACTTTCTATCCTGGAATAACAAGATGCCACAGAATTTTCACGTAGGATTTCATTTTCAAGTTATTTTTCACTGCTCTTTGGACTGTCATAGCTGAAACATCTCACTTCCGTGCCAAACGTCTTATGGATCGAGTTGGATCTTTTCTAATTGATCTCTTTAGCTCTAAGTTGAAATGATGATCCCTCTTGCAGTTGTGACCTACTGGTCTAGTTTTCCTCTCTACTGTGCCCTCTTTTCTAAACTTATTCACCGTTCTCTTGATGGTTCTTGAATGGACTTTGAAGATGAAAGCCGGAGTATGAATGTTGGTACCATTACTGAAGGTCTAAATTATCTTTTTCTTTTCACTATTGCTCAATTGGGAAGACAGTGGGACTGACATAACACGATTTAAAACCTGTTCTCTTTCTAGCTGAATAACTCAACGAGTTTTTCTGTTAATCTTCCGATAAATAGTGCCGTGATTGCTAAACATCTTTATCTAAGACCCAGAAAAAAGAAACTCAATTAGTTTAGTGCTTTTTTTAGATATTAAACTTTTTGTGGTATGGAAAAATTATGCTGTTACATGATTTAGACAATTTTGCTGTAACACGATTTGGACAATTTTGCTGTTACATGATTTGGACAATTTTGCTGTAACACGATTTGGACAATTTTGCTGTTACATGATTTGGACAATTTTGCTGTAACACGATTTGGACAATTTTGCTGTAACTCGATTTGGACAATTTTGCTGTTACATGATTTGGACAATTTTGCTGTAAAACGATTTGGACAATTTTGCTGTTACATGATTTGGACAATTTTGCTCTAACACGATTGGACAATTTTGCTGTTACATGATTTGGACAGTTTTTTGTTACTCCCGGTATATATTGTCACACTGCCTTCTGCTCATGCGTACTTATAGTTGTGAGCATTGTGCTTAGTCTGCAGCAAGGAGGAACAAAGTGCTGTGATCTGAATCATCGATGATTACTTGCCAGTTCGCCATAAGCATCTTTTGAGTTTGCTGAACTTTCTCGTCAGTGGTGCTCTTTCTTCGTGCACCACGCTTGGCCGGCCACTTTTAAACTTCTCGACCCACTCATACACACGTCTACACGACAGTGCGCTGTCGCCGTATTGTGTTAAAAGCCTCCGATGAATTTCATCCCCTGACACACCTTTCCGACCAGAGAAATCGGACCCCTACTCCTTGTTCTTCCTTGGTGCGCACTGCTAGCGGAGCGGCTATGTTTACACTGTAACAGCAGCAAGAAATCTGGCACGATCAAGATCAAGGTTCGATCCCGGGACCACACCTGTTCCAACTATAAGCACGGGTGTGCAGAAGGCAGTGTGACAGACCTAAAGACATATAGCAAAATTGCGGATAATGTTTAACTTATCCTCGTATAAATATATATGTGCGTGTGTGTGTGTGTGTGTGTGTGTGTGTGTGTGTGTGTGTGTGTGTGAATTGCGTGTTTTATTTATTTTTTAATTTGTGCCAACCGGCCATGCGCGTGATTTCAATCATTTTGTCGGCTTAACCACTTCAATCCAACATGGCTGTCATGTTTGTAGCGACTGTTTCTCATCTACCAACAGTCTACCAAAGCTCGTTCGTTATCTTTTCACTGTTAGAGGTAAACCCCGATTTTGGGGACTGGCACAATATCCGATGCATACGCACACACTCACGCACACTCACGCACATCACGCACACGTCGGTCTACACATGCAGAGATCTGAGTACGTAGAAAGTGCACGTACAAATACCTAAAACCATGACTAAAATATATTTTTATACACAAAACAAAACAAAAATAGTGCGAAAAAAAAATCTATCACAGCTCTTTCATATCTATATATCTATTTACCAGTGAAGTCAAAATTATTTATATCCCTATGAAAACGGTATACTTTTAAAAAAATTCCAACTATTTACAACGCAATAAGGAAATTTAAACGTAGTATTCTGTATCGGATCAAGCTTCTTAAAAAAGAGTAAATGTATGTTTTTATTTGCACACAATAATAGAATTATTTCAAACAAGCTAAATCCTAGGTCAATATTTCAATTTTTCGTTTATAATAAAATAAATCAACATGATAAATAAAAACAAAAAAGAACATGTCACGTTGAAAAACTATGAAAACATCTTATGAAAGTCGAAAATACTCAGATATTATAAAATTGATTTTTCAATTTTCATGAAAACCAAGAAAATGGGCTGAAAATATCGAAAAGGCCTTACCAAAGTATTTTCGATTAACTTGAAACAAATTTATGTAAAAAAAGAAAATGGGCTGAAATATCAAAAAGAACTTACCAAAGTATTTACGTTTATTTTGAACCAAATTTATGTAAAAAAAGAAAATGGGCTGAAATATCGATAAAGCCTTACAAAAGTATTTTCGTTTCGGTTCAACGATTCTGTTTTAAACACGAGCGACACGGATATGAATAAGTAACTTATTAATCATCCCCTAAGCATGAAAATCCGAAGGCTACATTATTTGGCTGGGTGGATGTTGTAAACTATTACTGTCTTTCTTACTTGCCAGTTTATTTCTGGTGTATTTTTTATTATATTCACGTTATGGGATTTTATTTTACTCTCTTTGAGTCAAAATGGGGTTGTAGGTATTGTACGAGGAATTTGTTTTTGTGCCTGCATTTAGAAATGAACTCTGATTTTTTGTTTAAGAGTTAATCTAATTAAAGAAAGTTATCGCTATTTTGTCAACTGGTTGTTGGTTGATTTTGTTTAGCTGCATATCAACTTCTATGGTTTGTTTAATCCTGAAATCTAAATATTTTGATCACACTCTTATGACTTCAACTAGAGTTAAATAGGTATTGTTAGTAATTCCACTACAAATTTGTATTGTTGGTAATTTTACAATAAATAGGTCTTGTAAGTAATTTTACTGTAAATAGATATTGTTAGCAATTTTCATATAAAAATATATTGTCAGTAATCTTACTACAAAATATTTATACTTTAGTTTTTTAGTGTTTTAGTTTCTGGGATCACTATATACCCATAACTGGGAGCGCACCTCGGCGTGGTGTAATGTTTAGCAAGCTTGTCTCGCTAGATCAGTTACGACTGAAAAGTGAGTTCGATCCTCACTAGGTGTCCCATAATTTCGGCCTTGTGCTACATCTAAGCTACGCTTATAAAATAACTATACCCATAGCTGGGACCCTAACCGGCGCTACCAGCCTGGGTTTGGGTTGTCCTGAGAACAACATGGTGATTCCACGATTCTCAAAATCTCCAATCTCCCGGTCAGAGGCTTTGTAGCCGGATGTATTTTATCGTCATACCCAGGACTATTGTCATTTGGTTTACTTTGTCTTGGGATGTTGTAAGGTGTTGGCGTTATTCTTATTTCCCATGTTATTTTTTTGTAGTTTCGATATATGTTTTGAAAGGGTCGTGCTATTTGACTAATTTTGTTTTCAAATGCTGTTTTATGTGAGTGGTTTGGTGTGAGCCTATTTCCACCAGCTAGAACTGATTGAAGCAGGTTTTATCGAAATCAATCGAAAATCACTTAATTTTTATTCCATTCTGCCTGTATGTATATAAGCTGTCATATGTCCAAATTAAATTCATGGAAATATTGTCCAAATTTCATGAAGGTTTTGTTTAGGCATTTTTGACTATATTCATTAAGTGGATCATTAATGATATCAATTACAATAAACAAATGTTGTTCATAATATTATGTCATTATTTTTTTAGAAACACTTTAAATCAAATTTTAATGTACGTTTATATAATAAAAGTGACATAATATTTGGATCAACTTGTAATTATCTATGAAATATATATATGTTAAAAGAAATCATATTTTAAGTGTCATAAAACTTGATAGCAACATATTAATTAAAAACATAAATATTTTTAGAAAGCCTTTCTGAATGGTGATATAACCTTTTTTAATTTGAAATGTTTTTTCTATAAAACAGCTTCAAGTATTTTGAGCCTTTCTTTACAATATCTGTTAATTTCAACAAAATTATTTACACACACACACACACACACACACACACACACACACACACATATATATATATATATATATATATATATATATATATATATATATATATATATATATATGAATAAACATAATATATCTAGATTAGTCAACCAAATATCAGGTCATCCCATAAGTCATGTCCGAATTTTGAATAAAGAAAAAAGTGACCAAATGTTACATTTAATTACAGATTCAATCAACAATGTATTTTCCTTGATTATCTATGACTTCCTTCCATCTATTAACAAGCTTACTAATTCCATTACTGTAAAATTATTTGGCTTTGATTCGAAGAACTCACAAATGTCAGTTTTAGCCTCTTCCTGTGTTACAAAAGGTGTTTCTCCCAAATGATTCTGTAAGCTACGAAACAAATGTTAGTCCGAAGGAGCAAGGTCGGGAGAATAAGGTGGATGAGGAATTTTCTCCCAACCAAGTTCTTCGATCTTTTGTGACGTGATTCTTGCTGTGTGTGGTTGCGCATTGTCCTGATGAAACATCACCCGTTTTCGATTCACTAGAGCAGGTCTTTTTTTCCTCAAAGCTTGGTTCAAACGCTCTCAGTGCTGACAGTATATTTGAGCATTAATTGTTGCATTAGGTGGTAAGAATTCAAAGTGGATTATTCCTTGGTAATCGCACCAGATTGAAATATGAACCATTTGCCCATGGAGGTCCCTTCCCAGCTGTGGCTGGGGTCCTTCCCCTTTACCAAGCCACTGTCTACGACGCTTAACATTTCGATAAATGATCCATTTTTCGTCGCCAGTCAAAAGTCTATCCAAAAATGGTGAAACAAGTTGACGAGAATGGAGAGAAGAGCAGATGTCAACTCGGGATTTGAGGTTGTTTTCAGACAATTCATGAGGCACCCATTTTCCAAGTTTAGGAACTTTTCCAAGTTGTTGAAAATGACGATGAACAGTGGTATGGTTTGAACTGAGAACCACTGCCAATTCCTCAACTGATAAAGCAGGATTTTCTTCAAGGGTTGCTTCAAGAAGCTTTTCATCAAACTCAACTGGACGTCCGGTTCAATCTTCATCTTCAAGTGTGAAATCTCCACCTCTGAATTTTGCAAACCATCTTCTTCAAGCTCTTTCATTCACACATTCCTCTCCATAAACTGAGTGAATGTTTCTAGCCGCTTCGGCTGCTGAGTTTCCTTTCTTGAACTCATAAAGCATTATGTGCCTCAAATAATTCTTGGGTACTTCCATGTTAGCAGGGTTTTAATCAAACAAAATTTAATTTTATTGTTCTCTGAAATAAAATTTGATCAGTTTAAATGAATGTAAGCATAAAAATAATGTTCAGCTCCATTAAACATTATAAAATACTCTTTAAATTTCGTTCATTTTAACAAAAAATTAAAATTCGGACAGAACTTATGGGATGACCGAATATATTGGTGTTGTAAACAAGTGTTCGCCTGTATTGTGAAGGTGGACTGTGAATGCAGATTTTATCGCAGTTACAATAAATTTGTCTTCGTTATTTACCCCTGAAGATGATCTTGTAAATGATCAAAAGTACTCGGGTTAATAAAAACTATGGCACGTTCCTTGATGAATTTCATCTTATCATCAAGCAACTGATTAGTGAACTGAAAATGATCAGTATGAAATAAGTGGAGACAAAATGTCTATATTATTCAATATCATATATATATAGAGAGATTTTTTTTCTGTAGTTTACTGCCACCAGCAAGCAGAAATATTTTTTCTCTCCCGATGATGGCCATGTTGGCCGAAACTAGTCGAGGAATCTAAATGAAATAATAATAATAAAAGCATAAGAATATTATTCTACAACCCAGTATGTCTGAAGATTTTAATTGATTTTTTTAATAATTTTTATCGTTCAAAAAAAAAAAAATATATATATATATATATATAAGTATGAAGAAATATAAACTTAAGGTGTTCTATATTTCTGGGATAAAGTGGTCAATATCAGAGATAAAGCGTGTGTAAATATAACAGTTTACATTGAAGTCAACACTTAGAGGCGACAGGCTGTTTGATGCTAGACGCAATCGTCAGGCATGACGATTGCGTCTAGCATGAAACAGCCTGTCGCCTCAAAGTGATGACTTTAATGTTCACTTATTTATATATATATATATATATATATATATATATATATATATATATATATATATATATATATATATATGCGTCTGTTTTTGCGCAGGCGTGTGTATGTGTATGTAAAATAGTACAGTATTATTCCATTAGTTGAACTTTTCGAAAAAAATTTCTTATTTGGGATGGCAAATATAATCACCTGGCTATTCTAGCAGCATGCTCTTTCAATCAAGGGAAGAAATAAAAACATTTTGTGTTCTCTGCGATATTTATCCGGTTGGATTTGCTATTTGGGTTAAAATGAGACGGGGAAGGTAGAAATCCCACCCTATAACTAACTAACTAAATAAATAAATTTAAATAACTTCCTTCTCGGATGAATCTATACGTACCCTCACACGTGGACAAATACTTACGAGCTATTCACACCACGTCACTCACATACATCACTTTAGAGGTAAGCTTTTGTGAACACAAATGCCTACACCAGCTTAGTTCTTCTTTACGTCAGGCCAGTTTAATCGTTCCCATTCATCAGTGTTTCTTCCTGAAGAAAAAAGAAAGAAAGAAAAAAGAAAGAAAGAAAAAGAACTCGGCTCGACAAAAAAAAAACAAAAAAAAAACTCGTCAATCAAACATACTGACCTCCCTTAATTAGCGAGAATTCAGATGCATTTGACGCGAAAGGAAATGAATTAAAAAAAAAAACACGACACACCGAAGGGGAAATTGTAATATGACGCATTTCCTTGTCTGGAATTGTTCAGAAACTTTTCGAAGCGATTTACTAGCAGAAACACCGAAGAATTTCGGATCCTATAAGACGCACCTGTGCATTCGATAACATTCTTTCGTGGCATAAAATTATTTGGAGTTGTTGCATCCAGCTTCGTGAACCTTGTTTGTAAACGGTGTGACCATAAAGCCTCGTTTTATCAATTTATAAGGCAGCAATGAAATAATATTTCGAATACAAATGAAGTACATTATTTACATTATTCAACCGTATGGTGAAAGAAAGGAAAGTAAAATGGTTGTTTTAATTAATTTGGATAAGGATATATATGCATGTGACAATTATGAATTCTTACTTGATTTGTATCTGTCTATATATCTGAGATGAGGTCTTATGTACACTATTTACATTATTCGGACTATTGTCCTCATCTTTGTCGCCATATTTATTACAACATTTTGGCCTTTCAGTATCTGTCTATATTTCTGAGATGGGGTATTATGTATACTATTTACATTATTCGGACTATTGTCCTCATCTTTGTCGCCATATTTATTACAATATTTCGGCCTTTCAGTATCTGTCTATATTTCTGAGATGAGGTATTATGTACACTATTTACATTATTCAGACTATTGTCCTCATTTTTGTTGCTATATTTATCACAAAGTTTCGGCCGTTGTACGCTCCGGCCTTCTTCAGGTGTTTGTAATGTCGAACTGAACCCTTTATTTCGCTCAAGGACACATGGCACAGTGGATAAAGACGTTAGTTACATCCAGTGACAGGACCCAAAGAGTGTTAGTTCAATACCCGGCTAAGGCAGTGGAGAACTTGGAGAGGGGAATTAACAGGCGATAACTGATAACTGACATCCATTAAAACATGGCACTAGAACTAGAATAGTCTACCCCAGTGAGCGAAATAAAGGGTTCAGTTCGACATTCCAACAACCTGAAGAAGGCCGGAGCGTACAACGACCGAAACGTTGTAATAAATATAGCGACAAAGATGAGGACAATAGTCCGAATAATGTAAATAATGTACATAATACCTCATCTCAGATATATAGACAGATACAAATCAAGTAAGAATTCATAATTGTCACATGCATATATATCCTTATCCAAATTTATCGAAACAACTATTTTAGTTTCCTTTCTTTCACCATATGTTCAGTTTTAGACGCACTGGACTGACAGGGTGTAATCGATTTCTGTTTTTTCCTCAGATTAGATCATTTGCAGTGGTGTGTAGTAACATGAATCTATTTTCGGGGTAAATGATAAGATGTTTTTGGTCTTGAAAAATATCGCGTCAACCGCGATTGCATCATCATTTTTATCACGCCCAGACATTATTGTCTCGACTCTCGATTAGTTGCCCTATGGTCATTGCCTGCGACGGACGTTACTCCAAGGAAGAGTACGAACATTGTAACGCTGCACGAACACACTGTCAAGCCTTGTACTATATACTAGCCCGAAAACTCTTCTGATTTAAATCCCATCGAGAATCTGTGGTCAATCTGCAAGGAACGAGTTCGTGGAATAGACATACGAAGTACTAACATGTGCACTGGGTCATGTTTCATTGGAAAAATTCGAAAAAGTAAATAATAATGATATCATTCGTTTTGTTTCAATTAATTTGCACAAAGGTGTAGGATTAAAATAAAGAACAAGCCGGAAAATCTTTATAAATTTTACATGTTTCGATATTTATTATGCTTCATCAGAAACTATATGGGAAGTTGGATAATGCAGAACTGGTCCGATACTTAATTTTTGTTTTTATTGGTTCTGTCAGTATCCAGTATTCAGTGTATGGTGCTAGTATATGGGCGATTGGCCGACTGGTTAGATCGTTTGCTTACTTGCCATGAACATGAATTTGTTAAAGACGTGACTTCTTGGTAATATCGGACTAGGGCGGCAATCCCAGTGCGTAGAAACTTTATAAAGTGCCTGAAAACCACAACACAGTTATGTGGAACTAGGTAGACGAAACCGCCGTTGATTGTTGTGCTAGCACGAAGTTACAAGTCATCGTGACCGAGGGGATTAGTGTGCTGGTCTTGTAAAAAAGATTATACGATTTATCCCAGAAACTGTAACTATGGTCTGCTCAGCTTAGTTGCAGTATAAACCATAGGTATGTCGTCTGTAATAGGCATTTGCTAGCATCCCTGAATAATGAAAGTAGAGACAAAGGCACGAAAACACTGGCAAACCTTACCAGTGAGCAAATCAAAGTACTATAGACTGGCTCGGAAACTCTTCTCATTTAAATCCAAGTGAGAATCTATGGTCAGTTTGCAAGGGACGGATTCGTGGAATGGACATATGAAGTACTAACATGCGCACTGGGTCATGTTTCAAACGAGTAGGAGCTGGCCATTGATATATGTATGTATGCATGCTTCGATCTGGCCCGACGCATGAAAACCCACGCGCAAGAAGAACAGAATTTACAAATCAGGCCAAGCCCTGTACAAAATAAGCTAGTTTGGCAAATCTGCAATAAGCTTTGCAAGTAACTTGCTGATTACAAGAGCCATTGTCATTCTGACAAGAACTAAATAGTATGATAAGAAACTTCAGCGATGGCCGTACGCGTTTAAAGAGCCAACAGCCATCATCTCTATATGTTTTATATGTATGTATGATGATGTGTTTATGATTTGGAACTTCGAGACCTATATAGATGACAGGCATGACCTCACCTGTAATGTTTATTGTAGGCTCTGCTTGAGCAAAGCAGGAAAATTAAGCCATTTGCGAAGTCATTGTACCAGATCACCGGCCAATTACAAACAATTCAAATCTCTGAGAAAGTGTGTATGTTACCTAGTGGGTTGAAAAGAGACGCAAAAATTCACAGATATATATCTAAGGACAACAAAGTGTATGCGTGTTATACCTGCTGAATTTGTGCCAGAGGTTTGAAAACTTTGCCGGTAGCAAAAGGCACATCCGTTCTAGGAATAACTGAGTCTAAAAATGATGTCTTGTGACATCCATGGTCGACGATGATGTGACGGCCATCATACGATGGAGTAATGAATAACGGTTCGGATTGAGGAATCGGAGAGCCGAGTTCGAATTCCAGTTGAATCCATTACATTCACTTACGTGTTAATAAGCTTGGGAAAGATATGAATCCTCCCTTTCTCCCTCCAGCTATGGGTAAATAGCAGGACAGACTGGGTTCTGTAGCCTTGGATGGCAACTGTTCTAGAAGAAGGACAACTCTAAATTCAAAACCTGCGGAGGGTCGTTTGCGGACATTGTGGCACGTAGTGCACCAGATCTCTCTTCAAAAAGTGTGGTTGGTTCTGCACAAAGCCTTCACCACCATAATCAAATCATATGTGATGGTGTCTGGCTGTCGGTTCCTAGGAACTGAGCTGTTTGACCCTCATACGTCGAATAAGACGGGAGAGTCCACCATATATATATATATATATATATATATATATATATATATATATATATATATATATTGTCATCCACAGACAGACTGTTTCGCTGTATCACAGCTCATCAGTGATATATATATATAATGTGTGTGTGTATGTCTATATTTCTGAGATGAGGTATTATGTACACTATTTTCATTGCTCGGACTATCATCCTCAGGGACATCCATTAGGCATGGCACGTGGAACTAGAACAGTCTACCCCAGCGAGCGGAATAAAGGGTTCTATTCGACATTCCAACCAGCTGAAGAAGGCCGGAGCGTACAACGGCCGAAACGTTGTGATAAATATAGCAACAAAGATGAGCATGATAGTCCGAGCAATGTAAATAGTATACACACACATATATATATATATATATATATATATATATATATATATATATATATATATATATATATCTATATATATATATATATATATATACTACTCGACGCTTTTATATGAGCAGTACTTAGAGGAAAGCGCTCAATATCAACGATAACGCTAACATAATAAGTTGTATGGATATGAGTTTGTGACCCTGGTTTTCACGCGTTTACGATTAATAAATAGGAATGTTTTGCCGATGTTTGTTCTGAAGATTTTGTTGCGTGTTCTTTTCTTTACTGGGTTGTTATATGGTGTTTTTTGTCGTTTTGGTTACGTACTTGATGATTTTCCCGTGTTTTTGTTAAATATTTTTGCTAAGAGGTTTGTTAACGAAAAGAATTCTATGTTGGATGAGTTGTCAGGCTATTTTAGTTATAAGATAATTTTAGGCCTAGGGTTACATTCTTGGAGTTCATTATTCGTTAACAAACCAGTCATGGCTGCCAGACAATTCTGCGACCATATAACCCCTTACATCTGGTCCCCTAATTCCCCAGATTGCACCCTCGTGATTATTATGTATGGGACGGAGTTGAGCGAGAGACCATCAAAACTCCTTGCAACACACCGAAGATGAACTGAAGGCAAGGATTATGGCAGTATTCACCAACTTAAACAAGGAGACCGTCCAAAACAATTGCAGAAGATCTTGAAGTGGTTGAAGGCAATGGCGATTTTATTGAATAAATTTAATCTTTTATATTTCAAGATATTTTTGTATAATTTTAGTAAATATATCTGTTAAAATGAGATGCTAATGTAAATTTCATTTTTACGAAATTTAAACAATTTGTCTGTCCCACCATATATATATATATATATATATATATATATATATATATATATATATATATATATATATATATATATATATATACAGGGGTTAGACAAAATAATTAAAACCTTTGTTAAATTCAAAGAAAATTTATCTAATATGACGTTGGTCCTCCTTTAGCCTCACATACAGTTTTAATACGTCTAGGAATGGAATCATACAGCTTCCTGGCTTCATCCAGAGAAATTTTCAGCCATTCTTCCATTAATACCTGCTCTAGCTCTTTAAGACACGACGGTGGGGGATAGCGGCTCCTAACTTGTCGCTCCAAAATGCACCACAAATGTTTAATAATATTGATATCTGGAGATTGGGGAGGCCACTTCATGAGTTCTAGCTCACTTTCATGCTCTTCATACCAATTCTTAACCACTCGAGCTGTATGTATTGGAGCATTATCGCCTTGGAAGATGCAGTCACCATCAGGAAATAAAGTCTGGGCCATTGGATGAACATGATCTCCCAAAATGTCCAGAAAATCTTTGTTGTTGATTCTACCATGCAGGGAAACTATTGAAGCGAGACATTTCTATGATATGGCGGCCCAAACTATCGCTAATCCACCTCCATGCTTCAATGTTGCTACGGTTGCTAGAGATTTTGCCCTATTTCTCGAATTGCGTCATAGTTCTTGATATGGTAGCTCTTGCAAAACCAAACAGTTCACCAACTTAAGTGATCATGCCATGCGAGCTTCAACAATTTGCCCTTTTTCAAACTTGGAGAGGTCATGCATTTAGCTTAAATTTTACTAAATTCTAAAAATAAATAAGACAAAGAGAGTAATTTAGATAAATAAACGTATTTACAATAGATATAACCTGCAATTACGAAATTTTAGTTAAAGTTCTTAATATAATAGGTGGAATTTGCACCTGTTCAATTACTTTCCCAACCCCTATATATATATATATATATATATATATATATATATATGGGCGTTAATAGCATAATCGAGAGTTGTTTGGTAAGGATGTTTTAAAATTTTTGATGGTCTTTTAAGGCGGGAATTCTATGTTTACATTTTTCTATAGCAACTGTCGTCTCGATACTGAGCAAGATAGATATATAGTCTTGCTCTTTCCGCTGTAGAAACACATTTTTCTTTTAGTTTAAAATCATTTCCCAGACTTGTCACTTTAAAAAAAAAAGTTAAACCTGGTGATTTATGTCGCTAATTCCAGAAAATCAGAATTTTTTTTGCCAAATACAGGAAGAAAGAAGATTTCAAAAACAGTCTATGAAAGTTAACTCTGAAACACCATTCTTCAAATCCACAGAAAGTTTCTCCAGGTCAACTGCTAATGTATTAACGATTATTACCCAGTCTGCTCTGCTATATATCCATGATTTTATCTACTAACTTATCTACCTTAAATTGCCGCATACAAGTCGAGGGTTCAAGTTAAAAAAAATATTTCCAAAACTAGGGACCGACTTATATCCCGTGTATAAAATGCATAGCACTTCTAACAATTACTGTACACCACTTAACCCCAGCAGGTTTCCACAAATATATCTCACAAAACTTGTGTTCGGTGAACATATTTGTCATATTAACACAAAAATTAATATAAAATAATAAAATACTAACACAAATTCAGTATTCTATTAACGCTACAGCACACATCGCGTCCAACAACTGATACCCTTTTATGACATGTCAGTCAATGTTAGATTATTTACTATTGAAATCTCTTTTCTATTACTTTTATATATATATCGGTAGCCTAATGATAAAAGGCCACAAAGTTTCTTTCGTCTAGATGTTTATGTTATTATTAAGAGGAAAGAACAAAGTATTTTTAAATTATTTATAAAAATGTTTTCTTTTTTTCTAACACGTTCTAAATTTGGGTAAAAAATTTCGTTTTTTTTTTTGTCAATTGTGTACTACCTGCAGTAATGGCCATTTTAATGTAGCAGTTTCTGGGGAAAACCCATTGATTTAGAAATTCTTGCAAAAATCAAATAACTGTCTGATTTAATAAAACTTTCAGGACCTATTAAAAAATGAATGAATTTGTATTTGAAATTTTATTTTTAGACAATCTTAGTACAAATATTTTTCTACATCTCTTACCACACTAATAATTTAATTTTATGAAATTTTCTAGAATTTCAAACAGATCGCAAATTGTTTTATATTACTTATGAGCAGAACTCCTTGCAGAAAGTAAATCATCAATTTTTTCACAACTACTGCCAAGTTTTAAAAAATCTGCTCCAAATCGTAAAATAAAAACGGCAAGAAAAGTATTTAATTATCTAATTAGATAGGCTTTTATTTGATTTTATAAATAATATACATTAAGGACATTTTTATCTGAAGAAAAAAGTTTTCGATGAATAAAGAATTCTTACAAGAATTGTTTGCATTTTGCTATTAGGTTTTTCATTTTTCTATAATTTAAAAAATGTTTTAAAATTCTTCCAATGAGAGTACGTTATTACGTCTCTAAGTGTAGACTATATATACTTTGCGAAAATTAAGAGCTTAATACAAATCATACTACCAAAACTGTTTACCATAATTAAAGATATTTTTGTTCGTCAAAATGTTATATTTTGGTTCTCGTAAGTGACATTATAGGTAAAAGGTCACGTGTTTCAAGGCTCTTCCTTAGGGAAAGCCCCTTGACATGTAAAGGTCTTTGGCTTATCTCACTCCCAGTTATTAAATTTAAAATTGAGATAATAAAATTATTTCATTTTATCAATTTAAACGATTAATAACTTAGTGAGATAATTTAATTATTAATATAATAATAATTTTCTTATTTATTATCTCAGTTATTAAATTCAAAATGTAATAACTTAATGTAATATTAATAATAAAATTATTTATGATTATCTTGGCTATTAAAAAATGGAATACCATTATAGATGTATCTCAATAATGTAAGATATTTTTATAGTATTTTAAATTATTATAAGAAACAAAAAAAAATTCTTAGAATTCATAAAATTATGGCAATTTTGGTGCGCCATACTAAATATGTCAATACATTCAGCAGCCATCAAATGGCGACGTAAAAATAACAAGAACCCGAGGTCAAGAAATGTTTGTCTAGAAAAACTTATGATATAAGTAAGCGGTATTTGTTTCAGAACAGATTAATTTAACTTTAAATTTGCTAATTTTACGAAAGTAACGTTTCAGAAATATATATCTTATTTTAGCGGGATTTTCAAAAACGAAAAAATAAGTTTTGTTTACATTTCTCTAAAAAAGTTAATAATGGCCGCTTCGATTTGTTTTTTGGAAGAATCGACTAAAAATCATTCAAATTTCTACTTGAAATACTCCACAGTATTTTTTACTGGAATTAGAAAGTTTAATCCTTTAGCTTTCAATTGAAGTTGGGTGGAAAGCTTCAAAAAGTATTTTTCCTTTATGAAAAATACATTTAAACCTTAGGTATACCGAATTTTTAGAGGTACCTACATAAAATCTACCAACCCAACCGATTTAGCTTGCATTTTTAACATTTCAGATTTTAGCAATCTTATGCTTAATGCAGTGTCATTTTTGTCATTTTAATCATTGTTAATATTTACTAAGATTTGTGCAGCCAAATGTTATAATAGGAAAAGAATATCGTATTTCTTTGGTTTACCAAATGTAATGATCCTACATTTCTTGAAGAGGGAACCATTCCTGTTGATACATTTGTTAAGACTAGGTACCTTTGTAGATTGGTGATAGTTAAGGTTCAGAGACTTTCTTGAAGATTTTATTTTAATTTCAAGCTAATAAATTCAATTTAATATTTCCAATAAGCGAAATGCTTTGTTCAAAACTAATTTAAATTAACCGGAAAGAATTTTTTTTCTAAAAAAGAAAACTGATTTCATTGCTACTTTAGTCCTTGTTTATCGCAATGTAATTCTCTTTGTTTGAAAAATCTTCCAAAAATAAAATATGCTTTCCTGAAACTTTATTTGAAATTTTCTAAAAATTTCCAAATCAGTGTGTTTTTGACCGTGTAAAAAAAGACGCTAAAATTTCTTACACTAATCTTTGCCACTCCCCCGCCCCGCTGCTGTGCAAGTGTTAAGAATTCACAACATATAAAGATAGGTACAACAAAACAAAACAAAAAAGAACGAAAGAAAGAAAGAAAGAAAGAATGAAAGAATGAATAAATAAATAAAAGGTGAGTTCGCTCAGAGAGGAACGCACAAACAGGTACCGACAAACAACAAACAGGAGACTAAGATTTTAAATAAATTTTATATAACAAAATACAAAATATGAGAAAAGTATTTAGTGACAGCTGTACAATAAATAAATATGAAGTGACAGAAGTACAATAAATAAATATGAAGTGACAGAGGTACAATAAATAAATATGAAGTGACAGAGGTACAATAAATAAATATGAAGTGACAGAGGTACAATAAATAAAATAACACTTAACTGATGTTGGATGTCAGTTTAAATGTTTGTGTTTCAAGAAGTTGGTGTTCGAATGTTTGTAATGACAGGCAAAGTTGCTGGAGAAAAATGATTCCCAACATGGAGCGCATGCCCCATCGGTTGCGGATGGTAATATTTTGGTGGGGCATGGAGTAGGGTGTGCACCCTTCGGCTTACGATACCAACAGAATAAGGGTGACAATTCGAGAATGAGTTATTAACATGAATTGTTTTCTAGTGAACTCAAATCTCATTTTGTATTATTATTTCATGATTAAAATGATCAAAGTATATTACAGAAACCGTCGTTAGTTACGATGTGCTTAAATCGACGCAGCCCCGAAGGCCATTGAGAATAACATGGCTGGAGCCTGTGAGCAACAACTACATTTTAAGGAAAATGGAAACAGGAAGAATACTTTTGTTTAGAATCTTTGAAATTTCATAATGAGGAATGAAGGATTGGAGAATTTGACACACACAAGAATTATTAAAGGTAAGAGGCGTCGAGGGAAACAGTTATTAACCGATTTAACGAGCTTGGGTAAATGGATAGCAGAACAGTGATTGGTCGGTTAATAATGGGACAAAGATAGTTTAAGCAATGAATCCCAACGTGGGGCGCATGTCCCACTGTTTGGGCGCATGTCCCACTGGCATGGTAATATTATGGTGGGGCATGCGTAGGATGTGCACCCTTCGGCTTACTATACCAACAGAATAAGGGGGCGATTCGAGAATGAGTTTTTAACAGTGAATTGTTTTTTAGTGAGTCTGAGTGAGAGTGTTAATGTTAATACGCGTTAATATATATATAGTATGCATACATAAAAATATTTTGCGTGTACGTACGTACAAGTGTAATTGGCATATTAAATATTACCTGGGGGAGGAATCAGAATTTTAGAAATACCAAAGTGGGGATATGGCCCAAAATCGGTTGGGAATCCCTGCTGTAGAATGTTCACAAAAGTTGATTTTTTTTCTTCCGAAATGTGAAATATAGAATTCCGGGATAATGTTTGTGTTCGGTTTCCCTTGGTTAATTGGACTGAATCCGAAATGAAAGTATGATGTTTACTTTGTATTTAGTCGAGTACAATATTCTCTTATCTTTTACCTATTAAATAGTCAAACCGACCCATGATCTCCTGGACGAAACTTCCTTATTCCCTACACAACAAGTAATGGAATAGGCTCGTGGCTGTATTTCTCGTATGATGAGAGTCTATTTTTCTTGCGAACTGTTGTTGTCGGATATCATCGGGAAACGAAATTTACAATGACAAAATCCCACTTGGTGATGTATGTCATGTGAGCGTAGTTGACTGATTCCTACTCACTTTCTGAGGAGGTCATTCTGCTTGTTGTCAAGCAATCTTAAATTCTTTTCCTACCATTTCTTAGGAAGGTCATTCTGTTTGTTGTCAAGTGACCCCAAATTCATTTCCTACCCTCTTTTAGCCGAAACGCGGTTCAGTCCAGATATGTAATAAAACAAAAAAAAAAAAAAAGAGCGAAGGAAGTGGAGGAGAAACACAAAGACAGAGCGTCTGTTATTAAATTGATTATACGTCTGATTCAACAGTTAACATTAAGGGCCATGTCACACAAGAAAAAAATTACTTTTAACCACAATTTTGAACGTGCTACAAAGGATTAAAACATAAAATTAAATAATATAAAACTTTATTTTTGTCAAATTTGGAGCAATTTTCATCATGGTGTGCTCTTTTTTCAGCGAATTGATGGAGGTATCTTGTTAATACTATTCCCCCGTTCACTTTTTCTGTTTATTAGTTTGAGTCTTAAGGAATTTTTTATCAACTATATTCTTCAAAAATAAGGTATAATTAAATTTTATTCAACTATATTTTTCACACTTAATTGTTGCCAGTTACCAACGAAGTCTTCGATACATTTTAAATATCTTCGATACATTTTCTACAGGTATTAACGTGAAAAAGTTTGAACCCATAACCTTGAACTTGGTTTCCATTAAAGAACTATTTCCCTATCGGAGCGTTTTGCAGCGATCGAAAAAAAGGGAATCCGTTGGTGGCAAATTAGTTGAATATAGCGTAAACGATAAGGACTTTGTTCGGTTACAGAATACGGCGTTGTCTTGTCATGAAAAAAAAAAGGGAATAATCGGCTGGCGGCAAATTAGTTGAATATAGCGTAAACAAGAATGACTGATCATCGTTGTTCGATTACTGAATGTCGCCTTGTCTTGTCATGAAGGGGATCAACATTTTTTTCTTTTGACGAGATTATGTTGTCATCGATCAAACATTTCTGGACACGTTGCACCCTCATTTAGTGTTTCATTCCTTTTAAGATAATGGCTGCACACTCGCTGGACAGGGATAGTCATCAAGCAGTCCACGTCAGATGAAGCGATTTCCTCTACCAACTACCCGGACAAATCATTGTCTATAATCCCATATAGTTTCCGAAACGTCGGACAGGTTTACGACCATATCACGTAAAAACATCGGTTCTCGTAAGATCACTGAAGTTAAGCAACGTCGCGCTTCGCCAGGACCTAGATGGCTGAATTAGGAATAACAGGTGCTGTAAGCTTGGATGTGTGGGTGGTGGGATGGATAACGGCTCGTAATTGTTAATTGGAGAGTCGGGTTACAATTCTAGTCGGGTTCGTTATATTCACCTTATATCATTGGAAATTTATAAATCCGCGTCCCCCCATCAGCTATGGGTTAATTAGTAAGACGTATCATTAAATCATTATTATCTGAACGTCCTGGGTATGACGATAAACTACGTCCAACTGTAAGGCCTCTGATAATACGTTTTTGAAAGAATAATGTTGCCAGCTGTACGTTTTTGAAAAAAAATAATATTACCAGCTATATATTTTTGAAAAAAAAAATTACCAGCTATACGTTTTTGAAAAAATAATATTACCAGCTATACGTTTTTGAAAAAATAATATTACCAGCTATACTTTTTTTGAAAAAAAGTATTAACAGAAATGGATTTTTGACAAAACAAAAATATTACCAGGAAAAAAAAATTGTCGGTATTAAATGACCCATTGAGATTGATATGCTGTAAAACAAACCAAACTATTATTATCTGAAAAATAAAATTCTACAATTCTGGCTTTAAATAACCTTCAAATTGTTGATGAGCCGTAGAAAACGAAAGGAGAACTATCGGAAACCAATGAAAACTTTTGTAAATTTTATGTGCCGAAAACGATTCGAATAATGTAATATGTAAATCTCACAAAATATAGGTTAACTTTAGTAAGTTAAACTATATTTTAACTGACTCGAGAGCACCGTCCTCAGTATGACGATAAACTACATCCGCGTCCTGGGTAACACGATAAACTATTTCCGACAGCAAGGCCTCTGATCAAGAAGTTTTGAGGAGTGTTGTACCACCTCTTAATTGCTGGTGTTTCCAGCTCCACCCTGACCCTGGGTGGTAGCACCTGTTAGGGTCCTAGGTATGGGCAAATATTTAACCCCCAAACTCGGGTCAAAACACTATGAAAGTGTAAAAATAGGTTTTAATACCAGAAATACTTGTATAAAAAAAATATTACCACCAATACATTTTTGAAAAACAAATATTACCGTCAATACATTGTTTGAAAAAAAAATACCAGTGAAGAGAAATTCTTACCAGAAATACATTTTGGGGAGAAAAATATTACCAACAATGAACATTTTGTCGGCATTAAATAACCCATTGAGGTTGATATGCCATAAAATAAACCAAACCAAACCAAACCCGAGAGCAATTCAAGGTAGAGGCTTAATCTATGAGGCATGTGATAGGAGGGAGAATTTTATGACTGTTTGGAGTATGTAAACAAATAATGATACACAAATTAAAAAATATATATATATCCAGGGAGTTCATTTTCGGTTGACATAGGAAAATATTTTTATTGAACTCGGCTCTCCGATTTCTCGGAAAGCCGAGTTCAAATTCCAATTGAAATACGTGCTAATACCCTTGGGAAAGGTATGAATCCACTTCTCCCCCCAGCTATGGGTAAATAGCAGAAGAGACGGGGTTCTATAGCCTTGGATGGCAACTGTTCTAACGCAGAAAGAAATGTCAAACTACAGCGGAAAAAATCTGTCTTGTCAGTCATGTATCGAAAGATACACGATCACCTAAGCGTGTATCACGCATGGCACATAACTGACTGACTTTGAGTAACTTCCTAAGAAAATGCCTATCACTTTGCGAACGCTACAAAAATCTACCTCATAAGGTACAACAAGCATACTTTGAAAAGTACTGTGTGTCTGAGATCCTTGTGACATGACAAGCAGTATATTTCATGATGTTCTTGACATCTACACTACAACAGTACTAGGATACATTCAAAATAAATACTATTAATAATTATTATACGAGGATCTTGAAGTGGAAATCTCAAAAGTGTGGCACATGACGAAATTCCAATTGCAGTTGGAGCTCTCGGATTGACTGGAAAAAAGTTTCGATAGACTTCTTGAAGGGATTCCTGGCAGCCCATGCCTTAAAGAAATCCCCCAAAATTGTACTCAAATATCGAGATAACATATTACGAAGAGCTTTTTTCCGTGTAAAATGTGTGTGTGATTTTAGGGCTTTTTTTTCTTTACAAAAATGATCGATAGTCATGAAATCATTTCTGACCTTAGGTCTCTGGTTGGAACCCGGAAAGAAATGGGTATGCAACAGAAATCCTAGGAAATAAAAATAATAATCCTGTAGTAGGAACACACAGAATGGTTAAGTAGAACACTGGTACGGATATTAATAAAACCCCTTAAATCCATCATTATCTGAAATGAAAAAAACTGTATTAATAAGTGCTGCTCAAATACTAAAAAAAATTCTTCACTCGGAATATAAAAACCTGTAAATCGCCAATGATTTAAAATAATGAGCCACTCGAGGTAGAGTAAAAGGTACAGTTCATGTGGCGAAGATAAACGTTGACTTTAGGCTTGAACCAGTTAAGATTGCAGTGATTGGGGAAATAACCTTTCGGAAGTCGGTCTCACAAAGCAACGGTTTATATCTCACGGAATACGAATGGAATGAGTGTGGTTCATTACAATGTCAGTAGGATGGCGTGAAGGTTAGAACCAGTGAAACTAAGAAATCTTGTTTGTCTGAATACTTTACATGGAATCTACGATAGAGCAGTGAGAGGCAGTGAGAAAGTAACTTCCTAAAAAAAGCCTCAATTTATCTTAGATATCACGTGAAAGGCTTGAAATATTGATTCAATGGCAACTGAAAAAAGAGAGGGAATAATAATAATAATAATATTGTGGTTCAATATAGATTTCAACATCCTGGACATTAGCTGACATTAAGCGAATGGATATCAAAACGAGAAAGTTTTTTTTACTAGCCACCATATGCATCATGCCAAGGCTGATGTTGATCGTCTGTTTGTGCCCCTATCTGAAGGAGGCAGAGGATTAGTTCAACTAGAACTGACTTACAAAACTACAACAATCGGTCTTTAAAGATACCTGGAAACAAAAGAAGACGGGATGAGGATCTGTGTCAAAAACATGACAGAAATAAGAAACTTTATTCAGTAATAAAGAAAGTCAGTAAATGAAGAAGTTCAAATAAACCATAATACACCTACTGCAACGGCAAAGAACCTAAACAAAAAAGTATGTCATGAAGCAATTTCTGATTTTAGGTGACTGGTTAAGACCCGGATGAAGATGTGTATACAACAGAAATCCAAGGAAATAATAATAATAATAATAATAATAATAATAATAATAATAATAAAGAACAATCAATGCTAACCGCCCAGACATTGTTATTAAAGATCGCACACAAAAAGGTGCCTCCTTATTGATATGGCAGTCTCTGCAGACTGCAATGAATCTTTGAAGATCTTCAAAAAGCTATCAAAATACAAAGACCTTGAAATCCAAATCTCAAAATTGTAGCACATGGGAACTTCAACAATCCCTGTTGTAGTTGGAGCCCTCGGATTGGTTGGAAAAGACTCTAGTAGACTAATTGAAGAGCTCGATGGAAGCCCATGCCTTAAAGAAATACAAAAAATTGTTCTCACGAGTACAGCCCACACATTACGAAGGGTTTTGTCAATGTAAATTTAAAAAATTTTTTTTGCAGTGGAAAACGTCATGATGCCATTTCTAACCTTAGGTCCCTGGGTGGGGCCCGGAAAGGAATGAGTACACATCATAAATCAAAGGAAATATAATAATAATAATAATAATAATACAAGAAACTAAGCTTTGATTATTTAGATCCCTCATTGATTTGGGGCGTTAACATCTACATAATTTCTCTTGGAGAATTAAGATAAAAAATATCACATTCAGAACTACAGATCTGTCTGTCAGTTATCTCACCACAAACAGCTAAGTTAATATCCCCGTGGACAAGCATGGGTAACCTTTTCCGACTACTGGTCCTCATAAGATATGGCTCATTATAAGCCGACCCGCAATATTAAAAACTGAAGTTACGTTTTCGTTAACGGTGCCTTAGAAATTAAGAAAAGGTTGATTCTTTTTGGTGACAAGATTTCCCAAGAATTAAAAAAATGAAGTCTTGGCATATTATTAGCACAGATGACAGTGATTAACAGACGCCAATGCATGAAATTTGTTTCTTATTTATTCATTCGAAAATACAAAAACTAATTTTAAAAATAAAAAATTATATTCCTTCTCAGCGAAAAAAATTATTATGAACGTCCTGTTTCTAAAGAAATCGATATTTACACGAATGATCTTCCTTAGTAAAAATCGCCAATAGTTTAAAATGGAAACGTTATCTTCAACGAAAAGTTACAAAATTCTTGAAACAATGTATTTAACCATTGTTTATGTATGTGGTTATATATGAGAATATGTGAGTGAACAAGTGAAGACAAAACTAAACATAGAAAATTTTAATAAACGTTATTTTCCACGTGAAATTTGCCGTGCTATTCGGAAAACGAAACGAGACGCATATGGCCCGCGGGCAGCAGTTTGCCCATAACTGCCCGAAGGGACTGATGCACTATGTTTCTGCGTTCATCATCCTAAGAAATTGGGCAGAATTATGGGCGGGTGTTGAGAATGTCGTTCTTGACTTGATAAGGAAGGGCAAAAGAAATACGTTGAAGTTCAATATTCAGACTGTCAAACAACTCTTAGCTGAACACTCACTGGACTAGGCAAACGATAGAATTTATTAAGAGCTGCAAAGGACAGAAAATTGTGGAAGTCCATTATCGCCTACGTCCTGAGGGGATACGGCGCATAGAATTAGTTTTCAAAGTACAACAGTCTCATTTATGCACGGTTTCACTTTCATCAGTTTCGGTTATCCACGGCCAACCCCAGAAATATTCAATTCATAAATTTAGTTAATAACGTCTCCAAAACCGAAGAAATGGCGACGATGGTAATTTATATATTCCATAGAGAAGCCGGAAAGTGTAGCCTTTAAATAATTGTGTGAAATTTGTCTATTTAATAAGGACAAAAACATACTAAGAAAGCTAAGATCTACAGTTAGAATAATTTTATTACAATTTACTGTTCAAATTACGTCAGTTATTATTATTATTATTATTATTATTATTATTATTATTATTATTATTATTATTTCCTTTGATTTCTATTTCTATTATTATTTCATTTCTTTCCGGGTCCCGCCCAGGCACCTAAGGTTAGAAATGGCATCATGACACTTTCCACTGCAAGAAAAAAAAAGAATGAATTAGATAAAGCCCAACGTAAAGTGTGGGCTGTACCAGGGATCCCTTCAACTAGTTTATTATTATTATTTTTATTTCCTTTGATATCAGGCGTTTACACATTTGATGACAATTTCCACTGCAAAAAAAAAAAATAATAAAATAAATAAAATAAAAAAAAATAATTACATAGATAAAGCCCTTCGTAAAGTGTGGGCTGTACTTGTCAGAACAATTTTTTGTGTCTCTTTCAGGCATGGACTTCCAGGAATCCCTTCCATTAGTTTATTATTATTATTATTATTATTATTATTATTATTATTATTATTATTATTATTATTATTATTACCTTTGATTTCTGGTGTATACTCACTTCTTTTCGGGTCCCGACCAGAGACCTAAGGTCAGAAATGGCATCATAACATTTTCCACTGAGCAGTTTTGAAATAAAATCACATATATCTTACATAGATAAAACCCTTCGTATGGTATGGGCTGTACTTGTGAGAACAATTTTTTGTTGTATTTCTTTGAGGCATGGGCTACAAGAGTCCACTGGAATCTTTTCCAATCAATCCAAGGGCTCGAACTACAACTGAAATTTTTGATGTCCTCAGAGAAAGTAAGAGAATTATTTTATTCAGATATTTAAAATATCACTATTGAGAAACTCTTACTCGGATTTCCTCTGAAGACGATGCAGGCTTTTTATATTAAGTTCTGCAAACCACCCCTCTAAAAGCACAAATAGTAGTTGTTAGGCTGTATTATAATTTCCGGTATATATTTCTTATATAACATCCAATATTTTGTGTATATCTTAGTCGCGAGATGATCGATAAATCTGCTTTCTTTGCTAATTGTGTTGTTTATCTCGATATTACGGGAATGCAATTATTTTGTTACCCTTTTTTTGTCATTCTTTCTTTGTGTTGTTTTAATATGTCTGTTTTTATCGCTCTTATTAAATTTTGTGTCTTCGAAGATTGCAACTCATTATTGCTTGTCTTTTATAAGATAATAGCAGATTGATCGAAGACCACGGGTGAAATAAATGACTCCAGAGTGAGCAATAATAATTGGAGAAAATTTATTTTAGGACTCATGTTCAAAAACCTCCTGTTAATGAAAAGGACTCATTATGGTATCAATGTAATATATACCGCCATTTTTGAGCAACAGATAAACGAGTAAAAAAGAAAGAAAGAAAGAAGGCAAAAATAAGAACAAAAGAAAAAAAGAAACCAAATAGAGTAAAACAACAGGGTGACACTTAGAAATAAAAAAGAACGCTTGAGGAAAAGAAAGAAAGAAAGAAAGAAACGGAAAAGGAAAAAAAAGGAAGATTAAAAAATAAACCATAATTAGCGAAAGAAATTAATAAACAAAAACGGTTAAAAAAGAAATAAAAAATTGAAAGAATAAATTAATAAAAGATAAAGCTAAATAAATAAAAGAAAGAAGAAAGGGGAGAACAGGAAGGAAAGAAGTTAAAGAAAGAAAGATTATTTTATTAAAATTAAAAGTAAAGAAACAAACAAGCAAACGAAGAGTTAAAAAATGAAAGAGTATTTTATAAAAATTAATCTGAAGTAAAAAAAAAAAGAAAGGGAAAGAAAGGAAAATATGAATAAAAGTATAATAAAAAAGAAAGAAGAAAAGAAATGAATGGATATGTAATAAATCAAAATGAAAAAGAACAGAGAAGGAAAGAAAGAAAGAAAAAATGAGTAAATATATCTTAAATTAATGCAAAAGAAAACATAAGTGCATATATTATAAATTGAATAAAAATGAAAAGAAAGAAAGAAAGAAAGAAAATATATCTTAAATTAATGCAAAACAAAAAATGAGTGCATATATTATAAACTGAAGCAAAATCCAATGAAAGAAAGAAAATAGAATGAAAGAAAACGAATGAAAGAAAGAAAGAAAAAAGAATGAAAGAAAACGAATGAAAGAAAGAAAGAAAGAAAAAAGAATGAAAGAAAAAAGAATGAAAGAAAAAAGATTGAAAGAATGAAAGAAAAAAGAATGAAAGAAAAAAGAAAGAAAGAAAAAAGAATGAAAGAAAAAAGAATGAAAGAAAGAACGAAAAAGAATGAAAGAATGAAAGAAAAAGAATGAAAGAAAGAAAGAAAGAAAGAAAGAAAAAAGAATGAATGAAAGAAAGAAAAAAGAATGAAAGAAAGAAAGAAAAAAGAATGAAAGAAAAAAGAATGAAAGAAAGAAAAAGAATGAAAGAAAAAAGAATGAAAGAAAGAAAGAAAAAAGAATGAAAGAAAAAAGAATGAAAGAAAGAAAGAAAGAAAAAAGAATGAAAAAAGAATGAAAGAAAGAAGAAAGAACGAAAGAAAAAAGAATGAAAGAAAAAAGAATGAAAGAAAAAAGAATGAAAGAATGAAAGAAAAAAGAAAAAAAGAATGAAAGAAAAAGAATGAAAGAAAGAAAGAAAAAAGAATGAAAGAAAGAATGGCGAAAACAAAAAGAGTGGAGTAAGAAAGACTGTAACGAAGAACGAAAGTAAAAAAAAAAACAAGAAAGAAAGAAAAAGAACGAAAGAAGGAAAAAATGGAAGGAAAGAAAGATATTACGAAAGGTTATCTTATAGACATTAAAGTGAGAAAAAAAGAAAGAAAAATGAAGAAAAGTGCAAGAAGAATGAAGGAATATTTAAAAAAAATAAACTGCAATAAAAGAACAAAAAAACGAAAGAAAGAAAAAAGGAAAAAAAAGCAAAGAAAAAAGAAATAAAATGAATATATTTTTTACATTAAAGCGAAACAAAGAAAGAAAGAAAAAGAATGAAAGGATAAAAACGAAGGAAGAAAAATGAAAAAAAAGAAAACGAAAAGAAAGAAAGAAGTAATTGAATAAGCAAAATTGAGCGCCACAGTTAATCATTAGGGAGGGGTTAAAGCAGATTAAGTGATGCCGTATTTTTATTGCATCTGCTTGGCATCAAACACAACTTCCTCTTTAAATACTAATTTCGCATGTTCACATGGAGATTACTTTTCTATTACTTCTTCCATTACCGACTCTTCTATTCTCCGAAGAATGGCTAAAAATAAACACACCTCGCACTGCTCGGAAAGAAGTCTCGCGTGTACTATTAACTCTACCCACCCACCCCGCCACCTTCCTAATTTCATTGCACTGTTCCCCAGTGAAAACATTTTTTAAATGCTAAGAGTGTGATTGAATATATCGTACTTCCCTCGGTGAAGGGGCCAGAGAAAACATTTTGAGACCTGATACGCTATCTAGGATAAATGCTGTGACTGACTGATATTGGATACAAGTACTTGTAAGTGTTGGCTAAGTGATTAGACAGACGGAACAAAGGCAGAAGCGTTAGAGGTTCAATTCAAAAGGGAATAGCTTGGCCTGCTTGCTGGGTAAGATGATGGGTTTTAGCTCAGGTAAAAAGCTATGTATTTTGAAAACGTAATTTAAAGCCGTGAATGCTGGACAATATCCCGCAAAATGAAGAAGCGCTCTTATGCAACAGAAATGTGGTTCTACAGAAGGATGCTGAGGATAATATGGGTCGAACATGTAAGAAAATGCAAACAAAAAAGAAACTTTTACTTAACATCAGGAAGAGACAGTTGAAATTTCTGGGGCACGTAATGAGGAAGGTGGGGTTGGAAAGTCTGATACTCACAAGACAGACTGAGGGGGGAAATAGGGATAGAGGAAAAGAGTGATTAAAATATTTGATAAGCTTGAGTAAATAGATAAAGGAACAGGATTTAGGAGAAATAGTAAAAAGACTAAATTTATTAAGACTTACGAAGGACAGGAAGTTTTGGAGGCCCATGGTCACCTAAGTCACGAGGGACACGGCACAAAGAAGAAGAATTTGAATAATAAGTCAAGTGTTAGGATTTTAACACTTGTAATAAGCTAGGAAATTGTTAAGGCTGAATTTGAAGTCTGGTTGCCATTATGACCCAGGTAAAACAAAAATAGAAAGAAGATTAAGACAAAGATGTGTTTTCCCATCGGACTTATTCAAATTATACAGCGAGGCAATTCTGAGAGAATTAGAAGTCCTACCAGGATTCCTTATTGGCGAGCTCAATCTTAATGACGTAAGATATGCAGATGGCACAGTTTTGTTAGCAGATACGGAAAGAAAACTACAAAATCTACTGAAGGTAGCGAAGGAAAGCGGGAAGTCAGGAATCTACATGAACTGCAAGAATACAGAATGTATGGTATTTGCCAAAAGGATGAACCGAGAATAAAAAAAATTCAAATCGGAGATATCAAAATCAAAAAGTACAACAATTTAAATGGTAAATTTATAGTATCTGTCTATATTCATAGACAAAGAACACCATTGGACAATTTGTAAACTTAAGCAATCAGCATATATGCTAAGCCACAAAAATCTCCAGAGCCAACCAAGCATAGAAATGAATACGATATGGGAACCAGTAATAGGGAGTGTCAGAGAAAAGCGATAATAACAACAAAAATTGCAATATGAGTTCTGGTAAAATATGATTGATAACAGTAAAAAATTGCAATATGAGCACTGATAAAAAATGATGCTGAAGATATTATGTTTATAATACACAGAAATTCATACACAGATGTCCTCAAGGACACATGGTACATGGATAAAGGCGTTAGATCCAGTAACATGACCCAAAGAGTGTGAGTTCAATACTCGGTTAAGGCAGTGGAGAACTTGGAGAGGGGAATTAACAGGAGGTAACTGACAACTGACATCCATTAAAACATGGCACGTGGAAATAGAACAGTCTATTACGTAGTAACAAATATGGCGACAAGATGAGAAATAACAAGAGACTGAATAATGTAAATAGGGTAAATTTACAGTTTACGCTGTGTTAGCATTCGAAATTTGCAGAATGCTTACATTTAGGTACATGCTTCATACGAATCTGGCTTGATAAAATCTACCGTTTTGGAGTTATCGACAGTAAAATTTCGGATTCATTCACGTCATTGTTTGCATACATTCGCTGCGGAATGCCAGGCGCGGAAGAATGTAGTTAACGGCCTTCTTTTTTACTGATCTTAATCGTCTCAAATTGTCCCAATTACTGCGCTGGAGGACTATATTGTGTGCGCAAGAATCAAGACAAATGAATATTCAATTCATAGCTAGTCCGCAGCGAATATATACAAACAACGCCAGTAATGGCTGCACCTATTCTAGAAATTTTTAATGCAAACTGAGTGTGGTTGCTAAACTGCAAATTAAGCATTTAAATTTCAGGGAAGTGTTCTAAGAAAAGACATAAACTGAAATCAGAAGACGCAATGGGATAGCCAAAGATACGTTCCACAAGCTAAGCAGAGTATTAAGAGACAGAGAATCTTCGTTAGAAACAAAAAAGAGTCAGTCAGTTATGTGCCAGTCATGTATCGAAAAATACATGACTGAAGAGGCAGATTTTTTCCCGCAATAGGTTGCCATTTCTTTGTCCAAGGCTATAGAACATGGTCTGTCCTGCTAATTACCCATAGTTGAGGGGAGAAGTAGATGATTCATACCTTTTGCAAGAATATTGGCACGTAAGTGAATACAACGGATTCGACTGGAATTCGAAATCGGCTCTCCGATTACTTAATCCGAGCCGTTACCCATTACTCCACAGTACTGAACTGCTACGTGATATCAGTCCTCCTATATGGCAGGGAATGCTCGATAATCTCCTCAAAGATGAAGAAACAGAAATGTTGTTCTACAGAAGGATGCTGAGGATATCATGGACTGAACATGTGAATAATGACGAGGTTTTAGAAAAAATGGAAACAAAAAGGAAACTTCTACTTAACATCTGGAACAGAAAGTTGAAATTTCTGGGGCACATAATAAGTAGGAGGGCCTGGAGAATCTAACACGAGACAAATCGAAGGCAAGAGGGATAAACGAAAACAAAGTATAAAATACTTAAGAAGCTTGAGTCAATGGGTGGCGGAACAGGGTTTAGGACAAATACGAAAAGATAAAATTTATTAAGAGCTTCAAAGGGCAGGAAATTGTGGAGATCCATGATCGCTTACGTTCTGAGGGGACACGGTACATAAAAAAAAGAATAACACCGAATTTTAAATGCTGGATTTGAAGTCAGGTTAGGAGTCGGGATTTTAGACTATGTGTAAATGGTATTGGTAATTGTAATATTAGCCGTTTCCCTATAAGGAAACATTTTGGAATTTATTGACCGAGCAGCCAGTACCGTTTTCGTTTTTTTTTTCTTTTTTAGAAAAACAGGTTACTTGAGTCCAGTAGCATTTATCGCTTTTTCCATTATTGATGGGGGTTTCTTTCCTAACATTTTGTTTGAAGTAATGTGGAATGCTAACATTTTGAAAGTGTCATTAATTTCTCGTTGAGTTACGCACGACAAGTCGGTAGTTAAGCTCTTGCCAAACACGCTGTAGCATGTCTACGGTAACATTATCCAGTGGGGAAGTGATTCTCTGCTTGAGTTCATCAATGCTAGCAGGAAGAGGAGGAGACATAGACCAGTTCGTTCACATATCCCCATAAAAAGAAATCACACGGGGACAGGTCCGGTGACCGAAGCGGGCATTTAATCAGAAAACTGTCTTCATCTCCACCACGCCCGACCATCTTTCTGGCAGATTCCCATTGAGATAAGCACGTGATGCCCTCTTACATTAAATATAAAACAAAACTTGATCTGTTTCTATACACACTGTGAAAATTTGAGGATATTTCAACAAGAATTGCCAAAATTATTAGCCTGCGAAATGAAATCAAATTTTGTGGGACACCCTGTTTTTGTAAAAACAAAGTTGGATATAAAATACTTAATTTACATATAATTAGGCTACTTGGAATGTTCATGGGACAAAGCCATCTTGTTGCAGTTTCCCGCATCGACCATTTTATTTTTATAACATCGTAATCTAAATTTATTAAAAGTCGAAACGCTATTTGGAATACATGTTATGACTCTAATGAGGTACCCGTACCTTTCTCTTGAAAAAGATCAGGTCACTGGTTTGACAAGTGGAACCGCGATAAAAGTTACAAAGGGTCCATTCTAAGTGGAAACCTTGCATTGCATCTTGGCAACTGCCTCTTGATAATTGCGTGTTTGTTGAAAGGTACCAGAAGTCGAGGTGTGAGGCCAGCTAAAAATGTCAACAATTTGAATGTTGATTTTTTAAGGTAAGCTGGCCACTTTCTTAACTGCAACAGAGCTTTCCCATCTGCGCCATGTACTTATTGTTGACCTGATGCCAAGCTAAAGAAATCAAAATTCCAAATCGTAGGCTCAAACAGAGAAAATAAATACGAAACATTTTTTAGCCACGAAGCTGGCCACTTAACGTAGTCTGCCACAAGAGCAAAATAATAGGTCACGTAGTGAGAATTAAACACTTGACACGAGGATATGGGTCTATGTGAGTAATTTAATTAAGATTAACTCAGTCTGGCGTAAGGCTATAACAGTAGGATAGATAGGCCCATCTCCCTTCAGGACGAGATGATCATGGATCTCCATAGCTTCCTTTTGATAATAATATCTGTAAACAATGCATTGATAGAAACAGAAATAGAATGGATTCCATTTGACTTCCGTATAGTGTTGAATCCAGAGTTGTTCTTCTAGAGTGGCTGTTAACCAGAGAAAACATGGTTTGTGTGCTTGGCTATTTAACCTATAACTTAGATTTAAAAAAAAAAGATGGATTCCTTCCTTTCCAAAGAGCTTTATGTGAATTGAACATTTATCTCAGATGGAAGTTGGACTAGGTTCTCTAATTTCATTTTCAGCATGACATATACCTCTCAAAGCACAGATACTTCTTCTTCTTCTTTTTCTTTTTCTTCTTCTTTTTCTTCTTCTTCTTCTTCTTCTTTTTCTTCTTCTTTTTCTTCTTCTTTTTCTTCTTCTTCTTTTTCTTCTTTTTTCTTCTTCTTTTTCTTCTTTTTCTCCTTCTTTTCCTTCTTCTTCTTCTTCTTTTTCTTCTTCTTCTTCTTCTTCTTCTTTTTCTTCTTTTTCTTCTTCTTCTTCTTCTTCTTCTTCTTCTTCTTCTTCTTCTTCTTGTCGTGTCCCTTCTGAACGTGGGAGATCATGGCCCTCCACAGTTTCATGTTCTTTGTATCTCGAAGTAACCTTTCTCTCTTTGCTGTTCTTGCACTCCCTCTTCTGCCAGCCATTTACATAAACACTAGGAAGCCCGGGTATGAATGTTGGTATCATTACTAAAGGCCTGAATGATCTTTTCCCTCTCACCGTTACTCTGTGTTCCCTTTGCCTTCAATATGTTTTGTGGGTGTTAACTACTCCAAGCTATTTCAACTGTCTCTTTCTGAATATTAGTGACATTTTCGTTCCCATTCCCCTTAAGACACCCTCGTTGTTTACGTATTTCGTTTAGGGTATTCTTAGCATTCTCCTGTAGAGCTACATTTCCGTTGTCTCAAGTCTAATCATCATCTGCGAGGAAATTGTCCAGGATCCACTAACACATATGGGGGACACTTATTTCGTAGCATTTCTGCACTCTTTCCTTCTAACGAAATTCCCCGCGTCCTGGGTATAACGATAAACTACATCAGCTTCCTGTGCAAGAGGATAAACTACAATCAACAGCAAGACCTCTAATCAGGAGGTTTGGAGGAGCGTGGAACCACCTCTTAATTGCTCGTGCTTTCAGCTCCACCCTGACCCGGGGTGGTAGCACCTGTTAGAAGTCCCAGCTATGGCCAAATTGTTAACCACCAAACTGGGGTCAAAGCACCATGAAAATGTAAAAATAGGTTTTAATACTAGAAATATATTTTTGTAAAAAATATATTACCAGCAATGCATTATTACCAGCAATACATTCTTGGAAAAAAATATTGCCAAGAATACATTTAACGTAGAAAAATATTACCAACGATAAAAAAATTGTCGTCATTAAATAACCCACTGAATTTGATATGTCGTAAAAACAAACCAAACCAAACCAAACCGAACTTTCACTGTGTTTTAATTTAGTGAAACCGCAAATTATTTTGACTAACTTCATTCCTCGGCAAATTTTATTGTTTTAAAAAACAATGATTAGAATTGTAATAAAACGTAAAAATATAATGAAAGTTAATTCATGCATGTATTTTGTTGAGAATTTACCACAACAATATTAAGAACTATTGATTTATTAGATTGTTTATTTACAAGAATAATTTTATATTTACAACATTCTAAAAACTAATACAATTGTATTAAAACTAATACGAGGCAATATTTATCATTTACCAATTTACAAAGAAGTAAATATGCAAACAATTTTTATTGATAAATTTAAAACATTTAGTAAATTATTAAAATATGCGAACCAGCTATAACGAAATATTTAGCATTTCATAAAGTTCGAAGCAATTGACAATTAGCCGATGTTTTGCCTACTGATACAATAAACAATCTCATAAATAAATTGTTTTTATTATTTTTTGTCAGTTAAAAACTAAATGTAAAAAATCTCTTTCATATGTTTAGGTTTTGTGACAATTCTAATAATCGCTTTTTAAAACAATAACATTGCTGAGAAGTGAAGGTAGTTAAAATAAAAAAATAAAAACAGCGATTTCAATAGAAAAACGGTCATTTTAAACTCTTTTTTCGGGCACGAAGATCCATGTTTGCCAAACTTTTCACATTTGTTAAATGAAAGAGGAAGGAAACGAAACAGTTTTTAGAAAAGGGATGTTCTCCCGAATTTCTTGGAGGTCATTATTTTGAAGGATTAGAATTCTGCGTGGAGTCTGTTTACTCTG